>VWYH01004713.1:47012-218520 GCA_013399365.1 Pampusana beccarii | reverse complement strand
CTTGTATTTTTAGCATCCTCAAAAATCCTGAAAAAAAATCATGCTAGGGCTTATTTTCGGGCTAGGTCCTATTTTCAGGGAAACAGGTTAGGACAACAAGACTAATATGGCTTTAAGTGTTACCAACAAGCCTACAGATGTTACTCTAAAGACCATAGGAAGCATGAAATGCGCTCTCAAACTGAATACAGTATTTGCAACTAATATCTCTAGTAGACTGCTCTTTCCTCATCAGAGAAAGGGCTAAATGTCAGTGACAGCGGATAATCTCAACACTCCAAGAAAAAACATAAAACAGAAACCCGTTTCCCTCTACAGTGACAGATGACATCATTATATTGACAGTCTGACTGATGAGGAAAAAACTTCAGGGCCAAATCATACAAAATATCAAGGAAAACATGACTATGAACTGCCACAGCTCAGAAACTACAAGCAAGTGCTGCTTAGTTTAAGATGAAAAGCAAACAAAAGGTATTCCTTTGCTAGGACACCACTAAACTTGCACATCAAGAAACACCACATATCAAAATACCATCACTGTTCTCCCAGATGTTATCTACATGTAGTTGATCTGCCTTCAGTAACCACAGTGCCATAGCTCAAGCTCAACACCGCAGAAAAAAATACAAATGCATCGAGACATGAGGAGATGAAGTCCCAGGCATTGGATCACTAAAGTCTTTCAACACCTCCTCACTTTTCCTGATGCTGCTTTAAAAGGGGAGCAAAACAAGGAGAAAGGTTCAGATCATCTAAAGCAAGGGCTCTTCAGCTCCACTTGACAGAATATAGCCAGAAGTTAAGTCTTCAGTGAAAAAAATAGGCAAAAATGACCTGAATGGTCTCAAAGAGTGAAGAATCTATGTAATTTTAATTAAGAGGGTATTTTAAGGCAAAAGTATGTCCAATCTTACATGCTCCATTAGTGTAGAGTGCTGCCCTGCTGCTACCTCTGACCCAACCTTTCTCCCTATCTTATAACATGATTTGGTGCTGCAACCAATCTAAATTCTAGTAGAAAGAGTATTTCCTCTTATCAAGAAACAAATTTTTCAAAGACTTCTTTTTAACAATTATCAGCAATGCTGTTTATTTTGAGAAATGAAGTCTGTAGTCTTAAGAAATACAGCACATAAGCAATGGAGAAAAATAAAAAAATAAATCTTTATTCTATTCCTGAATAATTTCTTCAAGAACCATACTTAAATGTCTAATAACTACATGCCATACATATATTCTCTAATATAAAAAAATGAGAGCATTTTAAGAAAAAAAATCGGACAGTGGATCCCTAAGCTTCAAAATTCCTATTTCCTTTCTAATCACAACTGGAACAAATTCAAACCAATCTTTAATGCATATTACAGTAACATACAGTTCGGGTAAGAAATTTGGATCAAATGAAAAATGCAAGACAGCAAATGTGTGTTTACTTTGTTCATTCCTGGAAAGTCTGTAAGGTTTCCAGGCTCAGTAAAGCTCACAAAACTCAAGTGCAAATTGTAATTCTCATTCTTCTTACTGCTCCTAATAAACAACACAGATATTTACAGAGAATTTAAGACCATTATGCAAAAACCAACGAGCTATACACAAGCACTACCTACTAATTATGTCCCTAGACTTTTAAACCGAGTAATTAGCGTTAAAAGTGAATATACTTGGAAAGAAAAGTTTAAAGACTGCAAGACATACCAAATACCGCAGAGCGGACACAGCCCTTTGTGAACAGCCATGACTTTTGGAAGAAAGCAATCAGAAATGAATTAGGGATAGAAAAACTAGTCCTCATACAGGAAGTGGAAGAAAGCTGGTATGAGATAAAGAATAGCATTTATTTTTGTACAGTCTTTAAAGATTCCTGCTGTGATTCCTGTGTTACTGAGCAATTCTGAAACAGTGCAAATTTAAGAAGACAGGCAAAATAAGTTTTCCACCCAGTATAACACTGGTAAGAATCAACCTGACGGGTTGAGAATTAACAAGAACTTTGACATCAACAGTCTCAAATTAGTGCTGAATCACTTTTAAGACACAAAGGGTTTGAAAATACACACCATGCAGTTAGTATGTCCTAGCAGCCTTAATGCCATTTATTTTAAAACTACTTTAGATTTCAGAGTGAAATAGGAAACACTTCAATCTTTAAGAGACAAAGTGGTATACACTTGTATAAGATTTTTCACATAATTCCAGAGTAATAGTAGTAGATCTGAGTTGTGGTTCTCAGGTATGTTACCTGTACTTTGGTATACTGTCAGGAGCTGAAAGAGCTCTTCTAAATCTTAAACTTTAATTTGTTCTTATTTTCTAAGGTTCCAAGTTTAACTGCCAGGATTATATATTCAAAGTCCTCAAACTTAGGTCAGGTTAATGTTTCCTTTCAGGAGTCCAATGCTAAGCAAACAAACACATTAGCAAAGGAAGCAACTACTCAGCAATAAAATAATCAACAGAAGTTGTTATGTCAGAATCCATATTGAAGATTCACATTAACAAGGACAAATGCAACTATGACAGAAATTATGACTACATGCAACAAGATGAGGGCACAAACAGAGGAAAACAAGTCCAAACACGAGATAAGATGAGCTTAAATCTAAACAGGAATGGAATCATGTAAAGGAGAGGAAAGGGCACAGATACAAATAGCACAAAATCTACTCGCAAGTTTAAGCACAGAGTGATGTTAAAATGATAAATAATGGCTTTCGCATTTATATAGCACCATCCATCCAAACAAGACAAAGCGCTTTACAAATATTAATGAATTGAGCCACAGTGTCTTCAAAGGTATCCATATTCCATTTGAAGTGTGGTACAGCAGTACACTGAAAAACACCAGTCACATCTTTATTGCATCTTTCCTACGCAAGCATTCTCCTACAAAACATCACAAGTACCCCTGTTCTAAAGCATTTCTATATTCCGTGACCCATGCTACACTTTCATACTCAAGGAGAAAGAAGACTCGAGAGGTATATAATCAGTGTCTATAAATACTTATACAGTAACAATGGAGTGATAGAAAATTACTCTTATTCTCAAATGTCAAAATGAAAGAATGGTCTACGTTTCCAAGAAAAAGCGTGATAAACCAGATATTGCAGCAAAAGCTTTCCATGGTTAAACAGCAGCAGCACTAGAAAAAAAAAAACAAACAAACACACACACACTATCAAGGAATAATTCTAAAACAAATTCTAAAACATTAGCACTGCACACATTCAGAATAACTTTACATAAAATAATTACATAAGAAATTAGTAGACTCAGACTGCACCTTCTGGCCCATCTATCATTCTGCAATATTAGAACCACTTTGAAGAGAGAAAAAGTGGGAGGAGACAAGACAACGAGCCTTACCCTCTGAGCTTTTGCAAGTTCTTCTTTCAATCTTTCATAGCCCTTTTCTCTTACTTCCAGTACAGATGGGCTCCGTAAGTGAGATAAACTGTCTGTACTCAGCCCAAAAATATCTTCATTTCCTTCAGCAACATCTGCTACTGTAGCACCCTGCAAAAACTCTCTCTCTGCGTTATTGCTCTCCTTTCTGGAATTATTGTGATTGAATGACCCACCCTGGGGTCCAGAGGTAGAACAAAGTACTGCGTCGGTAACATTGATGCTGTAACGAGAGTGATATATTTTTTTTATTTATATAATACATTAAGAAGAAATATTTTAGAAATGGCAGTAGTGGTGTTGAATGTACCATTATGGACACAATATTACAACATTGTAAGTAATATTAAAATGATATTTTTAGTAAAGCAAGCAATTCATATGCAAACAAACATCAGTAATTTAAATAAAACGACCTACCAAACTTACCTGACACCTGATGCTTCTCCACAATTCAGTTGTCTGGGAGATGAATAAACAGGCTGGGTGGGAAGGTCTGAAACATTTAACGCATTGGCTTGGATTGGCGTGGAGGACACAACAGAAGGATGTGGTCGGTAGATAACACTGGGTGAGGTAGCTTGTTCCTGAGTCCCTGGCTCATTTACTCCAAGAAGATCTGGTGTAGTGGGCGAAGCGAGGTTCACTTCATGAAAGCCTTCCAAGGGGTCACTGGCCATAATAAAAGCCTCATCATACGAAACCCTGAATTAAATAATCACATTATCAGAATGCAAACAGGAAATATTTAATAATATCTGACAACTATTTGAATTAAAAAAACACCCCCACAAATACGTTCTGAATACTTCGTGATATAATGGAAACTGTGCATTAATCTTGCAAAAGTACCAACTTCAACCACCAAAAATGGCTTTTCCACACGCTGGACTGTTGAGTCCAGAAGACCTAATAGCAGACTCCACATTTAAATGCGGTGATGAAACCAAGAACGTGCTCTATGTCATAAAACAAAGTCATCTTAATTATAGCCTAGAGCTATTTTGTATCAAAACACAAATATATTCACAAAAGAGGAGACCTGGGAACCAGTAAGAAAAAAAAAAAAAAATAATTTAAGCTTCCACTTTTAATCTCAATGGAGCAAATAATCTAGAGACAGAAACTTTTAAACAAATTACGGTCCATGGCAGTTTTAGTTAAATTATACATCTGATCTTGTAATAGTTCATTGAAATAATAGAACGAGCCATTAAGACTTTTCATGAAGTATGACGATGTGTATATAATGCATCACACGATCCAGTGATTATGACAACTGTGAATAAGTATCATGCCAAAAATATACTACAGGCAAGTGTACTATGATTTGGCCATTTAACTGACAGCATCTTTTAGTTTTATTTTTATTTTTTTAATTCCATATGTTTTTCATAAAATCAACAGAAAACAAGTACAACACACAAATTTTTGTAAGCCAAATCAGAAAGCTCCTATTTTCCAGCCGTTTATCCTCAGAGATAAAAATCTTTGTACAATTCAGAACTACAAATTGGAACTGGTATGTAGAAATTTGTGAAGGAATTACTTAGCAGTAATTATTCACTAGAAAAAAAAAATCCATGTTATATAAATAAGAGAGAAATCAAGGCTTCACAAAGATACTTACATGAAAAAAAAAAAAACCACAAACTGTAGCATCTAATACATTTCATTCTACAGAGAAATCTGCTTGGATCTTAGAAAAGACAAGGCAGAGAGAAGATCTAAAAGCTGATAGTCATAACCAGAGAGATAATGCCATCTACTTACATGTATGACCAGTTCATCAGCTACTCCATAAAACACATGGAAAATACCAAGAATGGTATCCCCAAATTAGCATATGCAGTAATGTTTTAGTTACTTCAATACTTCTTGGTCATCTTAAACCCAAAGAACACTGTTCAAAACTGGTCTGTGTCTTAAGTATTGTACTGACTGTTCATACATCCATGCCAAACAAGTTGTTTTACCACATATTATCAGGTACTTGTGGAAGAAATTCATTTGTTCAGATAGCAAGAATACATTATTAATTTTTCTTTGTTGCTGTTCATTGCTCCCACAAAAAAATACCCATTACCTCTAAGAAACTGTGCAGGCTTAAGGGACAAAAAGGACCTTACATGAATAAGAAGGGATATTTGGGGGTTTTTTGGTTGGGTTTTGTTTCCTTTTTTTTTTTTTCTGTTTTATGCATGTTTGTTTTATTTTGAACTATCAACAGCAGTTGCACAAACATGATTTACATAGAAAAACACTGCCACAGTTTTGTGCTTTAGAGCTTTTCTACCATAACACCGAGACGAACAGTTTATTTTTGAGTTAAAGTTTGAAAAATACTGTTTGTTTTCTCTATAGTTCTTCTTAACTATTATAAGCATTCTAATTATATGTGCTACGTGATGATAAAGCCTGTTGAGTCAACAATTAAAACAGAGGGAGTGCCAGAGCAACAGGACATTTCTTCAACGTTCTCAGCTCTACAGTACCACTATTACACATCATTTTATACTTAATAAACTAAAAAAGCCATATGGAAGAAAACAAAATTGCAGAAACAGCCCTTTAAAGCTCATCAGCCCAGTTGAGAAATATCCTTCCTGTCAGTCTCACATCTATACACACACATTCGCTTCCACTGTTCCCCACTCTCTCTTTCGACCCCCAAGTAACCCATACCCAACACTACTATATTGGCAATGCCACCAAGACGTCTCTTCACAATTCCGATGCTTTAGATCCCAGTCTTCACAATTAACAAAAGATGCAGGAAAGTGCAGGCTGCTGAACACAGATGCAGAAAGGCTGCTTGGACACCTTGCCTTTTCTATGCCTACAGCACCTACCCTGTTTCCCCAAAAATAAGACAGGGTCTTATATTAATTTTTACTCCAAAAGATGCTTACCTTTTTACATATAAAGCTGCCTGGACACTATCTAAATTGACTTTTTTTATGAACTGTAACTAGGGCTTATTTTTGGAGTAGGGCTTATGCGTGAACCAACGCAGGCACATCGCAAGAAGAGCCAAAGACCACAAACGCATTTGCAAAGAGCAGGTTTTATTTTAGTTACCTCTCTACCAGGGGATCTCTGAAGCAGCACCTAAGCTACTGTGCAGAGGTGACACAAGCTGGGACACAAGAGCTGGTAAATTCAGCCCTGGTAGATCATTGGGCCGCCTGCACTCACCTGTATTTCAAGGCTTCAAGCAGGCGCAGCCTCTCGCTCTTTCTCACAACAAAGCAGGAATCTCAGGCACAACGATAAGGTGTCCTAGAGTTTCTCACAGGCTTATGTTATCTAACACAGAGGTTCTCCTTGTCAAGGATACAAGGTCAGTAAAACAATTAGCATGATGTATGTGCATTTTCTACACTATAGCTGCAGCCACTTGAGTGTATTTACAATTAACCAACCTCCTCGCCAGCCTTCCACTATTCCCATACAGCTTATATTTCAAGCAACCTCAAAAATCCTAAAAAATCACGCCAGGGCTTATTTTTGGGGTAGGTCTTATTTTCGTGGAAGCAGGGTAGGAAAGCACACCAAAACCCACCCAAGAGAAGTCAAGATTGAGAACGTAACAGAGCAAATTTGGAACAGCTCTTCTGCCACACTTTCTCTTGTGTTGACCAGTTTCTATTTCAAGTTTGAAAGACACGTTCAAAGTCCCACTCAAAACTTACCATCTGACCCGATGTTCAATAGTGGTACCATAGTATTTTGCATCACTGGTTGTTTCCAGCTGCACACCCCACTGGGCTGAAATTCTCTATTAAAGTTATTTTTTTCCCCCAAACTGATTTTTAAGAAATACTCTTTAGCCATTTCCAAGGAAAAAACCACTCAGGAAAAACTTGTCCATTTTTAATGTATTTTACTATTTCTGTACACATCTTAGCACTATCTGTAGCAAATACTTTAAATACATTCAAGTAAGCAACAGGCTCAAAGATGCACCACTCCATGTCTTTATGATAATTTACACAAATTCAGCTGCATTATTAAGTGCAGAAGGTCACACTGACTCACACAAAGAAAAATTATTAGAGACCTGCTTATCATCTTCCAAACATTCAAACATATTTCTAGCTCCCCCTCTGGACCATCACATCAATCTAAGCCAGGGTGTCAAACTCATTTTCACGGGGGACCACAACAGCCTCGTGGTTGCCTTCAAAGGGCCAAATGTAATTTTAGGACTGTGTAAATGTAGGAGTAGTTATATTTATACAGTCCTACAATTACATTTGGCCCTTTGAAGGCAAGCGTGAGGCTGATGTGGTCCCTGGTGAAAATGAGTTTGACACCCCTGATCTAAGACAGTCAAATTAGTATGTCTGAAAAAAATTACTTAAAAAAAATATCCTATCTACATGCTCCTACTCCTAAGAGAAATGTTCCACTTAACTCCTTTCTTATGGCTTTTCCACCTAACCTGCCTATACCCTGCAACATTTTTAACAGTCAAAAAAAGATTAGGAAATTTTATTTACAAGGTTATCACTCTGTTTACACATTAAATATCAATCTCAGCCTAAACAGACAAGAGAGATTTATGAGTAAATAAATCCATGCATGTCTTCTCAGTTGTTAAAAAAAAAAAAAAAAAAGCTTTCTGATACAACAAGTAAAAAAGTTATACAAGTTATTCCTGGAAGAGGTAAAAATAAAGTCCCTCAGCTAAACTTTTTCCATAGCCTGTCAAATGGGCACTCATAAGCATACCATCTGTGTAAAACACTTTCCATTCACAACTTTTTTCTTTCCTAGCATTACTTCTCACTTAGCACACAGAAGCTGGGTACACGACCCATACAAGACAAAGAAGCCCATATTAAATATCTCCATTTCAAGACTCACCAACACCATGAGCTTTTCACCAAGGCACTAGCTGAATGCACGTTATGCACTAATGAAACCAAAGGTATATGCAAAAAGCTAGGTGGTCCTAAAAATAAAAGCTCTCTTTTGGGAAAGAACTCTTAAAAAGTCATGGTAAACAAAAGGAGGAAAAAAAATAAAAAAAATAAAATAAACCAAACAAAACACACACCAAATATTTCAGTGTCATTAGAGATATACAGGTTTGGTTAAACCTTTAAACGAGTTCATATGATTGACTAAGGCAGCAGCGAACAGCCTTGCTGTGAAGGAACACGAAGCACATGGCGAGCAGAGCGCTTTACTACGAGCCCAGCTGACAGTGTGTAAAAAACCACAGTGTTGACACAGCACTCTTTAGTAGTAATTCTGCTACTGCGAACAAAAGTCGATATTCTGGCATTTCAGGGCAGCACACTTATTAAACAAAATCATGAATTTTCTTAATACTTCTTCTACCACATTAATATATGTTGAAAGCTTGGAATAGCACTAGTGCCTACCAAATAGGCAATTATTTTTGTCTTGGTTGATAGTATTCAAATTGGATGACGTACAAAATCCAAGTACTGGAATAAATTAGGATGAAACACCAACAAAATAAATCAATTTCCTCATACTTCCATCTGGAAATAATGCAAATTTGGTGGAAGCCGACAAAATGTTGTAGCTTTTCCTTACCTCTACGTTGCCACACTTGCACTGCTGACTACCCACATAACTTCATGAGCAAACAACCAAATTTGTGATTTCATCTAATATTACACAAAAACATACTACAAAGAAATCAGTTTAACATGTTTCTATAGCTTCTAACAAGAAACACAGACAGTGAAGATTTTCAACAGCAGCCAAATCAAAATGCTTAATCTAATTTTCCTGTTATTACCCTAAGAGGAGTTCAGCTACTTGTCTGAATCAAAGCAGTCAATAACTAGATACCAATAAGTTCCCTGAAAAGCAATAATTCACTGTGGTTTGTTTCTTCCAGAGGAAAATAAATAAATAAATAAAACTAGTATTGTTGAAAACCACCAATTACAAACTCTGGAGTTTGTCTTTCAGAGACTGCTTTTAAATACAAGACAGGCTGAAGATGACAACTTTGTACAATCTCTTAATTGTCACAGCCCATTTAGAAACAATGCCAGCACCAAACATTCCACACTTCAAAAATCTCATTTTTAGCTTTAATAGTAAAGAGCACCATCACAACATTAACCCACTCCAGTGAAAAAAAATAAAAAACAAACACATAAGGAAAAAGAAGTTACTGTTTCTAAACATTTTGTGGAAAAGTAAATTCTAGTTAGCACTTAGCAAAACCAGGTGTCTGTTAGCTAGAGTGTTTTAATCTTCACAGAGCAGGACTTTCAAAATGTAATAAAGTCTCAAGGACTTGATTTATTAGACTCCAATATCTGCTCCCATTAATTTGGGAGGAGATTGGAAAGTGGATTTTTTGGTAGCTGTTCCTCAAAAGGACTGGCATTAGCCCAACACGGGGCCTGCATTCTTCTCAGTGGGTTAAAAAAAAATAGTTTTGAAATATTTGGCATTATACACTCTGGAATGTAATATGTTTTAAGCTCTAAAGAACTCAGTGGGGAATTAGAGTAGCGGACTAATAAATACCTATTAAAGAAGCAGATCAATTAAGCCCTGTGACTCCATATCTATACTTATCAGATGCAAGCAAGCAGTTTAAAAAGCAAAATTGTTCTAAGGCATATATGGACATTAATTTTAAGTTCTAAAACAATGCAATTATACCTATCCGGTACAAGATATTAATCAGATGTCGGCACTGAAGTCTGGTGGACTTTTTCTTCCTTAACTGTTTTATATTTAAGCTTAGCCACAGAATTCAAGCAAGTTTAAACACTGTTTTCAATGCCAGTTCATTGCACAAATACAATTCAAGATTTGGCACAGGAATTTAGGAATTCCCTTAAAGCTTGCAAAAAGCAACTCCCACCTTTACAGTTTTGCAGTTATGATAGAAATTTCTACTTCAGGAACCCAAATACACAACTAATTTTTCTTCAAGGCAGTTACAATAAGAAAAAACTAAGCACTGAATGACTTCAGTCTTTACATATTCTACTTTTATTTGTGAGTGACCTTACACTACATACTTACCAACAGACGGTAAATTAGGCAAAATGGTAAACAGAAGGTAAACTGTAAGTTAGGCAAGTCTACAGAACTTAAGAGCTAGCAAAAACACATTGGGTTCAACATTAGAACATTTTTCTGTTGCATTCCCACTACTGTTGCCATATAATGCTATGATGTGTCTTTTTCTGTTATTTATTCTCATTTTAGGCATCAAAAACACTACTTCATGCTGCTTTAGAGAAACACTTCAGCTATTTGATAGCCAGATTCTATAAAAGTTAAAAGAATTTTTGTTTTGCTGAACTGATGATTAAAAAAAATCTCTTCTGAAAACTTTTTAATAGGGTTATCTTCAACTTGAAAAACGCAGGTGTGGACAGCAAGTGTCTCTCTTACACAAACAAGGAGCACACAAGATTCAGCTATCTATATTTATGAAGTGTTTGTGAAACCTATAAATAAACATGGTTTAGAGTCTGGTAAACAGTACACCTCTTACTAGCGAGAAAAAAAATCAGTGCTTTGCAAGGTAGAATACTGCAAAATATTACTGTAAACAACCATTCAAAGAATGCTGTTCGGTTCACAAAGACTCTCTAAACCAAGTTAATTTAGCTGTAGATATGACTATCTTTGCAGACGTTGTTCTTTTCAGGACAGAGCATTGCTCTGCCTTATCTTGGAAACAAGTTCACAATCCCATCTCAGGTTTAAGCCTGATAACAGTGACTGCAGTGTCATTCTTGCCAAGGCTTGGACCTAAAGACCCTCTCATTTTCAATTAACACTGAAAACATTCAGCTAGTAAACTTGAGTGAAAAAAGGTTGTAATTTTCACGGTACATAAAGCTTTCTAAAAGTATCTGCAAGTGCATTTAAATAAATACTTTCCCAATTTCTGAAAAAAAATTGTTAGCACATTATCAAGTGCAATTAAAGTGTCTAATACAAGTTTCAGTCAAGTTACAGTAGACAAGATTTTAAATGCCATATTTAAAAGGGTCTTAAAAATAAAAAGCCAAAGTACATGTTTCTTTTCTGGGAAAATCTATAAACTTAAGAGGAATAGTGAGACCAGCTCATTCAGCATTTCACATTAATTTTAAATCAAGAGAAGCTATGAAGATAGCTTCAGCTTAGAATCAAAAGCCCTATTGTGATTGTTTTCTTATAGAAAAATATCCTCTTTTAAATATACTGTAACAAGACAGATATTTCAGTTGCAGCTGTGAGGTACACTCCCATTTGTTATTTATTAAAAGCATAATGAGAATGGTAAATTATTTATTCTTCTTTGCTCACTAGGTAACATTAACCAAGCAGAGCAGATAAATTACTGCCAAGACAGAAACATAGCAGGCCTGACTCTAGCCCTTCCCAGCGCTTATTAAACAGATCTACAATAAAAATATTAAAGCAACAAGACCTCAGGTTTTGCCCTATCTTTTACTGAGGAATACAAATATTTGAACAGATGGTAGCTGCCAATACATGCTTCAAGACTGAATAACCTTACATCTGCTTCAAAAGAGAAGCTGATAATTTCACAGTTACAGCGAGCCTGTAGAAGATTAATTATTTTAGCTATCTAGATCACTGTTTTCAAGACTTCCTAAGAACATGCTAACAAACGAAGCAATATAAAGCATCGTATCCTATCTGCAAACAAAACAGACAACACTCTCAAACTGAGGAAAACACTGTTGGTGTTTGTCAACAAGACAAGCATTGAGGGTACCACTGAGGCTTTGGTGAGCCGGTGTTCTGCTTCCAGAGCCCAGCGACTCTCAGGAAACTCGTAGAGCATCAGCACTTCGGCGGCACAAATTTCTGCGCAGCTCATCACCTGCAATCAACTTGTAACCAGAATCTCCTTTCTGCACCTTATTGTCTAATGTAACTGAGTTACGAAACTCAGGTTAACCAAAATCACTACTACTTATCTACTACAGCTTACAAGGCTACTTATCGGCGACCAGGTATTAACCTCAATATTACTCTTAAGACCTTAGAGCAACCCAGAAACGCTACGGGCGGGCGCAGTTCCACAGTCCCACCAAGCCAAACTCCGCTCCGGCCTCCACCCGCGCTGCTCCGGGCACCCCCGGGCCCAGGCGGAGGGGGGCGAAGTTCGGAACCCACCGAGCCGCCCTGCCCGCCGCACCTCCCGTCCCACCGGCCGAGGGGTTTGGGAGAGGAGAAGAAGACTTCAGCACCAGCTCAGCCTCTTCTGGCAAACAACCCCTCCTCATTTTAGTAATTTCGGCCCGGACTCCCCTCCCCACCCGCCTCGGAAGGGCCCTGCGGGGGGCACGGCTGCCCCGAGCCGCCGGCTCCGGGCGTGAGACGGCTCTTTGTCCGCCGCCGGCTCTCCCGGGCAGGTGCGCCAGACGCGTTCCGGCGATCCCCGAGAACTACTTTTGCCCAGCTCTACCTTCGATCGCGGCTGGATTCGGGGGCCGAGCGCCCCGCACCGCCCGCTGCTCCCTCCGCACCCACGCAAGCCCCGACCAAGCCGGGAGCGCCCGGGCCAGCGACGCCTTCCCGCCGCAACCGGCCACAACAGCACAGCCCGGGCCGCCACCTGCTCCCGCGCTCTTCCGGGAGGGNCCCTCCCGCCAGCGGGGCCGGGGCCGTGCAGCCCCGCCGCCACGTACCTGCCGAGCGCAGCGAGAGCGGCCACCGCACCGAGCCCCCTCAGCCAACCTGGGGGGGGGCGGGGCGCTGAGCGACCGGCGCGCATGCGCTCCGCGGACGCACCGCCCGCAGAGGGGCGGGGGCAGGTGTGTGCGCCCGCCGCTGCCCCCTAGCGGAGGTGGGGGGTAACCGCCCTCGGGGTGCGTGACGGGCAGCCGGGGAGTCCCGGCGCGACAGGCCGTGCCTCGCTGCAGGTGCCAGCCCAGGAGCCGAGGTGTGAGACCCGCCAGAGGAGCCTCCTGCCAGTAGGGGTGCCACCTGCGCCTCAGAGCACCTGCCAGGGACCCAAAATACTGCTGAGGGCTGGTCTCAAGGAGGCTTTTCCTTCACAGGCCTCATGGTGAACTGCGCTGTCGTAGAATCAGTTCAGTTGGAAGAGACCCTCAGGATCATTGAGTCCAACCATAACCTAACTCTGGCACTAAACCATGTACCTAAGAACCTCGTCTAAATACCTTTTAAACTCCTCCAGGGATGGTGACTCCACCACTTCCCTGGGCAGCCTGTTCCAATGCCTGACAACCCTTTCCGTGAAGAATTTTTCCCTAATACCCAATCTAAACATCCCCTGACACAATTTGAGGCCATTTCCTCTCGTCCTATCACTTGCTACTTGGGAGAAGAGGGGTTTTGGGAGTCAGAAGGTCTGGCAGGAGGCCACCCGAGGCTGAGGGAAGGCAAACGGGTTGCATGGCCGGGATGGGTGTGTCAGGGGCAGCCTCCATCCCTCTTCGGCCCTGGGTGAACGCTCTGACCATGAAATGCTGTTAGATGGTTTCCTCAGGGCCTGGCTGGAAAGGTGGTGGAGACTGACACAGGTGCCGCATTTCATGAGAAGGGAGGCTGCAGACACTTGTGGCTTCAGGAGGGATCAGCCAACATCTCTGTGCCTCTGCTCATCACCTGGAAGAGAGGTTAAAATCATAGAATCATACAACATCCTGAGTTGGAAAGAACCCACAAGGATCATCGAGTCCAACTCCTGTCCCTGTATATGACAACCCCACAGTTCACACCATGTGTCTGAGGGTGTTGTCCAGTCTCTTCTTGAACACTGTCAGGCTTGGGGCTGTGACAGCTCCCTGGGGAGCCGGTTCCAGTGTCCACCACCCTCTGGGTGAAGATCCTTTTCCTCATGTCCAACCTAACCCTCCCCTGGCACATCTTCCTGACATAAGCAAAACATGGCTTCTGTTCTAGGGCACTCAAGGACATGGCTATTGAAGCCTGAATGTTTTGTTACCCTGAAAAACACAAGTTAATAACTCTATATTTACTGGTGTACAGTAACAAAAGCACAGGATTACCCAATTAATAAATTAAACATATGCAAGATAATTATCTAATGATTTTCACTCATGGGGCATGTGCTGCCCCAAATCAGGTTCTGAGGGTTCTGATCCTGCCTAATGTATGAAATAATTAAAGACTGAACTGTAATTTATATGCAAAAGACTTGTGAAATAAGGCTACATATAGACCTAAAAATAGGGCTCACCTGCTAAAAAGATGTGTTTTTCCAGATCTACTAGTTTGTCCAATAAAGAGATACCACTGCTACCTCTCATCTTGGCTTGCCTATGTCCTTAAGCCATCATTACTGCCCCCTGACACAACCACAGCAGTTCAAGCAATTTTCCAGCTTTTCAGAGGTGAACACGCAGCCTTCACTTTTCTCCTTTTGATGTCCTGATCTGTTCTGTTCCACTGTCTGTCTTTAAAAGCAGTAGGCAAAGTTTCGGAAAGCTGCTATAAACAAAACTCCGTTTTACCACCGGTCCGATAACGGTGCCAAAAGCTATGCTTCAAATGATAGCAGTATTGGCTGGAGGATGCACTTTCCTCGTTGTTAGTGCAGCTGAGCTGAACCTTTTGCTGCAATGGTGAGGAACTTTAGCAAAAAGCTAATGTAAACAAGATCTTGTCCCATTCGTCAGTTAAGGAATCTAGGCCACATTCCAGTCAATAATTGAAACGTTAATTATCTTGATAGCTTTCCACTGAATGTGAAAGAATCCTGTCTGGCCAGCCCTGCAGGATGTAGCCAGAGACAAATAATGTTCTCTGTGGCATATTCGCTGTAGCATCCCCCGAGCAAGAAGTTCATTGAGAGCAAAATAATATGACAAAGAGGATGTCAAAATGCAAATGTATCAACGCCATTCATCATAAAGTAAATACATTACCTATAAATAGTAGTACCTTCCAAATTCCTTTTTGGTATCTAAATCTACACTGACTACAAGGGAGCTTGGGCAGCAAAACTGGCTACAGAAAAATCAACATCTACAGCTTTTCTGGAAGCAATCTGAAAACCAAGAAACCAAGCACTGCAAAAAGTGGAATATTCAAATAGTAGTATAATATGAAGTTTGTTATGAAAAGCCTCATAGAACAGATATCCTCAGTTTGAAGAGGTCCGATATTTAAAATTATTTGGTTTGCTAATATTAACATGCAATAGAACCCAGGCAGTGCTATCAGAAAACAGGTTTGCCAAATTAGAAGATGCATCAGGAAGTTCATTAAAAACATGATTGCAAAGGAGACATGACAAGTGGAATCAGAAGTTGAAAACAATGTATTAAGACATAGTAAGCTGACGAGAGTCTATAATTAGGATCTGTAATCCTGTAGTTCCTAATCCTGTACAACGACTGTGCTTGGCATGACAATCTGCTGTCTTAACCAGATTAGACATCTTGCATTTCAAGAAATAAAAGCAATACAGCTCCAAAGACATTTGACTGTGCTAAAATTAATCACCGACAGATTTATTTTGTCAAAGTACTCCTATATTTTGTTGTATGTAATACTTTAAAAGTCAGGCAGCAACAAACGGCAGAAGATATAACTTACACGCTTAAAATTAAAAGTTGGAACAATTTGGATTGAATCCAGAGACATATAAGAAAAGTAAGCATTTCTTCAGAAAAAAAAAAATCTATTTTAAAAGAGAACTTTTATCCAAGCCTCAGTTACATCCTGAGCTGCACATCAGAGCAGGAGTACTCCTGCCAGCATCATGACCTGAGAGCCAAGGGTAACCCAACCAATGAGGACACAGTCAAGAGCAATGCTAGGTTGGTCATAGCTACAGGCTTTGTCATGCCTTGTGTGATGGCCACTCAGTGTAAGATGTCAAATCAGGTCCAGAATCCATCCACAAAGTCTTGTCAGGAGCAGCAAGAGACAGAACTAGAGACCTATACGTAGACCTACACCGTACACCTGAGGCGCATCCGAGGAGGGAGAAACCAAGACAGACTCACCCAAGACACAGCACAGGCAAATGCTGGTGGCCTGGACCTCAGCTTAAATGGAGCCCCAGAATCCCTTCCCACTATGGGAAGAAGGTGCCTTGCTATGGGTCTCAGATGAGGCTGATCAGGGCAATTAAGGCATTTTAGTGCCCTCAGGTCCCTGGCAATTAGGAGAACTGAAAGTCCTTTCAGAAATGAAACTATGCATCTCTGTCGATCTAAATGAGCGAAGTCACTGTTGCCAGTGGAAAGTGATGTACAGTTTGCAGCTTTGGTGGAATAACATATGCCATAGGTGCCACCACTGATTACATAGATGTAATCTGACAGGACCATTCAACAAAACTGCACAATGTACAAAATCTGGAGGACAGGCTTTGCTGAAAGTGCGTTGTTTCTAAGAATACCAGCATTTGCTGCACCCACCAGATCTATTCACTTGGCTTGTTAAATCAGTTCACCTGTTTGTTTTAAACTCCTTGGTGTGGTTAAATGCCCCAAATCAGAAATTCCTGTTCTCCAGCTAGATAGAAAGCTGGATAGGGATCTTGCCAGAGACTTGGCCACAGCGATGTATGTACTAATGACTGATAGCTTTCCTTGTATAGCTTCTCTCCAGTTGTACTGGTGCAAAACATGGTTAATATCATTGCAAACAGTTCCCTCACTGCAGAGAGGCCCTTGAACTGCACCTCTGTCTGTCCAGGTATCCTGCTGCATTTGAACTATCCGTCTGAAAGACTGTGTCTTCAAATGTGCCTGTTTCTTTCACTAATAGTTACAGTCCACTGGATCTAAGAAATCTGCTTCAGGGAGGAAAAAGCTCAAGAGAGAAAGGTGTTTTGCAGAAGGTAATGCCAGACCATGGCAGACTTCTCTGTTGAAGGCAAGAATGGCTGCAGGACTTTAAAGAAACCAAGTGCATCATTTTTCTTTGATCTGACTTTAATTAAGGTTTCTCATTTGTACGCACAAATACAAATGCCAGCTAATCAAATTTTTCCTCCTACAGGTTGGGAGGAATAAAAGAATGAGATGGTTGTTCTCTTTATAGAAGATGCTTGAGTGTGTGGTGGGGGAGGATGTCTCAACAATTTCATGGATAAATAAAACAGATAAACTTTGAAATCTTATTTTCTACTTGCCTGTGGTATTTCCTACTTTTTTTTTTTTTTAATAGTGAATAAACTGTAATTACCTCCCTTTCAATGAAAATGTTATAAAACAATAAACTGAAGCAAACCAAAGTATGAATCTAATAATAAAGTCACACATTCATTGCAATCCCATAGCACAGTGAAAAGTAACAAAGAATGATCCACTATGTACAAAAAAGGTAGACTATAAATCTTATCTATTTTAGAGGAATTTTTTTCCTTCTACTAGCTCAGTTAAATAAAGTTGGCATAAATAAACATCCACCTTATAGAAGTCCTAAAACTACAGCTCTTATCTTTTTGGTGATTTCCCTGATTTAATGTTAAAACCAGCGAGGTCTGTATTTTTCTTGGAAACTGCCCACTAAAAAAACCAAAATAACAGCAAATAGGCGGCAGGATTGGTGTTAATTGCTCCTGAAGCTCTTCCTCAAAGATTCCAGTGGTGAAATACAGCACAACCACCCCAAGCAGTGCATTCCAGTACCAAACTAACCTTGGAGTTAGAACTATTTCCCAAAGTCTAACCCAATCTCCTTTGCTGCAGTGTAGGACAAGAGATAATAGGCTTATCTCAGTGGATGTGGGAAGCAACAATCTTTAGGGTATTTGATGGCACCATCTAACCCCTCTATTTTCTCAAAGCCTAAACAGTTATTTTAATAATTTCTCATAGGTGATGGGATTTGGACCTGTGGTTGTTTTTATCATTCTCTCTGGGCTTCTTCCTGTGGGTCCTCATCTTTGTAGAACAGTGCTCAAGTTTGGACACAGGACTCCAGCTGAAGTCTGAACAGCTCTGGCTTTAACATATCACACCTGCTCACATCCCAGCAAAAATCCCTTGCTTTTTTTTCTGATGGCAGCAGAACGCTGCTTAACCAGTTTTTCTTCAAATTGCATGTGACTTCACTTGTGAACTTTCTTCTATGTCCGTTGATTCTCACTGAATTCTAATCTTGTCCTGAAAAAATGTTTATGGCCCTTCATATCTTGCAAATTTGGTAAGTGCACTCGCTACTCTGTCAGCCAAGCCATTAATTAAAGTATTGCACGTTAATAGAACGAGAATGATCCTCTGAGATTAGATGTTTTACTTTAACAATTAGCCATCCAAAACCATGGTTTGAGCATGGTTTTCATATCAGCCTTTTATTGTCTTTGCAGTAGTTTATGCTAGACAGTGTATCCCTCTCTTTTTTGTGAGATATCATAGGAGGGAATTTCAAAAGCCTTACAAAACTCAATCACAGATATTGCTTCTTTCCTATTTGTCTTGGAATGACTCAAATGATGTGCTCAAATCATGCAACAAATCCGTTGCATGATCAAAACCTCAAACCAGATCATAGTTCTCTCCTCTGTCAGCCTTGTCAATGCACTAAATCAGTGTCAAAAACAAGAGCTTAAAATTATGTCTAAGAAGTGAATACCCTGCATTCCTTAATTAGAAGTCAGGGCTTGAATACAAAAAAATAAATTATGGGAATAATTTCTTTTTATACACAGCATAGATCTATACACAACCTGGAGAACTGATTGACACAATATAACAAGAATCGTAAATTCTTTACCATGTTAAAAAAATAAATTAAAAATGCAACTACACAGAACACACCCTAATGAGGAAAGATACAAATGAATAAAGAGTATCAATTCTCTATTAACTATCAACTGACAACTATTAAATGGCAAGGATGAAAAATAAATTTCCCCTTTGAATACGTTAGCTTACAGTTGTCCACTTTGACCATAGGACCAATTCTGCACACAAGGTGCCGAACTACACAGATTCTGCTGCTGCATATAAAATAAATAATGCTTCTAGGTTTTTTGAAGGTGTTCGTAAATGTAACTTAAGACTAAGCGGAAGAAATAAAAAAACTAAAATGGCCTTACCAACTTATGTAAGGACTGACACGTGGTTTCGTTTATCTTTAGAAGCAAGCCAGGGATGGATCCAGAGTGCAATTAAAAATAGTACAACATGTTCAGTCCTGGGTGGAAGACAGGAGAAATGCCAAACCTGAAGTCAGAAATCAGAAAATAAAAATACAAAATACTTTTTCACCTGAAAATTAGCCCCCCCCCCACAAGCCAAACAAACTTTGTAGCCTTGACAAACATGTACTTAAAACTCACAAATCCTTTTACCTGATGAGACTCCAAAAATAGCTCCACCAAATACTCCAAATAATAACAATGAAAAGCATAGGGTGAGCATTCAGGAATTCTATGTTTTATTCACTATTTTGCCTTGGACCTTGGTAACCCTCTCTGTGCCTTAATTTACCCATCTCTAAACTGAAAATCGTGAGTTTTCTTCCTCCTTCCCCGTAACATGTGGTCATGTGATAAAGTTTAAATAATGAATTTTTCGAAGGCCTTCATTCTTTCAGACTGAACTTGTTATAAAAAATTGAAGATGTGGCTTTAGTTGACTGATTTTTCTTTATTTTTGCTCAATGA
The DNA here is from genome assembly GCA_013399365.1 of Pampusana beccarii. Lineage (NCBI taxonomy): Eukaryota > Metazoa > Chordata > Aves > Columbiformes > Columbidae > Pampusana > Pampusana beccarii. The sequence goes on along the minus strand of VWYH01004713.1, from coordinate 198,512 downwards.
CACAGACATTCAAAGCCAGACTTTAATCAAGGATGCCAGCTATTGCTACGTTCTGTTGGTCTTCTGGAAAAGTTTTTGCAGGTACAGAACATTTCGCTATGTGGTTGAAATACTGTTTCATTCATCTTCTCTCCAGCATTACCCAGTTGGCACAGACGTCACTCCACTGGGCACAGGAACGCCTCCCAGTTTAGAGTGGCCTTTTTTTCTCCCTGTCCCCTGAGCTGGCACACTCATAGTGACAATGCTCGGCAAGTTCAGCGCAGCAAAGAAGCATTTCTGAAAAGTAATCTGAACCCTTTGCTCAGTTGCGTAGACGGTAAAAAATGCTGAAATAATACTGAAACCAGGGGAGTTTCAGCTCCACAAAAGAGAGGGATTACTCTGTTACACCTCCCAAAGTGACCTTAAAAGTGCCACCCACCCAGGAGTCTTGTCTCTATTAGCATTTTTATCTGCATCACCTTGATTGGAAATGCACCCGCACTTACCGTGGCAGGAAAAGCTTTCCTTCACCTCACTAAAATAATGGAAGCATGGATATACCCAGAGGAGTGTGAGGGATAAATTCCCCAGCTCGCTCTATTTGATGCTCATCTGTGTTCTGGGCTGTGTGCTGGCTCAGCAGCGACACAACGAGCGTAGGGTTTGCTTTATCTGCCCTGGGCTCACAGACTAAATCTCATGTCTGGGGAAGCAAGGAGAACTTTGATTTTGAGCAAAGGTAAACAAACACAGCACAATGTGTATCAGGGGCCTCAACTAATTTTCACCGGGGGCCACTAGTAACTACTCCTACGTTTATACAGTTCTAAAATTTCATTCATCCTTTTGAAGGCAACCGTGAGGCTGGTGTGGCCCCTGGTGAAAATTAACTTGACACCTCTGGTGTATATTTTGCAAAAGCTATTCAGGCTGTTTAGGCATTTTTTAAGTGAAAGGTTGGAGAAAGCAGGGAAAGAGAAGGTTTGTTGCAGTTCAGGTGGAAATGATTTGGCTTGTCCATAGAAAAAGGAAGGACTAGTTATATCTTTGTTGCACTGAACTCACTATTCTCTTTCCTGGGTGCTACTTTCTCCTTTAATACTTTTTTTTTTCTCCCCTATTAATTAATATCTGCAAAGAGAACAAATAAACCTCTGAGGGAAATGTTTAGCATTGAAGTATTCAAGAGAGGAAAGCCATACCTAGCTTTAATACAGGACTGGCAGGACCACCTGCATCAAGGCTTAAAGTCCTCAGTTTTATCCTTTTCACATGTGTATCAAGCACCACTTTTAATAGCAGTAAGTGTTGCTCTTTTAAAAAAAAAATAAACTAAAGCCCGTCAAATATGAAAAGGAACTCATGAGTTGTTTCCTTTACAAAAAGAAATTGATGGTGGTCAGCCACCCTGATGTGATCCTATTTTATGCACAAATGCCAATAATACTTTCCTTACAAATGCATCAACAACCATTTCCAGTCCTTTCCAGACAATACCTAACTCACAAGAAGTTCCCTTTTCCAAACACTTTTTCCTGCAAATGCTTTTGTGTCTGTTTTTTGTCTCCAGCTCACTTCTTTGAATCTCTTCTGTCTCATCTTTCCCTTTCTCTCTCACACAAGTAGATACTCCCCCAAATCTCTCTGTTCAAGACACAACTCAAGAAAATCCTCCATTCTTACAGTCCCAGTAGCATTCAGTGGTAACACGTCTCTGCATTTTGGTTTGAGCTCCCCTTTAATTTGAATACAGATAATGAAGGGTATAGGTTCTCCGTCAGTTGCATCTCGGTTTGATCACACCTCTAGCAGTGTCATATATGGTAAACTGCACCACAGCTTTGCGTCAGTCATTACTGCACAGTGTTAATATTTTAAAGTCAGGCACTAATCTGGATCACTATTCTTACAGGTGATTTTTCCTATACACAAATCAAAATATGTTCATACAGAGAATTTCTTCAAAGAATAAGCAAAGCTGCCTCATTAATTATTAACTGGGAGAAACAGAACAATTCGGTTGTACTATTCTGAATATTGTGCATTATTATGTATTACTATTATTGTTAATACTACTATTATATTTCTATGCATGGAGCAAAAGTTACTATTTGCTACTCTCGAAGATGTGACACTGCTTGCTGAAAACCCAGCCTTGTAAGCCGTAAAGAACATGAGCTTATGGTGTTTCCAGTAATACCTCAAAAATCTTGACTGAGAGCCCAAACATGGCTGTTGTACAAACAATGATGCGTTATTAACTCTAATACAAAGAAACACTTTTGGTATTCTTATAAATGAAATACTCTGATGTGAGAAAAGATCCCTCTTTCTCACATTTACCTCACTAAGAAGTGCAGGAGATAGTATTATAAAGCACACTGTTTATTAACCATCAATATTCTTCAATGTGCACAACAATATAAAATTCTGGTAACATGATTTCTTTATTAAAAAGGAGGAGAAATCAGGGATTTGCAGGATCCCACATGTACAAAAGGGTAATTATGCACACGGCTGAGCCATGGGCTGCATTTTTAGGCAAGCAAGGAAATTATCTAGTGTCAAATGCTTGACATAGTGCAAAAAGTTTCGAAACCCTGGTCATCTCGCAAAGTAGGACGACACTGACTTCAGAAGAGCCAGTCCACAGAGCAAAATCAAGCAAGACAGGTAGCACTTTGGAGAGGTAAGTCTCAAGTCAAGAGAAAAGTGTCCCAGTCAGTCCAGGTGTTGGCTTTTGAGTCTATTTCCTGGTCACCTTATTCCTGGTTGTTTTGTTAATCCTGTCTTCTGCCTGACAAGTCCCCCGCTGTGACAGCAGTTTCCTTTTGTGTGTCTGTGCCTTCTGGCAATAAAGGGATTGTTGAGGCTGATAACGGTCACAGTAATAATAATATTTCTAATACCAAACTCAGCACTACGGCGTAAGAAATGATGTTTATTTCATTACAAGGAAGTTGCAAAGCAAAGTGTTTCTGAATACAGTTTTACAGTACTCAGAGAATTAATCTGTCGGGGCAGCAGGCTTTATCCTGCAGACAAATTCATTTGTAATCCTCTGAAGTATTCTACCATGTGACTTCCAGAGATAAAAGAGCCTCCTTTAAAATATATTTCCACAACCCACACTGAGTGATGCTAAGTATGGTGGTATCTCTCCCACTAGATTAACTTTTAATTATTGCAATTTCTCTCATAAAAGAGACTGTAAGATATCACAGCAGCTCTCTACACATCCATTCTACAAGCAGAGGACGTTTTATGTTAATTTACTCATTTGTTTAAAACAGGAATTCTAGGAGCGAGTGACAGTAAGTAGAAAAATAAAAGAAACCCCAATATATTCTCGCCTGAGAAAATCTGACAGGAGCTTCTTTAATACAGCCCTCTTCCTAGTATTTTAATTATTCACTTCTTTTCAATAAGAAAATTCTTTCATGTTGTTCAGACCACATTTTAGCCTAGTTATTATGGCATTTCTTTGGATATCAGTGTTACGTGTTGTTGTTACTGAAGTGTTTGCTTGAAGCTTCGCTAGCACAGTGATCATTACTAGAGCTGCACATACAGAGGACCTTCTGAAAACTATTGTTTGTACATGAGACCTTTCAAATTCTTGTCTACCATATACACTTGCAAAATAAATTCAGCTTTTTTGCTCCTATTTCATGGTACAAAAACTTTTGCTAAGGATGTCTATCGGGGAAGGCCAGAAAAAGGGCAAGAAGAGATAAAATTAGACTATTCATTGCAAATGTGAAATACTATTTTACACACTTTGCAAATCTATCTTTTTCCTGGTAACTTTTTAGAAATATAGTGTATACAAACAGAATTTCTGCATATGTTCTGCAATATGACGCTTGTTAAAGGTAATTGCATGTGATAGCAAAGGTGTGAGTATCTTAACAAAACATCACTTATCGTGGCTTGAAGAGATCTTCGTTTGGATTAATAGTCTGTAATAAGACTCCATATAGATTTTAAATGGTCTCCAAGGTCTGCAAAATAATTTCTTACATATGAAGGGGAAAATATCAGTGGTTTATACTGTAAAGAGCATCAGAATTCTAGCAACAGTTTGCAGGTCTTTGCTTATCACTGTGAGATTTTTAAAATTTGCTGTAAGACTGCATTTGCTGCAGTGGACTCAGGTATGTTTAAAAATCTAATAAATGGTCATAAATATGTTATGGTAGAAACAGTCAAATAGCAGAGGGGAGGCAATACAATGGCAAATCCTTACAGATTTTTTTTTGTTTTTTCCCTTCAAGAATAAATATTTATTTCCTATATCATGTTGTACACATCAGTTGCCTATTAGCCAGTTAATCAGTTTGCACCCTTTTTGAACGTGCTTCTTCACTAAATAGTGTATTGAAGTGCTGGGGGATTACTCAGATTGCCCAAGTGGCTCTTCATAGCATAGATTTTCTCATTCAACAAATTTGGCAAAAAGGTGGGGTTGTGGGAAAGTACAAGAGAGAAGTTCCAGTTCCTAGTAATGGGTCAGACTGCAGGTCTCTCTGTTCTTCAGAGTCTGTTCCCAAGCTCAGTGTTTGACTAAGTAGTCTTTACTGTACCAGCTTGGAAGAAAAAATCAGAATTGTTTTTAAAAAAGCTTTCTGTTGAATCTCTGGGAACTAGTCCAGGCTTGTTCCTTGATAGCTCCAGGCAGACAATGCTCCAGAAAACCCGTGTCCCCTTTCCTGTTGAACTGCCCAAAGCTGCCTTGCCCACCCAGTGCCTACTGGCCCAGCACGGTGTATCTACTCAACCTTGTTGAAAGCTCATCAGTGATGTTGCACGCAGCAACAGGGATTTATTGCTAGGCACTTTGGAGGAAGGCTGCCTGAAACAGCCCTGCTCTGGAGGGTGATTTGCCCTAAGGCAGGGGTGTCAAATTCATGTTCACCAGGGGCCACATCAGCCTTGTGGTTGCCTTCAGAGAGAGGCAACTCCTAGTAGTAGGAGTAGTTACATTTTTACAGTCCTAAAATCACATTCAGCCCTTTGAAGGCAACCGTGAGTCTGATGTAGCCACTGGTGAACATGAGTTTGACACCCCTGCCCTAAGGGAGCAACCCCAGCCAACATCAACTGGTCACCACTGCTACCTGGGAGGAGGTCGGGCGATCATCGCTGTCCATGAAACTGCTCCCTTCACCTTTCTGTCTGCCAGCTCCATCTCTTCTCCCCAAAGAGACCATTGGGCACCCTGCTTCCACTGCCACCACAGCCATGTTGTCTGTGGCCACTGATGTGTGGAAGACAACAACAGAGGGAAGAAGGAGGAGGAGGACGTGGGACAGTTGTGCCCAGTGTCTCTCCATCCCTGGTGCTGTAACTCCCCTGTGAGATGCAGCCCAATGGTGGAGGAGCAGAGGAATGAGTGCCACAGGCCTCCCTTTGCCCCAGTGCCTCCCCACAGCCTCACCTGGCGTACACCCTCCCTACAGCCTCACCTGGAGCACTGTGAGCAGTTCTGGGTGCCACACTACAAAAAGGATATAAAGCTACTGGAGAGTGTCCAAGAGAGGGCTACAAAGTTGGTGAAGGGTTTGGAGAGGAAGCCGTATGAGAAGCAGCTAAAGTCACTTGTTTTTTTCATCCTTAAGGAAACTGAGGGGAGACCTCATTGCGGTCTACGGCTTCTTCACAAGGGGAGCAGGAGGAGCAGGTGCTCATCTCTTTGGTGACCAACAACAGAACCCAAGGGAATGGCAGGAAGATGTGCCAGGGGAGGTTTAGGTTGGACATTAGGAAAAGATTCTTCCCCCGGAGANATTCTGCTCTACAGCTCTGCTTGGCTGTGTGCTCACCGCAGCCGTGCCCTGCATACAGCTTCCTTGCCATCATCATCTCAGACCTCCAGCAGGCATTTCTTATACAGCAGGGCTGTCACGACCATGTCAGCATCACCCAGAAGCAAACGAGTGTGACTGTCATTAAGAAATATTTTTGCAGTCCTTAGCCTTAGCTGACACTTGTGTCAAAGTCTGGGAAAAGCATTCACTGCTGTTTTCTTCCTCCCAAGTCCCCTTCTTTATCCTCTGCCCCTAAAGCTGAAGGAAGCTTCTAATGTCTTGGAAAAAAAAATAAAGTATTTTTGCAAAATTCTCTAGCTAGTCCTCGCTGAACCAAAGAAATGATTGTGATGGCTTTCACAGCCCTTCTGTAACAAATACACTTTTGGAGCCTACTAGCAATGTGGTGTTAATGTTGTGGGCCCAAAATATCGATTTAAAGCTAAACTGAAGAGCTCAGTCAAAATGTAAGACTGCCTTAAAATTCACAGTGAAGGTGTCCAATCTCTCATGCTGACACAGATAGTGACATCTGCTAGAAAAGGCAGTAAGTTCATTAACCGGAGACAATGGAACAGCAGTTACAACCCATCACTCCTCCTCCTACTTTATCCCCCATCCGGATGGACCAAGGCAACCTATAGGGGCTGGACATCTTAAAATGGGAGGACCATTAGCAGGGAAAGGATGTGCACAGCCAAGTCAGAGGGTGAAGTAAAGCCACACTGCAGCCTTTGTTAGCAAGGGCCCTACACCAAGTCTGCTTCTCTTGTGGAGGGGGGAAATGGAGAAAGAAAGATAAAAATATCGCTTGTCTTTGGGAAAAACCCAGCAAGGACTTCGGGGCATCTTAGTGATAAAAAGAGGATTATTTCCTACAGAACCGGTCACAATGGAGCTACACGGCTGGAAACCTGTATTTATTTCTGCCTCTGAATACACAGGATCTCTAAATCTTGTGTCTTCTGCAAAACAGCTTAGAGCCAGTGGAGCAATCTCAGCCGCCCAATCTGCAGGAAGACCAAAATGCTGCCAGAAAAACCACCTGATACCCACTGACACACAGAGGTGCTATTATTTACTGCTCAGCAAGACCAGCAAATGATTATACTCAGCAAAGAAAAATGTTTTAGGTCTAAGTAATTATTTTACCAGTGACCTTAAAATATCCCTGTTGTTAGGAGTTTTCCTTGCAGAGGGCAGTGACTGTAATAGGATCAGGCAGTATGTTTCTTCATGCCAAGTCACTGAATGCTAAAATGATTTGTCATCTTTTGCCACAGGCCACTGCCTGACACACACATGCCACAGTCTAATGTCTCGCCTGCTTTGACATCAAAGTGTCTTCCTTCTGCCATTGCCAGCGAGAAGAAAGGCAAACAATGGCAGCAGCTGATTTTCTTTCTGAGAGTTTTAATTAAATAAGTGGTCTCAAATAGCCAAATGGGACGAAGGCTGGGGGAAAAAACCTTTCATCATAAAATATATTAAATCTATAAATCTTGCTTACTCTCTCCCCCTGCAATTTTCTTTATTTACTTCACAGTCACATTATTTCTTTCTCCGTAGAGATTTATGGCAACATTATATGGCATCTCCTGGTCTTTCACAGTCTATCACTGTTTACAGCTCCCTCTTAATGCCATGGGTCATAAAAGACGGAGTTCATCTCCTTTTACAGAGAGAAAGACGGAAAGAAGCCCTGTGCAGTTCCTGCAGTTACAGAAAGGCTTTCACATGCTGAAATGTATCATCGTGACTGGGTTCATTGAGTCTGATGCGACTTTTGGTAACATCAACTCTGCTTATTTGGAAGGATGGGTAATTCCTACAGCATACCCTGACGTCCTGATTTCCCAATTTGAATCAGCAATGCAGCGAAGGTGTGCTCCAGGGTGGGATCGAGGTGCACCTGGCGCACAGTCCCGGGTTGGGTGGAGTCGTCTCCAGTTTTCCCATTCGGATGTAGTCAGTGCTGTTCACTGATGTGTCTTCACAGGGCTGGCTCAAAGAGATCAACCTTTCCAAAAGAAGTCTCAGAGAAAAAAAACTCCCTTCTTGTCTGTCCTGCTTTGGGGACGGGAAATAAAATGTAGAAAACTTAGAGGTGCCAGCCAAACCATCACAAGATTCTTCATGCAAATGAAAGGGGTCCTTCCGATGGCAAGTGGCGTTATAATTATAGACTAGAAAAGAGCAAGATCAGCAGCTGCTGCTGCTGCTGCTGCTTGCGTTTGTTCCCTCTGTAACTGACAGGGCAGAGTACTTGGCAAAAACAGACTTCCAGAAGTGGAAAGACATTTTAACCCCTGTTCTTGTCAGTCCACTCCTCCCGGGGCTCGGCAGCAGCAACCCCTTGCTTCAGGTTAAGGGAAGAGCAAGGTGACTATTGCAGACCTGAAGGGGACTTTCTTTGGGACATCTGAGAAAGAGAAAGGGTCCGGGATTTGTCTCCAGGCTTGGATTGCCGAATCAACATAGCAGGTCAGTGGATATAGCATGAACTTAATATGCTTTTGTAGTTGGCTTAACTCAAATCTCTCTTGCTCACTTTCTCTACTATGCCATAAACCAAGAATTAAGGTGACACAATGACAAGGGGTAGGTCTGCACAGAGGCACTATTTATTTATACATTCTGTAATGTGCCTTTCATGGTCAGTAAGGAAAAACTGATGGCTGTTATTTTTTACTGTGGTTTCTCTCTGAATCCTAATGCATCCTGAAATTCTCAGCCAGGCAAAAATCCCATTTACGATTGGGCTCAATATTAGTGGCAGGGGAATATTTTATTTTTAGGAGCTTATACCTAAAGGCTTCTAATGATCTTAGCAAAAGTGGTGTAATATATAGCTCACATTTCAGCCTGTACTTGATAAAGTTTCAGAGAGGGAACAAAGTCCGAACAAAAGGAAAAGCAGCATCATAGATACAAGACAAAGTCTCTGCAGGCATAAAATGGACATCGTTTGTGTTATGTCCTCAAAACTTGCATATCCATACCAGCAGAAAGCCTAGCCCTATATATGCTGATGAAGTTAAGGGCAACACGATTAACAGGGAAGTCTTCCATGACACCAGTGCCTGTGGTATCTAATCTAACGCTCTCTGTCCTCCTGTGGCTCGGGCCAAACCAGCGCTCAGGCAGGAATGTGCTGGGGGGCATCGTTATGCTTTGCTCTTCCTGTCCATCTCAGTTTTAGCTTTTTAATTTCCTGTGACCGTAAGTAATGTTGGAAGGTCTCAGCCAGCACGCTGCCTGTGAACCAAGGGCTTGGGACTACTGTGCAAGAACCAGACCTAGCGCAAAGCTTTAGGCCAAAACTTCCCATTGCAAGGGGTGTGGAGCTGTCTGTACCCAAGCGGTTGTAGTTGTTCCCAGAGGAAAAAACACAAGCGCAGGTTTAAATTTGTGCTTGGTATGTTGTGAAGCATCATCAGGCAGACACATAGCTCTTTCATCGCTTCATATAGTTTAAAGGGTTCTTAGATCACCTAATGTGACCTAATGTATATTTTAGGATATTACGTTATATTACCCTGAAGTCCCTATACGAACCCCATGATAAACGTTCAATAATGCATTTGCTTAGCAGTAAACTAAAACACAATGCATCACAGGAGGGGCAAGGCAAGGAAAACAAGGCACTGAAGCCTAAAATTGCTGTAACAGTCCCGCTTTCATTTGCCCACTTCAGAGGCAGAAAGAAAAAGCTGCCTCCCAAGCTAATATGAAGAGTTTCTATTAAGAACCAAGGGCATTGACTAAAGTGCTAAGAGAGATGTCTGGAATCTGATTAAGTGAAATATAGTTGCTTGAATCAAGCAGGCAAATTGCACTTTTTCGAGAAAACTCTCATTTCCCAGCCTAATGCAGGTGAAATATTCCTAGTCCTGAATCCTATCATCATCACAGCTCTGCATTTGTGGCCAAATCCTATCCACTAGGCATTTCAAGACAGGATTTGCTGCAGCTTCATAGAGGAGGTGGACCGCTTTTGTCCACCTCAGCCAGTGGCCAGTTTCTGGCACCATCCAGTCACTGATTCTTGAAAGGATGACTCCTTCCTCAACCCCATATGCAGAAACTGAGATCCATGGGTTTGACCCTAATCACCCTAGATGCTGTGAGGGTGCTGCAGGCAATCTTGTTCCCTCCATGGCCCGTGACAGAAAGGACTGAACAGGAAGTTTCACAGATGCCCAGATATCAGGGGTGACCAGCAAAGCCTTTTGGCCCCATCCTCTGGATGTCCCAGCTATGTGAGTTCTTCCTGAAGATTATCTTTTGTCAAACTACCTGCTGTCACCTTAAAGATCCTAAACCACAGGGTGTCCATCCAGACCCCTGTTGCAATATTTGGTTGCCCCCACAGTTAACAATTTAAGTTTTACTTACAGCTGCATTTGTCTAACTTCATCCTCTAATCGTTGCAGCATGTTACTCTAGGGGTCTGGGTTCCCAACAAGCTATAAGCCCTCACATTATCAGATATCTTCTCTGTATCTAAGTCGCTACACACCCACAGTCCCACTGGAAGTTTCCATTACAAATTGGATATTAGTAGGGAGATAGACACTTCTTGACAATAATACTTGAACACACACGCTCCCCGACATCAATGGCAAGGACTAAAACCTCCTACAGCCGTCTCAGGAAACTCAGTGTATCATTAACAGTATTTTTTTAGCCCATTCCTTCCCTGTAGCCCAGCCACAGGCTTCTCCCATTGTTTTTAAGGCTCTGTTTCTGCTGAAGAATGGAGAGCTCTGCTTCCATTTTCTTAAGCATTGCGTTCTGACCACAGGCTTTCTAGCAGACAGGACTGCATTGCTGCATGCCAGTCAGCCAGTTTGGCTCCTGAATTGAACTTTTTGGAGTTCAACAACAACAACAACAGCAAACGTAAAGGCCTGTGCCAAGTCTCAGAAACAGGAAAACTATCATTTGGATGCTAAAGAATAAAACCCATGCATCTTAAAAAAAAAAAAAAGGAAAGACAATAACAAAAAAAGAAAAACTCTTCTGCAGACAAGAAGAGACAGTCTGTCAGCAATAGAAGACTTACGTTGTCTTTCCCTTGGTGACTAAAAGAAAAAGTGGCACTTTTACAGCTGAATTTTAATGGTTTTCTTTATGGTCTGCCATCGATTAACTACGAGTTCATTCTTTTTTCTGAGAGCAAATAGCCTACAGCAGCATCAAGAAAATACAGGCAAGAATCACATTTATGATGCACAATAACTACCCTGAGAATTTGTGCTTTTCTTAGTTACTCCCCTTCATGCCTGCTGTATAAAAGTGCTTTCATCCACATTTGGAGTTAGGGTTTGGGTTTTTTTTTGTAAGCACATAAAAGTTCCTGTAACATCTCCCTACACCGGGTAAACAAGTACCAAAACAAGCGTAAAGTGTTTACCTGTATACTTTTAGTACTGCTGTAATTACACTGTGTCGCATGCTGGCTACCTGAGCAACCCCGTGGCATTTTTTTGCACGGCCGTGCAATGCCGAAGTATTGATGAGTACGTCCAACTGCCAAGCTGAGAAATAATAGGGTTTCCGAGATGATCTCAGCTGCTGTCGTAACCGCTAATGAAAGAGGCAGTCTCCAAATCTCATTTGGCTTTAGATGAGCATAATTACCAAAGCCAGCTAAAAATGCTTGCTGGAGAGGAAGGTGCATTTGTGAAATTCAGCCTTACTTCTGTTGCTGGAAGGCTGACAAAGGTTTGAAAAAAAATTCCAAGCAAATTTCCTTCTTTTTCTTTGATCACACCGGACTGAAGCAAAATTGGAATAAGCAGAGGCTTCAGAAGTATAATGTGTCCCTGCCACTGCCACACAGGTCGACGGCCACATTCAGTGCTGGCTCTTGCTTTCGGGTGGCCTTTGAGGTAAAGCCCAAGTGCTGCCTCCCATCAGTCAATCTGCATGTCTCAATTGCACTTGTAACTGCAAGTTTTTATTTCTCTCTCTTTCTTTATGTATAAATACACACAGCATGTATTTACGTATACATATACTATTATATGCATATATGTGTGTGTATATCTATGTATCTATAAAAGGATGCATTCAGGTTAGGATATGCTGTCTAAAATGTTGTTGGTTTCCTGCTTCTCTTCTACTATTTCTAGGCACAGCCTGCCAGGACGATGACAGTCACTTATTCCAGCAAAGTAGCAAATGCCACTTTCTTTGGATTTCACAGATTACTCCTAAAGTGGAAAGGCAGCATCTACAAATTGCTGTACAGAGAATTTATTGTTTTTGCTACTCTTTACACAGCGATAAGTGTATTATACAGGTACACTCTTTCCAATTCACATCTCATTATATGCTATACTGAAGTTTCACACTTCATAGTGTTAGGCTGATGAATGATGGTTGGGGGGGGGAGGTTACTACATAAATATTGTCTTTTTCTTGGACCTTTTCTAATATCCATTCCTTTTCACATTTACGTTAATGTTCCAGGGAAAGCCTGCAGGGTATAAATAAAACATAAAATTGTATTCAGCTGATTCTACTTTCAGCCCAGTATTGAGGAATTGTCCTACTGAAGTTAGGCTAAGTAAACACCCATAGCTAGATGATGTTATATAGCTTTTATCGTTCTGATGTCAGGCTGGCAGCAGTGAGTGTGTCTCTCTGCTTTAAATGATAAGTACAGAGCTTTCACTCTACTTGCAGAACTGTGTCTTCCGTTGCTCACTGGTAATTTCTTTAACAATCCTGAAAGGTAATAATTTGAGAGGCAGGTTATATAGTCAAGAAAAGCAAAGTTTTGCTTAAAGCTAGGACAGTGCGCCAAACTTTATTTTTAAGCTTGCAGAGGGCCAAACAAAAATATATGGAAACCAGACATGGTTATTACCTGACCTGGGAGGGTCACATTAGAAGGAGAGTTGCTTTGTCCACCAAGGTGTGAATTAAACACCTGTACGACAAATACAATGCATCAATTAGTACAGTGAAACTTCAAACTGATGAAGTACACTACACAGAAGTATCAAAATCATGATTCAGTTCCTGCCTTGATCTGTAGTTAGACCTCGGTGCTTGCTTTTTATGCGAAGCAAGTAGAAGATGAGGTTCAGTTTGTCTGTGATTAACCAGTAATTTTCCAAAGTGTTCAGTGATCTATACCTGTAAATTTGGAGAGAAGATTATTACACTAATATGTAGAGAAACACCAGAGTCACGCATTTATTTAAATCAATCTGTTAGTAGTTATACTGAAATGTTAGGCAATTAGAGACCATGGTCAGTACACCAGGGAAAGCTTTGTATGTGCAGTTTTTATTGCAGAATTGTAAGCAGAACCCACCAAAAAATTGTCATGTCTTCCTTTTATACAAAATCAAAGAATAACTGTAATACTCACCTATACAAATAAAATAATTGTTTATATTTAAGGTTGTTGTATATCTTTCTCCATGGGCAGAAGCTGCCATGCTCTACTCACTTTTTATCACCTGGTGAATATTCTCCTCACTGCAAAATAAATACTGTTGTTGTGTTTCTAATCTTGTGGAAAAGAGGATTTTTGTAGGAGTAAGAGTAAAAACTACTGCACCAACATAGCATTTTCAAATAAGAGCAATCAGAGATTGGTAACCTCTTGCAATTGAAGCAGACCTGAGCCTTTTTATTAAGTAGCCCTCTGAAAAACGAGCAAGCTCTACCTGCAGATGTATGGCTTCTTGTTGGCTTTAGTCTGTATGAGATGGCAAGCTAATTCTCCAGGTGTACTGATCCTAATTAGTAGTGCCAGTCAAAATTGTCATGAGAAAACTGCAAAGACCAGGGAATAACATTGTCTTCTTCTCCAGCTTCTTTACTACATGCCATGAGTGTTCAGCACTTTACCTTCAAGAATTCACTTGAAAACATTAGCTGGGTTTGCTCTTGATTGCACATGCCTGATTATTTATACATATTTGGCACTTTTAGTTAGTGACAGAGTATTATGAGAGGACAGATACATTTTATTTTTGCTGCAGATTTTTTCTTACAGGTAGCCAAAAACGGTTCTTTGAAAAATTATCAATTTACTGTGACAAATATGCTGAACAAATCCCAGTAACTTTTGTGCTTGGTAAGTACCGGTTACATGTGACATTCTCCAGTGCTGTCTCTGTTCAGGCATTTTCTGAATCTCTATGCATGGACATATTTCAGAGCTGAGGGGTATATGGGAGGGTAGAGGCTCACAATAAAATAATCAGCTTCCAACAGGTCTCCTTAAATTTGAGTTGTATTTATCACATCAACATTTATGCTTATGTTCTTAATATACCAACAAAAGACTAAAGTTTCCATATGTGCATAGGTATATAATCATAGAATAGAACCATTTAGGTTGGAAAAAACCTTTAAGATCAAGTCCAACCGTTGGCCTAACACTGCCAAGTCCACCGCTAAACTATGTCCCTAGGTGCTGTAGTTGATAGTGCCCACTAACACATTGTGTCTGATCTTCTAAAGCATTAAATCTACTCAGTATTTACTACAGAAGAGGATATTTGGAAGTTCATGAGTATGAGATATTCAGCTGGAACAGGCCATTAAGTTACAGTGTCCACTAAGTGATAAGCATTGATTGCATCCTGGTTTTTTTTTGCTGTGACTTACTGCATTTGTCCTGGGATATGTAGCTGCTCAGTGATACTAATAACACTTTACAAACCCACTTAAAGTAACCTAAACAGAAATCTTGATAGGCACTGGACTTTTTTTTCCTTCTAACCGCCAGGTTTCTACGTTACTTTGGTGGTGAATCGCTGGTGGAACCAGTTTGTGAACTTGCCGTGGCCCGATCGACTGATGTTCCTCATCTCCAGCTGTGTCCAGGGTAGAGATGAATATGGGCGCTTGTTGAGGAGGACTCTCATGCGTTATGTGAATTTAACATCTCTGCTGATCTTTCGCTCTGTGAGCACAGCTGTGTACAAAAGATTTCCCACCATGGACCATGTGGTAGGAGCAGGTACCGCCAAGTTCTTCTCTCTGGAGTTTCTTTCCTTTCCCTCAGAGGTGGCGGGGAGGGAAGGAGCCAGACTCATTTTTTCTTTCTTCTTTGTCCCTGTATGTCCCTCAAACTAATCTATGCCAAAGCTGTGACATTTTTGTCTTAAATGAAATGCCCTTAAGTGTGCATCTTTAACACTCTTAAAGTCTTTATCTAGTGACACTATAGAAATCAGAACAAGTTTGTGACACTTATGTGGAGCTGTTTTCAGATATGGAGGCAATAGGCCTGCCATGAACACACAGGCACATGGAGCCGGTACAAAGTTCTCCAAAGGGTGAAAAACAACGTAGTTGCACTGTAGCATGATGCAGAAGGAATGGTGGCTTGTTATACGGCATTGTCTCGGTGTCTAGGATATAACCTTGTGTTGAGTATCAGAGACTCGGCAGGCACTTTGCAAGTACAGCTTTATCTCAATTATTTGTAAGTAGATTGCATAGGTCATAGATTTGTTATGATACACTTAAAAACCCCCAACCCCAAAGGTGTTTTCTTTAAATTTGCCACCTCAACTGAAGCTCAGCTTTTCAGAGATAAATAAGTATTAAGCGTGTCTTTATTTTGTTGATTGTTTTGATAACACAGTGAGTGTGATGATGGGGAAGAAGAGTTCAACCGTGTAAGACTCTGCTCATCTATGAAGGACTGACCACTGAGTATTTAAAGGCAAGGTGTGATGCTGTGCCTTCTAAATGGCATGGTCAGTGTCAGGGGTAGGACACCACTGTAGAGATGCGGGGATCTGTTCCAGATAGAAGAAGTCATACATTTTTTATTGAATGTCTTGCATTTCTTAAGATTATTCCTTTGGCAGAGATTAGTAAGCAAAGTTGTAGCAGGTTAAAATATGCAGTGTGTGTATGTATATATGCATTTCAAATATGTGTGAGAAGCTTTGAGCATTAAAAAAAATCCAGGCAGAATGCACTGATCTTGCTGAAAGGAAATAATTTGTGTTGGATTCAGCTGTATTTTGAAGTTCTCTTCCTTGTGCTGTTCAACAAAACTGTTTACCTGAGCCTGTGAGAGGTCAAGGAAGCTTCTGTCACTCTCCCCAGCAATCTGCTTCTAGCACACACTGGAAAATTACAACATTTCCAGCAAGCTAATCCAGCTCTGCCTCCCTATTGCTAAAGACAATCTGTTCCAAAAAAGACAAAATGTCACAGCGTTGTACAAAATTTGTAAACAGGAAAACAAGATTTTTCTTTTTTCTATACAGTAGAAAATATTCTACTATAAACTGTATAACTAAGTATTGACAGTGTAGTCAGCTCTGTGGATTTCAGTACTTACTCTGTAGGTTTTAATGCACATTGTGCCACAGAATCTTTGTTGATGCAGTACTGAGCACTTGAGGGTATATTTTGCTCCTGTTAACATCCAGTGATTAAGTACTCTGCAATTATCCCTTCTCTAGCTCCCTATGGCATTACATGTCAGACTGCATGGGAGTGCAACATCTAATGTGAACATGAGTGGCAGAATCTGATACTTACAGCACAGTCATCATGGAAACCACTTGTGCCGTTTTGCATTTTGCTATCAAACCATGCACTGCCACAGCGTAACTATTGCTTCACGTTTCCCTTTTCAGCAAATGAACTGCTTAAATTCATAGATTACATATCTGAAAACAGTATCAAGACAATCTAGTCTGACTCATCCATAACACAAGGCAGAAAAGCTTACTCACAACATCCTTTATCATGTTGCAATTTCTGACTGAGCTATAATAACTTCTAGGAATGTAACCAGCCCTGATTTAAAATTCATCTGAGGATAATGGAGACTACACTACATCCTAGGGGAACTGACATTCACAACGGTGAACTCACTGTTGAAAAGTGAAATTTTGTTTGCAGCCTGAACTTGCACAATCATCGTCTAATCACTGGATTTTGTAATGGGTTTGGGTTATTCTTTTATTTCTATGAAAACACTGTTTTCTCTCAAAAGCTACCTGTTAGCAGAGTGCATAAAGACTTGAATAAACTTAGGAGCTTCACCTTCTGTAGTCTCTCACCACAAGGTATGGTCTTCAGCGCTTGATCTTCTCGCTCTTTTCTAAACCCTTTCCCATTTTTCAGCACTCTTTGTGGAGCTGTAGGGAGCAGATGCATGTAGATTCGTGATGTTTTGATGCTGAGCACTGCGGCATGTATGGCGTAAGCATCAAATGACTAGCAGCAGTCCTGAGCATACCAACCCAGTTGGCTGCCAGAGGGAAGTTGGATGCTCAAGAACACAAGTCTCAAAAAAACATGAGTAATGAGTCAGCAGCAGGGCAGAAAGCAGCCCCAAACAGCTGACAGGAAACGCTGAAGAGAAACACGAGGTGTGAGCCCAGATACATGAATACCTACGGACAGCTGAAGTTTACGGTTCCAAACCCTCTACTGGAATGAAGTATTGAAATTAATTATTTCCCATGTAAACACAGAAGCAGAAAGTGAAACTTTTATCTGCCTGACTGTTCTTAGCGCACTCCGGAGACGTGGGAGATGACCGCTATTCAGTTCCTTCTTCTCAAACCATGAGTCTTCAGAGTATTTGACATGGGTACCCTGAAGTAGTCACGTCTCAAACCATTCAGTTTTGATGGAAGAACTGAATACTCTTCAAATCCCTCGAGGGAGAACACAAGTGACTTTTTCCAGCCAGGCTTGTGTTCTCATCGATAATTTTCCCATAAGATCACTTCGGCTGACACTGCCCACATTAGTGTCCTTTGATTCTCTATTGATTAGATCCCATGTCAAGCTTTTCATGCTTTCACTAGGATTCAGTGCCCTGTCATGCCTTAGATCATTGTTTTCAAGATCTTGGCACAGTATCTGTCAAATATTTTCAGTTTTCTGGACCTCCTCCAGTCTTCCAGCGCCTGTCGAAACCAACAGCCTTGTTTGGAGAGTTCCTCAGTTAATTCTTTGAATATTCTTGAATAAAAATAGCCTGACCATATTTAGAAACCATTTAATTTTAATAACTGGGGTTTAATATTCTCCCTTGTATTTGATGGAATATGAAGTGTTTCTTTACCACTGCAATAACGGCAAGCAGTTCTGAAGTGCGTATTGTTCGTATTGCTGTAACCTTCAGCAGAAGTAAGAGCAATCTAGAATTGTTTATTATCTTCTGTGAGAAGAATACTAGGCATTATTAATATTCGTCAAAGACAATATTTAATTAATATGAACATAAGCACCTTAACTTAAAAAATAACTACAATTTGAATGTTATTGCTAAAAGAACAAGGCTTTGTTGAGCTTTTCTGAACAAAAAGGTACCCAGTGTAATTGGAGAGCTGAAGTGATCCTTGGAGCTTTGCTGTTCTCTGTGACCCCTCAGGCTGTGTCCTTCCAGATAATGACTTCTCAGAGCCTCTCAAGTGACTTGCGTCCAGTGTTTACTCCAGACTGTCAATGTTCTGCTATTCTCTCTGTCTGTTTCAGCCTGATAGAAACATCTTTTCCTGTCCCGTAATGAGCAGGCTAGGCAGCCAAAAATCAAAGGTAGCCTGAAAGACTGACTTTTAGGAGTCAGGAGTCATGATGAGCAGGTCAGTTTGTCTCGTTGCCTGATTATTTCTGTGCAGCTGTTTATGAGAACTGGCTGCAAACTGATGAGGGATCTTTTCAAAGCTATATCTTATTCTGTTCTCAAATTCCAGGATACTGCAGGAGTACTGTGTCTTGCTGCTAAACTTTTCGTCTTCCACAGAATGTTCTGTCCTGTCCTTGTGTTCCTTCCCGGTAGCTGCAGTGTTTCATACTTTGACTTGTTGCAACTGTACAACAGTGGCATTTTCATTTTACCCTATGCACATTTTTATACAAAACATAACTGAGTTTGTGTGTGAGTATATATTTCTTTTTGTCACTTCGTGTACCTTTAGCAATATTAGCAATAACGGGCCAATACTTAGTTACTAGTTGAAGACTAGGAAAAAGGTCCTGTCTACTCCAAATTCCCTTACTGAATTTTCAACACTCAAACATTGTAATTAATTGGCTGAGCCACCTATTTTGGGGCTACCTTATTACAAACTTTGTCTTGTTTTGGAGCTAATGCCAGCACAACAAAAGAAGCCTTGTACCCACCCTAGTAGCTGACACACACACACAAACGAGCAAAAGCTCAGATCCCCCAAACCCGAATATTGCTCCAACCCCAGAAAATCCAGGATTCTGACCAAGAAAAATGCGACATTCCCCCTCGTGAATTTTCCAAGGTTGTTTTTTCTCAAAGGCTGGGTGGAAGGAGGACAGCAGGGCTGAGCTTTCTCACCCACAAATCTCAATGGGGTGGAGGTGTTGCTCCAAAACCAGCCGCCCCTGTGCCAGCCTGGGCAGCGAGCTGCTGGGCAGCAGGTTTTGCCCCACACAGCCCTGGCTGCCCTGCTCTCTGACCTTGGACTTGCTCATGGCAGGGGGGAGCGGGGCTTTGCAGGGCCAGGGAACTCTGCAGGACACATCACACCTTCCCAGCGCCCCAGCCAGGCAAAGCGCCAGGCAGAGAGCAGCTCCGGCCTGCAGCCCCTCAGCACGTCCTCTGGCCTCGTGTCCCGCTAGCAGCAGGATTTCTGGGCATGGTTCCTTTTCCATCTCTTTGCACGCCTTCGTAACCCCAGAGAAAACATGAAACACAATCTGGCAGGGAAGTGTTTTGCTGGCAGAAGGCACGGTCTCTGTTGAGCTCTGTTTCATGCATGTACTTACATCTTCTGTTGCTTGTTCACTGCTTTGCAGGTTAACAAAAAAATCATCACAATCAGAAGGTCACGTAACTGCCCTTACAACATATGTTGAGATGTTGCTAAAAGCCATCATTGCTGTAAAGTGATAGTTTCTCGACTGATGTATCCAGCTCCTTACTTTTCTGAGAGTATGAAACTAGGGAGTAATCTGTACAATTCTTAGTATTATATGTATCTACAATATGTCAGCAGTCAGATATGAGATCACAGTAACAGCAAATTATTGCACATATTGATCAAGAGGGATTTTGTGTAGGTAGTTATTGCAAAAAGAAGTTGTTTCAAGCAAGACCTATCCTGGCAGAAAATACTAAAAAAAAAAAAGGAGGAGGCTACTAGTTAGAATTACAAATAATGTTCTGCATAGTCTTATGCAAATAACTCATAAACAAACATATTGAAAATTTATAACATCAGTTGCACTGACTGCACAGAATGACTGAAGTATTTTTTTTTACGTAACTAGGTTTTATGACAAGATATGAAAGAAAAATTTTTGATGACCTTAAGTCTCCCCACCTTAAATACTGGGTTCCATTTGTCTGGTTTGGAAATTTGGCATCAAAGGCACGAAAAGAGGGAAGAATTCGAGACAGTGTAGATCTGCAGACACTGATGAACGTAAGTAGAGAAGGTAAATCTACAGAAAACTAATCTGAAATTGCTATGCGGTAGCTTTTGACTTATATAGTTTAATTTAGTGCACATAACCCTCCAGTGTCATCAAAATGATCTTACTCAAGATTTGCACCACTTTTCTCTGTACCAATATACACTCAAGCATACACAGCAGCAGATCGCTGGGATTGTATTTATATGACTAAGAAGGTATTAACTGAAGCAACAAATTGATGAGTAAAAAACTTTGTAACATTGTTGTAAATTTATACTTGTTCCATTGCTGCAGGAAAAAAATATAATAATTTGACATTTTGAAGATTTTAGTATCAGTTTCAGGGAAGATAATCTCCCTGAATATTTCATGAAGTGGTCAAACATCCTTTTATGATGTAATATATTCTCTTTCATGTATCACTAGACTGTAGATAAGATAGAAACAAAAGGTAATTTGTGAAGAAATACGTACTATTCTCCAACTGCATAAACTAAGTGAATATTCAAACATGACAATAGGGTACTGGATATAATTATTATATCAATGTACATACACTACACTTTCTTATCTCCCTGTCTTTTTACATGTGCAAAAATGAATCTAACACAATATTTATCATTTTGAACTGAACCTCATGCAATTTTAGTTTGTTGGGGGTTGTTTTTTTCTTTTTTTTTCTTTTTTTCCTTGTAGGAGATGAACAAGTACCGATCTTGGTGTAGTCTTTTGTTTGGTTATGACTGGGTTGGAATTCCACTGGTCTATACCCAGGTACTGAGACATTATCCTTTACAATATTTGAAATACAGTTTCTATAAAAGGGGAGTTTGGTGCATGACATCCATAGACTCAACCAGAGCCTCCGAGCTGTTGAGCACTTGTTGACTCTCACAGGACTATGGATGCCTGGCTAACTATTTTAGTCATATTTAACGTGGAAATGTTTTGAAGGTCTTGAATAATTTGGGAGAGGGGAGGGAAGCACTGAAATGTTTCTATGTTTCCTTGGTGTTCTTCCTGGCTATAATTATTCCTGTGGCCTCTCTATTTGCAATACCTCGCTGCAGATTTGTAAATTATATGGTGAAAGGCAGTCAGACGCCTTCGGTTATGTGTTGCCTTATGCATAAGATTGTATGACTGCATGATTTCAATGAAGTTTTGTTCTCTGCAGGTTGTTACGCTCGCAGTCTATACTTTTTTCTTTGCCTGCCTGATAGGGCGCCAATTTTTGGACACTGACCAAGGGTATCAGGGACATGACTTAGATCTTTACATTCCAATCTTCACGCTGTTACAGTTCTTCTTCTATGCAGGATGGCTCAAGGTAAAGTAGTTTTCTGGAAAGGTCATGGGGGAACCCTCCCTAGGGGAGCTGGGGAAGGTGGCAGAGCTGGAGTCAAAGTGTCAGATTTGTGGCACGCCGTAAAATCACCAAAGATCAGTCAAGTTACAGAAAATCTGCATTGAGCCCAAAGTGTCCTGTGGTTATAAGGAAACATAATCCAAATACATTTTTAATTCTACTTGCCAGATTTTACAGTAAGAAACAGTTGGGAACCCGAAAGAGCCCATTTTCGTAGGACCGGTGTAGCCATATCTCCCTAAGGAAGTGTTACTCCAGCAAAATCGGGTCCCAGGACTTAGATTATAACATGACAGATGAAAGGTTTAAAAAACAAAACAAACAAACCTACAAACCCACACTTTCTTCTGCTCTGCTGTGCAATGGGCAAATATTGCTGCAGACCAGGCATAGGCTGAAACGGACTGAATCGTACTTTCTTCTTAGGATCAAAGCCAGACTTTAGTATCTGCTGTTAACTTAATCAGATGCAGGCAATTAGAGGTCTCCAGTTCCAGAAGGCTATCAAACAGTGACAGACAATATTGGTTACAACCCCACCATAAAGACGTTCATTAAAAAGAAGAGTTACAGAAGGAATTGGATGCTACCCATCAGCCGATTGATGCCTGGTCAGTAGATGTATCGCCATCAATCTTATAGTTGAGTAATTAAGCCACATACACCACAGCGGTTCTCTCCTCTGCAATGAGTATCAAGGTAGGCTAACTGGAAAAAAGTTTCAAATAAAAAGCAAAGTGGTACATTTGGGTCCGTGTGCATTAAGGTTTCCCTTCAGGTTTATTAATCATGGCTGGAAACTTAGAGCGGGTTACAAAACTGTACGCTATTCCTCTTGACTGCCCTGCTGGTGCTACCAAGAGGGGAATGATTTCCCCTTCATCAGCACCCAAGGCTGTCAGTAGCATCTCTTCCAGTGAGGTTCAGGGCTCCCAGCCAGATCCTGTCTATGGCAGATACAAGATGCCATCGAAATTGAAAAACCTGCTGCATAAGAAAACGAAAGGGAGGAGAAGTGGTTTTAAAAAGCTGATTTAATATCGGCAGTGCTCACTCAGACCGGAGGTTTGTCCGAACCTGCAGTGCCCCTGAGTCAGGATATTTCTGTCTTGAAGGTTACAGCCGGTTTCCTGCTGAGTGCGTTGGGCTTTGGCTGCCAGGCTGCAGAAACGGCCCCCAGCTATTGACTTCCAGTAACTTGGCAATTCCTCAGAAATTATGGCTAAACTGAGCTCATTCCTTGGCCTCGGGCCTGGTTTGTTATACCTACAATGCAGGGGCAAAGTTTCCCATCACGTGAGACACTTTTAAATCCCCATTTTCATTACAGGGATAGATGGGCTGTCCAAATACAGGTCTTAGTTGCCCAGTACTACTTTACTTTCCAGAGAATAAAGTCCTGTCTTATATCACAGGACCAGGTCAGCCGAGAAAAAGGCCACCACTGCCGTTCCCCCTGTCCCAGCCCTGCTGACATTTTTAGTTCATGTGACAGGTATTGCAGTGGATTCTTGGGCAGTGATTCCCCAGTTTACACTGAGTTGATCCAGTATCTTCCCTGGCTTCCGCGTTCTGCCTTATTCCTATTGCAGAACTTCTATAGCTTTACCCCAAATTTAATGCCATGGGGCAGGCCAATAAGTGTGAGCAGAGGTGTCCCCTGCCTCATTTTCATTCCTCCTGCCTTATGTGGGTTTTCTTCATGTTAGTTTGCTCAGCAGCTCATTTGTCATCTTCCACCACTGGCATGGGAAGTGCTGGCCTCGGAGAGTCAGCAAAGGCCTACCCACTGGTACAGCCTAGAGGGACATAGGAATAAACAGCCAGGGAGTGACTGCCCTACTATTACAAATTAGCTGTCCATAGCTCGGTTTATGAGCAGGGCTGTTTAATCGTACATTTGCTTTACCCATATCCATGTTAAACCAAGGACCTGGCCACTGCTCCTTTGCATGACCCTGGTGACCAGTGGAAAGGCTAGGGAGGGTCAGCAAGAACATGATTGGCTTCAAAAACAGGGCTTAAAAAGACAAACAGAAGGAGAAAACCTTGAAGGGGAGAGGATGTTTTACCTCAGTGTACCAAGGAACTAAGAAATAGAGAAGCGGTCTAAAGTTCCTAAAACTTTTTTAAAAATTTTCCTATTTCATCATTTTTTTCATCCGCAGCACCTGTGAGTTTTCTCCTCACAATGTACTTTGGTGATCAGGGGGAGGGCAGTGTCTGGTTGTTTTTCCATGTATTTATTTATTCCTTTGGAGGGAGCAGGACTGGACAAGGCTATGGGCAGCCAGAGAGGTTTCCTTTCCCAGCCTATCTCCCAGACTAAGGCGCCTCACCACAAAGGTGCCTGAGCTCACTGTTTAGTTGTTTCCTCCACAGGATGGGCTTCTGCCCTGCAGTTTTAATCACTTCATGTACAGAAAAGCAAAACAGCAGGCTTCATTAAAGAACAAACTCAGATCCTGTCTCTTGGCTTTGGCTAGAATGGTGCACGGCATCCACTTGAGTCAAGTCTTTTGGTGGGCTGCTTTTCCTGAAAAGCTGCAGGGGGATGCCATCAGCATCACCCCTGATAAAGAAGCAGGGGCTGAGGGCTGAGCTGGAGGGATGAGCTGTGCTCCCTCCAGCAAACTCCAGTTCCAGGGCTCAGGAATGGCCTGGCAGACTATCATAGACCGTAATGCGATAACAGAGCCCCTAGCTGCTAAACCGTTCATTTAAAT
Source organism: Pampusana beccarii (assembly GCA_013399365.1). Taxonomy (NCBI): domain Eukaryota; kingdom Metazoa; phylum Chordata; class Aves; order Columbiformes; family Columbidae; genus Pampusana; species Pampusana beccarii. The sequence continues at coordinate 174,210 of VWYH01004713.1, read as the reverse complement.
CAGCCCAAGACAACAGCAAGGAAAGGTAATGACTATCTTATGTGACAATTACCGTGGCCCAGACGTGTCTCTGTTCCCAGTAGGCCAGCACAGACAATCATGATTGACAGCATCAACAAGACAGCGAGGTATGAATCCATAGGGAAAGCAAGCTGCTCCTTCGTTGGGCTGGCAAAATCATCACACAGGAGCTCATGCTATGATTGAAAGTGACAGGCAGGGAGAGAGAGAAAAATCAGATCCTATTTTCTCTGCAGCAGCGGTCCTGACATGGCATGCCAACCTCTATTCACTGTCTCATCTTCCTTTCAGGTTGCTGAACAACTTATTAATCCATTTGGAGAAGACGATGATGATTTTGAAACTAACTGGTGCATCGATAGAAATTTACAGGTTGCTGTTGTTGTTTCTTCTTGCAGGTTTACAGTACCCTAGATTATCATTACATTTAACCCTATTTCTTATATCATGGTACAAATTAAGGGCAACAAACACCATCAAAACAAATTTTATTTTTACAAGATAATGCATTCTGATTTGGTATTTGGCATTTCTTGATGCCCGACTAAACATGCAAACAGCTGACCTCAAACTATAAGCTCACTTTATGCCCGGAAAAACACATAATGTAGGTCAATCCTGCAAATCCAAAAGCCATCTATTCCCACAGAAACGAGAACATGGTTTGCTAATCTAAATGTCCAGAGATTACAATATTGCATATGAATCTTCCTTTAAAAAAATGCAGTAAAGAGATCAAAAAGACCAAGCAGGGCCTGAACTAATAAGCAGGGCCCATATCATGGTTCATGCTGCGATGCTGCCGCCCACAGCAGCATCTGTGGTCAGCACAGGAGCCAGTGTCCTCAGTGGCAGTAACTGTGAGGTGGCCAGGGTACAGATATATTACAGATAACCCCAGTTCCCAAACAGCCCCTGTCTGTCATGCCATGAAGGAGCCCGAAGACATGAAGAGGTCCCATGGCACCCACTGCTGCCCTTGCAGGTAGAGCCAAGCATGAGGTTGAGCTGCTGTCTGACCCCACGTCTGCTGGGGACCACTGAGCCTGCAAAGCAGAGCCCAGGTGTTAGAGGGAGCAAGAGCAGGGCAAGCAAACCAGCATATGGAGCAAAGCAAGTCATGCAGGTATATGCAGGGGTGGGAAAGGCCTCCCCACTGCCAAAGACGCTCTCTGGCTTGACACCACTTCAGGCTACTTGTGCTACGGTGCCTCAGAGCTCTTTGTATACAATATATTGGAAGGCCCTACAACAGGATTGTCACTGCTTTGTTCTGAATGTCTTCAAACGCGGACAAAGTGTATCTGAAAGCTTCTCAAACTCTGGACATTTTAAGGAGCACAGCTAATACTCTACACAGACTTCCCATAGCGCATGGAGGATCATAAATCCATTTAACTACATCATGTGTGAGGAAAGGAATCAAATCTGCCACAAATATCTTGGCAGCATAGAAGACTCAAGTTACAATAAAATTTATGCTTTGATGAGTACAGGAGGGTATAGGGGGTATATTTTATAATAGAGTCTTTTCACAATGTCTGTGCCAGCATACACAGCTTATTTTAAAGGGCTTCTGAAAGAAATGTTGATGCAGGGAATACAAAGTAGATTATTTTGTATACTGCACTATGTTGAAAGTGACATGATTTATACCAAAAAAAATCTAAGGTCTCACTTCTGGCGGTGGATGAGATGCACATGAACTTACCAAGGATGGAGAAAGATATTTACTGGAATGACTCCTCTGCCCGGCCGCCCTACACAAAAGCAGCTGCTGATTACTGTATTCCTTCATTCCTTGGATCAACCATTGAAATGGGGTGAGTGGCACTAAGGGTCCTTAGCACCATCAGAAAAATCACCACCATCAGCATCATCACCAATGATGCTACTGGGGGGGTGTGGAGAGGCTGGTGTTGGTGGGATGATGTCTCCAATGGTCCATGTGCTCATACAAATTGTGCACCCATTACTTAAATTGTGTAATTAAAAAATAGAGTGTGTTTGCATGGAGGGTTTGTTGATAGCCTCTGAGTGCAGGATGGCACCTGAAGGCAGTGACTGACTTTTCTTAATAATTTTTTATTTACTACTATTTCTCCATACATCCTCCAGCTAGCAAAATAGATATTCTTTTGCTTGTTTTGTTAGCAGATGATGGCTAAAACCTGTCCAGAGTTTTGTGAAGATAAACAAGAAATTATCTTATATGTTGTATGACTTTTCATTGGCTACCGATATAGGCATGGAAGTCGGAGTAATCAAATTTTGTGAAGAGATAATCAGTTAATTGCAGAGATCAACACAAAAACTATCATTATAAGGAAAAATATAGAGGATACAGGATTGCCCCATGTTGTCAGGACCTATATTAGAAATCAGTGATAGGCCAGGCAGCTTAGAAGCCGTTGAGTTTAAACACTCGTGACATGCTGCATGAATAGGTCAGTAAGTGCAAATACCACCACAAACCAAATACCACTGCCTGAACAAACAACAGGGCAAATAGACCTTTTAATCTGAAAATCTTTTTAAAAACTTTACAGTAGCCATTTTCTTAAACTTTAAAACTTATCTCAAGAATTTATCAGTTTTTCCAAGGTTTTCCAGCCTCTGTCAAGATAAAAGGTGTTTAATTTTTTGCTTCATTTGGCCTAGAAACTGGTGTTTTCTTATTTTTATTCCTTTCATTTTTCCATTTTTGCATGCATTCTAGTACAAAGAATAATGGTTTATATGAGTTCCTTTTATCACACACAGCCTTTTCAGAACTTATTTCCCTTTGGAAAAAACTATAAAATGGCCAAAAGAAAAGAAGTAAAACAGTAAAGAAGAAAAGCCCATAGAATATAAAATTTTTTACTGCAGTTCCTAGGAGGGGGGGAAGTGGTGAAGAAGGGAAGAAATATTATTAACTCTGCAAACAATTTTTTAGTAAGGAGCACTTCACACAAAAATTTGAAGGAGGAGTGAACGAAAAATAGCTCCATGTTAGCCTCTACGAAATGCAAGCAGCTCTGATGTGTTGACTTTTTTATTAATTATGTTCTCCTCTGAACTGTTTCTCTGTTCATCTCTCTAAAAAAATGGGTAGTTCTTATGCAGACTTGATAAACAAAATTCAAGTCCAAAGCAAATATATAAAACTTGAGCCCAAATCCAAAGTCTTCTCTAGTCTCCTCAAGCCAACATCTTCACAAATGCTGGATGAAATTCCTCTGTCCCTTCAGGTCAGTGAAGCCTTCATGTGCTCCTCGCCTCAGATTTGGCCCAAGCCCCTTTGCCATTCTTGCCCTTAGGACAGGTCCCAGTGGGCCAGTTTGACTTGTCTTCTGGGGTGCACCAAGTCAGAAGTATGTACTGAATTGCCTGGAAGATGAAGCAATAGTTGTTCTCATGAACGACTGAGGCTGGGCAGGAGAAGAGTACCAGGTACAGGAAGGACTTTCAAACACATTGTCATGCCCCAGAAGTAAGTGAGATTTGGCTGTCTGAGTAATTTCAGCATTTTTTGAAACCATCACACTATACTTCCAGGAGCAGCTTTTTTGTTGTCATTATTTTTGGCCGAAAGGTTCTTGTGAAAAAGTACCAATAGGCTGAGCAGGGTTTCTTTCTCCCCTTTCCCTCACCATAAATACAAGCCTGAGTATGCAGAGCTGCTGCAGAGGGCTGCAGCCCAAATATGAAAAGGGACCAGGTGCCTGCCTGGGTGCCCTTAGAGCTTGGTCCTCAGGAGAAGAGACACCAGAACATGGAGAGCTTTCTGGGTGATCCAGCCAGTCCAAAGGCACAAGCACTATTTCCTGGCACCCTAGCCCCTTTTTCACCCCTTCCATGGCCTTCCCTGGGGACACACCAGGGCCTGAGTTCCTGCTGAGACAGCAGGATGTATGTACACATAGACCGCCTGCTTCCTATCTGTACGTGACACCTACTACCTGGCTTTATTTGGCAGGTTGGCTGATACCGAATTCCTCTACGGGGAAGAGTGGCCCTGGGAAGAGGAGAAACACCGAAGACAACGATCAGTGCTGAGAAGGGTCAAGAGGTTTCTCAGTGTCCACGAGGGCCCTTCGTCACCGTCTCACCGGCGCTACAGTCGGCAGACAAGCGAGAATTCAGTGTTTTTCCCAGCAGATGAAAAGGGCCACATCAGACGGTTGCAAGAAATGCACACAAGAGGGAGACACTCTACCTCAAGCTTCAAGAAGAAACACGAAGGAGTTGACAGAAGTAACAGGCTTCATAGTAGCAGAGATCTTGGACCCATAACGGAAACCTCAAGGAACGAGACACAGTGCAGTGACAGTGACATCTCATCTGAGACGATTAAGCCAGTTCCTGAGGTCGTCATCTCTGAAGCCGAGGAGAAAGCACCCGATGTGCTGGGCAGACCAGCTCTGCAAACAGAGAGCATGGCAAGCATGCCGGAAGAGAAGCTGCAGAGGAGCTTAACTGAAGCAAATGTGTCTCTTCTGGACCATCCTTTTTTCCCCCCAGAAATGACTACCTACCTCTCAAGCTCTGAGGTGCATCAGTCACTTCCTACTGTGATAGGGGAGCCCAAACACGACCCCCCTGGTAGTAACATAGCTGGTTTCATAACAGATCCAGAGAGAAACCTTCAGCGATGGAGTTTACCGAGTTTCCATCGTCCTAGTACGGTGCCAAATGCCGATGTTGACCTGCCTTCGACAGATTCTGGGACAGCTTCACAACAAAGGACTGTCAGTGATGGAAAAAATGTTACTTCTGCTGCTGCTCCAGAGTCATTTGAGATGCAGCACTTATGGGAAAACCTGGATAGTAAAGAAACAGCCATAGTAGAATTTTCTAATGAGAAAAGTGAAAGGAAACTTTGACCATGATTCCTGTGGATCTGACTGAACTTCCTATGTTCTCTTAAAAGTGGTTTTCACACAGCTTTGCTGAAAGTGCAGAAAGGCAGACACGATGCTCAGGCAAGTTCTGAGCAAGATCCAGCAGAGGATTTTGGCACCTAAATAGGAGGCATTGTGGTGACATGCTTTGAGCCACTTGATCACTGGCTTGAAATCTGTGACCCTGTGGGGAAAACATTTATGGGGAGAGCCGGAAGCCTCAGGAGTGGATGCAAACCAGCCAGTACACACGGCAGGGAGCTGTGTGGGCTCACCCAGACAAAACACTAAGGTTGTCAGGAGAGCAGAGGTGGCTCTGTCCACTTTGGATCCACCCTGAACATCACCACCTTTGCCTGCTCCTTCAGATTAAGGCCCATGACAGCCTTGTAAGACCTACCAACAGTTTTGGGTTTTGCTCAAGCGGTTGGAAGGGGATTTGTGGGCCTGGAGAGATTCAGCCCAACATCTCTCACTGCCTGGAGGAATACTTGAAAAATCAAGCTCCTTGCTTGTATGGGGCAACAGCCTGCCCTATTTCTGCTGAAGCTGTGACACTACCGAGTGGAAAAATAAAAGGATTTAATGTTTAACTTCATTAAGAAAAACAGAAGTCAAAACTGCAAATGAGTTGGACATGTGAGGTCTGAGCCTTGGTCTCTGCTCCTTGGAGCATCTATGTGGTGCACCAAGTGGCTGCTCACTGTAGAACACCATTCCCAGGTGGCCTCCTTAGTGATGACAGGGCTGTGGCACTCTCTCTCGAGAAGTGATGGAGCTGCAGGGACAACTGAGCTTAGGGCTCCACTCTTGCAGGGATCTTCAGATGACAGCACACATGTTGCATTCATCCTAGGGAGGCAACCAAATGGCCCAGGACTGCTACTAAAAATTGCTCTCTACTTGCTTCCTGCGTCTCCCATTCCCATGCTGCCCAGATGTACCACACATGTTCTCAATTAACCCAAACCCGAGCCAGCATTTGGTGGCTCCTGCTGCTCCAGTGGTGGCCAAGCCATCCCCTTGGTAGCAGCCTGGCCTTTCTGTTGTTGCTCCTGCAAGAAGTCTCGAAGTAGGCCCCGAAAGCAGCGGTGACTCTTCGTTTTTAGCTCTCACCCATATCTACATGAACTCAGTCCAGAGTGTGATGCCGGCATTCCCTGACAAGGGAGCATCCAAGTAAATGGTCTCCTTAGATAAGGGAGAAACAAGGTAGATCAGGGGTGGGGAAGAACAGGGATGGGGGTGGAGACACAGAAAATGACGGGGGCTGCAGCAGCCAGCGAGCAGTGTGGACTGCCTGGACAGCAAGTCCACACAGCTCTCTTGCCCAGAAGACTGAACTTCAGACAGCAAACCAGTGTCTCTACCAGGGTAATTTGTAGCACCAATGGCTGGTGGGAGTCTTTGGGACCCCAAGAAGCCAGGAAGGGAATGAACAGACCCGCCTGCTCCGGCTCCTCTTGCCCGCAGCGTAGGTGAGGAGCCCTTGCGATAGGCTATCACGTACAGCAGGACCCTGCTGTCTCATCTGCCCTCCCCACTTCAACCTCTTCCAGCTTTGCTTCAGTCTGGGAACCAGCTCCTCTTGGTGTGTGTTAGCCATGGTCTGAGCAGTGCCACCCTTTCGAACCCTTCAAAGACACTAGACAAAAGCACATGTATCCCCATCACGAAGCAGAGGACACTCAGCACAAGGAAGAGCTGTCCAAACTCATACTATGGGAGCTTCAGGTATGCAGAAAAGCCAAGCAGAAGTTTCCCAGGCACCTATGAAGTCATTTCTTCACACCATGAGATGACGTAGTGCCAGTGTCTGACAGCAGCTGAGCAGTGAGGTTTGATCACGGTTTTGAAGTAAAGCATCTTGGTGCAGCCTCACCCTTGCCACTTTGCAATGAGTCCTCAGGTAAATCAAGTTCCTGTTTTCAGGTTTGACCAACTAAATGAGAACCTCAGCAAAGTGAAATTATGTTGAAATAAACAGCACCTTAGCCTAGCAGTCCTATTTTCTGGATGGCCCTTACGAGGCAATACCCAGCTTCTGGCAGCATCCTCCAGCTTTTCAGTCATCAGAGCTCCAGACTGCTGACTCTTCCTGGGGAACAGGACTCTATTGGCCTGTGACAGTGGTGGAAACACGTAGTTTTCCTTTCCCAACATCAGGAGAGAAAAAAATACTTGGCTTCAGCATTCTCTCCTTCTTCCCTATTATTTCTTCTTTTAGCTGAAGCCACACTTCCCAATTTGTTTTCTGAATTTAATTGCATCGGCAACTGTCAAGGAACTCCAGTTACCAACAAGCTTAACTTTAACAAATGGTTAATTTTAAGGATAAACACCACATTTGAAGGATACCCAGGCCGCTCCAGTCGTACAGCTAGACACAAAGTTAAAGTAACTGCTGCTCTCTTGGGAGCCTGAAACGCCTTTCTATAGCACTTTGTAAAAGCCAGGAGGGCAGGTTTCAGGAGACTTTGGCCATATTCCTCCCAGCTGCACATGTGTAGGAAGGGTTTCCAGCAGCTCTGGAGGAAGTCTGGCCTGTTCTCTAGCTCTCTCCTCACAGCATATGAACTTGAGGAACTGTGCTTCTCTGTGTGAGGGAATTTAAGCCAGAAGTTACAGACGACTGTAAAGTGCCCACTACAGATCTGCACTGAGGGTCCAGTTCCACCACACCTCCTCACTTTCCTCCATCATACAGCTTCCACCGAGGATTAAGGTGTTGGAGCAAAGTGCTCATCTCCTCCAGCCCATACATCAGCATGTTTCATCCCGTCACTGTTAAGCCTGAAGAAGCCTTCTCAGCTTCTCATCATCCAGTTCTCCTCATCTTCCATCATCTGCTTCTCAGCCTGGCCACAACCCAGGACCCACACTGCTGCTTTCCACCAGGACATCATGCATCTCATGAGCTGTGATTTTGCTACCTGTCCCATGGCTCTGCCAGCACGCCCTTGCCCAGCAACCTTGTTCATTCTTTGATGGAGGCTAAGGGTGGCCACACAGTAGCCATTAGGTAGATAAAAGCTTCATGGAGGTGTCTGTTAGACGTGTAGATACACGTTAAATTAGGAATGACAGCTCTGAAGTCCCACAGTGTAATCTGCAATACACAAATAGCATTTCACACATAGTGGGCAGCTCTGGGTTAGCTGTAATATTCTGTTCGTTGCTTGTAAAAAAGCCAGTGCTGGGATGAGTTATCAGAAAGATTTCCTCTCCTTATTTAGTCTGTTCTCTCACTTATGCAAACATCTGTGGGCTCTGATTTGTACTAAGTTATCTTTTGGGATTATGTGCTCTCTTAGGCACTTCTCCCAGTAAACTACTTGCCTCAGCATGGTAAATGGGCTATTTTAGCAAGCCCAACAATTTACGATTCATGTTCACAGGTATAAACAGTGTTGAATTACTGCATGAATAAAGGCGCTTTGAGAAACACAGTCATCTTGACTGTATTAAACTGTCAAGAAGCTCTTCTGGCAAAGGTTTGACCTCCCATGCGAGTCAACTTGACGTCTACCAGGAACAGTGAGGCAGACCTACGGAAGCTGGCAAAGCTGGAAAAGACTGAGGAGAGAACAGGGCCAGGATAGACAAATAGGCCAGAGCAGCACCTTGCCCCCATCAAATGCTGTTAATTTTGAACAGGATGAGACATATTAGAACAGAGAAAGGGCTGGTTTCCGCATACACTGCCTGACTTGCCACCTCTTTCTAGGATGTGTTCACGCTCTGCTCTGGAGTTCATAGAGCTGAGATGCCAGTGCAGGGAATAACCAGCTGCAGGGATGTTTCCCATCACCCTTGAAATTCTCCGTGATAAATAACAGGTCTCTAACTCTGACCGCAAGCTCATGTTTGAGGAATACGTATGTATTTCAGAGATAATGAAAATGTACCACATTGTCAAGTCTGCTGCATAGCAGAGAAAACAAAAATACCCCACCGCTGTTAAATGAGTAATAGGGCTTTATAGATTGTTGTTTGTCTTGGTTTATGGCCAAACAAATTACATTTTCTAGACAAATAAGTTAGCTCGTGGTCACTCTGTTCTTTAAAAGTGATATGGACAATGGGGAAACAAGGCAAGATTGGCCTGAAATACACGGTAACTTCGTACAGCTCAGCCCTGTCTGCAAAAAGAGACAACTGGAGGCAGAGTCCCCACTGCTAGAAGTTCATCACCTGGATGCCAAATGTGTAACACAATGTGGCTGCAAATACAGATTCGTGAAAACATTCCCCAGAGAGAGGGAAGGCAAGGTCAGTATTTCAGAGATACCTCCAGGCAAACCATCTCACTTCAGTAACACTTATTGAGTCTTACAACTGAACCCTTCAAATCTAAGGGGCTGCTATCATAACGCTGCCAGGGTCAGCGATGGATGTACTGTCTGGTCTGTGCTGGGCACATCCAGACAGGCAGGAACAGCAAGTCCCCTGGGGCCACCAGCCCCTGCCCCAGCAATGCCACAGCAGGGCCGGTCTCCAGCTCCCCACTGCCCTGCCCGGGCGGTGCCTGGTGCCTGGGGCTGTGCCTGTAGACAATTTTTAACTTTAGGGGACGAGGAGCAGCCCCAACACCCTAACACGTCCCATCTCTCCCCTCCAAACCACAGAGCAACCTGGATTTTCGATCGCTGCTGCACCCTCTCCTCCCTCTCCTTTCTGGCCTCACCGCGCAGAAACCACTGTACAAAAACATAAAATGAGACTGAAACAACACTAAGTCCAAAGCAGATTTTCCTTGGTTAAGTTTTATTCACGTGTACGGGGGCAGTGTCAGCTTTAGCAATCCAAACAAACACTCCAATGGGTATAGTTGAAGTGCATCTTCTTTTGCCAGCACAGCAACCTGTGACTCTTTCGCTCCTCTTGCCAGTGCTGAAGCTGCTGCCACTGCTGACAAGAAGTGGCTGAGCAAGGGACAGTGGATGTTTAGTGCTGGCATGCTGGTCTCCTAACTCATCTGAGGTGGAGGGACACCGCAGAACTCCTCTGCAGCTCCTTTGCAAGGGTTGCTGCCTGGGTTTTGTAATGCCAAGAGATGCTGCTCCCAGCTGCCCACAACGCCGGGGGACAAAGGTGACAGACGCTGAAAGCAGCATCTGACCTAAGACATGGACATTAAACACCGAGACCCGAAAAAAAGAAAAAGGTGCCAAGCGAGAATGAACCCAAGGGAAAACGCAGGTTTGAGAGATGGTGTAAGGAGCAGGAAACGGTGTGCAAGGAACAGCAGGGGAAATTAGTGGCCATACAGGCATTGGTCCAATTCCCCTTTGTATAAACTGGTTGGAGCAAGCCCATATAAAGAGAATTTACATGGCACTGAGGAAATAGTGTTGGACAAAACCCCTAACGTGGAAATTAGTGAGGAAAAGGAAAGCAGTAGGAAATGAGGAGGAAACTAGCACATGAGAAGAAAAAAGGATACCCAGAGCAGACAAGATTGGGATCAGCTTCCCCCACTAGTAACTCCTGTCTTTTCAGCCTGACACCTGTTCAGCATTTTTATCCTTCCTCCTATTTTGCAAATCTGAATGCTGAGCTGCATTTTTTTTTCATTCTGAGAGCTGTAGTGTCCGTCAGTTATTCAGGAAAAATTGTTTCTCAGTTGTAAACATATAGGGGTTGAACCAAACTATGTAATTTGGGACAAGGATTACCCCAAAGCCCTTAAAACCTGTGAGGGGACAACATGACTGCGTTTAGGTCCACAGTTTCAGTTAAAGCCCTTCTTCACACATGCATTGAAGATCATTACATTAAAATTTGGGTTAAAGCAGAGTAAATGCTCTTACGACTCAGTAGTAATCCTTCCTATGAACAGATTTTGCAAATCCCACTCTGTCATTCCCACGGTCAAAAATGCAGTAAAACGCAGACATAAAGACATCTCCTAAAATCCAGAGCGGGCCGGCGCGAGTGGTGATGTCGAGAGCCTGGAAGCCGCTCATGCAGAAGGTCTGGTCCTCAATAGACTCCTGGAAGGGAAAACACATGTCCTTGCAGCCACCCGCTCCAGCCCCGGCTCAGTGGGGCAGGGAACGGGGAGCGGGGAGCCCGCAGACACGCACCTTCACCACGTATTGCTCTGCCGTCAGTTTGTACTCGTGGTGTCCGATCGTGAAGCTTATGTGAGGCAAGCTGGACAGTCTTCTGCAGTCTACAAGAAACTGTATGCGACGCACTGAATGAGACGGGATCCGTTTGCCTCTTTTTAAGTATTGCCCTTTGGATTCAAGGTTTTTGCGGCAGGTGACAATAAATTTGCTACGGGGAGACACCGTCAGACTGATTTACGGCCCAACACTGCCCTCCGGCTGTCCAGCTCCCACCATGGGTCAAACCAGCCCAGCAGCCCAGACCACTGCAGCAAAACCCCTGGGGACCCAGGGCTGATGAAAACCCTCATGAGCCCCAAAAGGGACAAGGTGAGGGAGCGCTCCGACATCCCCCTTGAACAGCTCAGAAGCAAAACTGACCGTGTGAGCCCCAGTGAACCCATGTCAGCAAGGTTTGCTGAGCAAAAGTCCTCTGATGCCTTGGCTGGGACTGGGTGGAGGGAGCTGCCTGCAGTCCAGCACCCTACAGCTGCTGCTCACCCCCCACAACACCATCGTTTTAGGGAAAAAAAGCCAGTATGGAATACAGCACTTTATACCTATACTCCACCCTGGAGTGAGATTTAAAGAGCAGAAGAAAGACTAAACTCTGGCATGGTCTTTAATTTCCATAAATAATACGTTCACTTACAGTAACACAGAAGATAATTTCCTGGCCTTTCTAGTTATTTCATGAAACAACTGGTGTGTTAATTTGCCCTGAAGAATGCTCTAAGCACCAGGAAGATCTTTGCTGGAAAGTGTAGCGTTTAACGTAATTGCTTTAGAGGCTTCTTATAAGGAAGAATCTACTTTTGTTGTTATTGTTAAATCTGCTTTATGAAAACATAGCCCTGAAACTTGTGCATACTTATCAAGTATCATACCATTAGAACAAAATAAACCATGGGAGACAGAGGATGAGAATCAAAAAAGCCAGTATACCGGTTTGTAGGAGACAAGAAGCAAGGTATCATTCATTTACATAGCTAGCACATCCAGAACAAATTAATCCTTGCTGGAAAGAGATAAATGTTCTGGTAAAATCACTGATAGGTGCACCCACCTATACTGGGATAATTTTGACCCAACAGTTACCTTGTCTGTATCTGCTACCAAAACAGTCATAGGAAGTCTTATTTTCAGGATGCTCTTTTGGAGAATCTGAGATGTCGACTCAGTGTTCTTATGTCAGCACTGGAGTATATAAACTTATACTGCAATGACCTGTTCCTTGCTTATATTATGCCAATATAAATACATTTGGAATACATATTTTATCTATATCCAATAGTATGTACCATTATAAAACCAACTTGTTATTAAAGCACACTGGTTGACATTTATCTGAGAACGTGAATGAAAACAAACTTTGAGGTTTAGTTGAGAAAGAACTAGAAGCCTCAGGAGTTACACAGATGCAACTCCAGGTCCTCCTCCTACAAAAGGAGGCAGATTAAAAGTCCACTTTGTCTTTGATCACTGCCCAGTGCACCAAGCAACCGTAACACTCTCAATTCTCTTCCAAGTGCGGTTTAGGGTCAGGACCAAGACAGCTGCGAAGTTGACAGCAACAGTACGCAGCAGCTTTGCTTGGGGCACTGGAGCTCTGGCGACATGATAATTACCCATGGGAGTCAGCCAAGGGCCAGCAATAAGGCACGGTAAAAATAAGCTGCTGTTTTCCTGGAGGTGGGTGGGTTTATCCGTCTCAGGCTTGTTATCTCAGTGCTTTAGATGTTACAAGGGTTTGGTCGTGCTGTCTGAAAACTGCCAGCAGGAGATGCAAAGGGTGGCAGGTGGCAGAGAGATGTCCCAGCCCATCCCACAGGCAAGGTGGTGGGAGGGAAAGCCTGACCCACCTTGAGCAACTTCAGCTCACACAAGCCCCCCCAGAGAGGCACAGGGAGCTGAGAACCACATGCCTGGGTCCAGAGAGGCTATGAAGCAGTACATCCAGGCCATTTTGTCCTGCTGGAGGAGGTGGGGATGCTCCTTGGAGGGCAGGCAGGAGCAGGAAGGAGTGGTGGGGAGCACCAACAGGGGGGATGCAGGAGAGAGCAGCAGGAAAGAGAAAAGCCAGTGAGGAGACAGAGGGGTAAGGTTTGGGAGTAGGAATAAGGGAAAGCGAGGTCCGTCCCGCACCCTGTGGCTCATCTGCTAGGAGTCAGCACTGCGAGCAACACCACTGTGCATCCCTCCTGCGAGCCCTGGCACGACACCGCCTGCCCTGCAGCAAGCTGGCAGCGAGAGGTCCTGTCGGTGCAGCCTGTGTAGGGCTGCAATTGTGATACCTTTCGTTTTCCATTTGATGGTGGCAGAGCTGGTCATCAGCACCGAACCCCTCCTGGCTTGAGCAAGCCAATGGCTATAGCCAGGGACTTCGAAAGCAAATGCTCTTCTGATTTTCCAAAAGAAAATTATCTCCGATATAGAGTACGGATCAATTCGTCAAACAGACGCCAGTACTGACAAGTACGGGAGAGGAGGTGGACATTTGAGAGAAGGGCTGGAGCAAGGCAGATGGGTCAAAACTAGCTTGGATCTGAGTTCAGTGCCATCCTGGAAACAAGGCTCCCACCCTATAAGCTCTTTGCACCAAATACCAGCTTCTCATCCCCTCTGGCTGTTTTCTGACTGTAAAGTTTTTACCTCTCCAGTCTGCGACGGACTTGCCCCAATATACTCCTGTAATCGCCTGATTTGTGAAGAGGGGCCAGTGATAAGAGAAGTGCCCGAGTCAACGATGGCTTCGCAGCCATGGGAGCAAAATGCCACCTGGCCCTGGATCTTTATACTGTAAGCGAAAAACAAAACATCTTTAAGCAAATGGCATGTATATGTGTGTATACTGTGACTGAAGCAGCATATTGTTGCTAGATTAAGTACCAGAATAGACTGAAGTTAGAACTAGCTGCCAAGCTTTACTAGTCTTAAAAGACAAGAATGTCTTTAGGAGACAAGAAATTAATGAAAGGAAACTGCATGAGGAAGATGTCTCATCTGTGGACCCACTTTCCTCTCTCGGGACTCCTACAGCCCTAGTCATTTGCTGCCTGCTGATGAATTTGTCCTCACCCACAGATACATGTCCTCATCATTTTATGCAGCAGAGCAGGAATGAGGGGACAGTGACTACCTTGGCCAAGTTTAATAGGAAAGATGAGAGTAGGACCTGAAGCTGGTTTCAGTTCCTAGGTGCCTTAACCTCTTAACTGAATAGTCCAAGAGTCAACTTCACCATTGTTGTATCATATTAAAATGTATTAAAATGCTTTCCCAGAAACAAGCTCCCCATGTCACAGCGTTTTAGAGAGCTAATAATCCCCAGTCTGATCCTGGCAAACCCCTTCGGTGAGAGGCACAAGGGTAAAGCACTGCAGCCCAGTCCTCCTACAGCTGTATCACCAGGTGTTTCTGCCTCTGCAGGTTTCACCTGGGAAGGTCAATTCCACCAGGTATTTCATACATACATACATACATTCACCCATACATACATACATACTTGTTCAGATGTATTTGCCAGTAGCTTTTCTCAGTGACTGGGACCCAATGGATAGAACCTTTGTAGAGGGAATGGTCTATCCCCCCCAGGATCAACTCACCACCATTCTCAGTGTCATCTTCTCTGAAAGCAGAAGACAGGTTAACACTGATGTGGGAGTATGCCAGCATGCACTGATGATATTATACTTAAAAAGCAAAATACAAACCACAGCCCTTTCTAAATTCAGATTTGGATGGCTGAAAAGGATCTTTTCTAAGTTATAACTGCGTAAGTCCCAATTCAGAGCCTCCAAACAACCTCTGAGAAGACTCACTGTAGGCTGCCAAGGGCTGAGAGAGGCATAAGGAGCAGATTGAGCCAGCTGCTGCTCTCGCCTCAGAATAAACTGCTCTCACCTCAGAATAAAGACTAGATAAAATGATGGAGTTGCAGATGGATCCAGATGAGGTAACAACATTTCTTTTGTGCAATGTGGCTACTTGGGTGTAGCATGGCGTTTTTGTTCATCTCCGCTGGCCAGAAGGAAACCTCTGGCAACTCAGATACCGTGAGTCTAAGCTGGGAGCTTTTTTGTTTATGACCAGCTCCAAAAATAATAACTTGTCTGTCCAAAATTTCACGGTCCTCCCCAGCACGTTCTTCCTTTTCACTCCATATTTTTCAGTGTCAAATTGAAAAAAAAAAGGGGGAAGTTACTTTCCAGAACTGAAGATTTCTACAGATGCATGGTTGTCTCAATGATTAAAATACATTTGCTTCTTTTCTGGCAGTATCTCTTTAAAGACTGACCTTTTCAGATAGAAAGAGAAGATCGGCTCCTCCACCAGCTGCTGGTTCATGATGCTGTCAAACACGGGCAGAGCGTTGCCCACTGCTAAGGAGGGGTAGCCCAAGCCCAGCACGCCATCAAAGTGAGCAAAGACAAAGGTTGATCCTGGCTCAAACACCGACTCGCCAAAGTCCTGTCCCTTGATAGAGATGTTACTTATCTATTTAATACAAGTAAAAGTAAAGACACCATCAGTTACAAGAAATTAGCCACATTTCACTTCCAGATCGATGATACATTCATTCTCTTTGTGAAGTCTAAATATCCTTGTGTGACTTGCATCAATAAAGCAGGTGACCATTCGGTGAGAAGGCTATACCGATTCCTTTTAACACCTTAATTCTGTGGGTGTTTCTTCATAAACCCAGGACAAGACCCAAGGAGAGAAGAAGAAATGTGAAATAAAACGTAAGGGATTTGTCTAGGTAGCCCAAAGCCAGAGAAGCACCCAAACTTCTCAGCACACAGCTTGGTGAGTGAGACCTTGCCCTGATCTTGCCTAAACCAGGCAAGGTTTTCCAGGGTAAGGCCACTATCCGAACTGCTCTGAGAACCTGGTTGGCCTGGGGGCTGATACCCGTTTTAGGCAGAGGCTCACCTGCAGCGTGTCTTTGCCAGCAATGCCCAGAAGCTGTCCCGTGCCGTACTGCAGGGAGAAGGCTTCCCCTCCGTGCTCGTACGAATCCGACAGAAAGGACTTAAATTTCTGGTGCACCCCTACAGAAAAGAAAGTACACCTGTGCATGGAGGGGATGTCCCCGCAATGTACCTGCTCCCCAATACAAGCCGAGATGCGGGCAAGGCAGATCTTTGCTTGTCTTATGAGACAAACGTTGATGGACATGCCCATTACCGTGCAAACAGACCAGTTTTTCTGTACCCCAAAGGTTGTTTTGGGATTTAAATGTAAATCAAAACGAAAATTGGTTTTTCCACCACTGTTTGTAGATCTCCCGGGATTATTTTTGTGACTTGCACCTCAGGCACCCCATGGTGTGGAGGGACATCTGTCAGCTGCAGCCAGCACCCGTCCTGGCTGTGGGGTGGCACAGAGGGGCAAAGACAGAGGATCAAGGCAGGGAGGGGAGAGTGGCCCTCGAGGGGGCTCCAGACCCTCCCCTCCCAAATCCCTGCTGCTCCTCAGGAAAGGATAAATGGCTGAGGTACCCGAGACACGAGGAGCATAAGGGAGGGTGGCGTTTCTTACTGCAGGCTTCGCTGATGCAATACGCGGAGGGGACCCAAAAGTTGGAGGAGCCGGTGTCGAACACGACGGTGAACCTCTGTGGCGGTGTGCCCACGCTCACGACTCCGTAGTACTGCGCCTGGGGGAGGAACAACCCGGTCAGCCCCAGCCTGCCTCCCGGTGAGCCGCTCCTGAGGAAAAAGGAGACCTGGGAGCATCACACAACGCTTTCTCAGGGGGGTTTTGGTGCAACCTCATCTCAAGGTAAACGCACCCCACAGGGAAGCGTGTCTGGCTCCGTGAGTGCCTGCGGGCAGCAGATTTCACTCCAGCTGCACGCGTAACAATGCAGCATTTTTGAAGCCTTTTACGCGCTCAGTCGGGTTCCCCATGAAGTCAACAAGCCCCTGTGCACCAGCTTCAGTGGTGACGAGGTCAGCCCCGAAGACGAAGCTCTCACACGGCCACACGGGCTTCCAGGCAGCTCCTTACAGATGTCAGCGAGAAATTAATGATGCAAAGACAGCACAACCCAGCTCTGCCAGCATCAGAGGGCTCTGACCGATGGCACCAACGCTACCACAGGTGTCTGAGCTTTTTCCTTTGTCATTAGCAGCTATCAGCAAGT
Source organism: Pampusana beccarii (assembly GCA_013399365.1). NCBI lineage: Eukaryota > Metazoa > Chordata > Aves > Columbiformes > Columbidae > Pampusana > Pampusana beccarii. Next base: position 157,036 of record VWYH01004713.1, on the reverse strand, counting down.
TAGGAAATTAATTCTGTTTCACTGACTGTATGTGACGTACTGAACAAAGTTCATCCTCTGGGTAAAGAAACCGCTGACCATCCTCAGACGCCAATTGAAGCGAGAGATAATCTGTGAACACGTGAATGCTGGAGTGAAGAGCTTATCCACATCCTGAATGCAAGTGTCCAAGTGCCCCTATCTGGCCCTGGAAGAGCACTTCAGCATTAAGAGACCTATTTTTAGGAAGAGGCATTTCTGGAATTCAAACCCAGATAGAAAAGCAATACCCAGTGCCAAGCCTTTTGTGGCAATCCAAATATCTGAATCTGTAACTTCAAGTGCATACTTGTTAATTAATGCACTGAATATAGTTTCTGGCCGTGGAGTTTATGGTCTAAATGAGATAATCACGAGAAGGCAAGCAAGTGCACCATTTAAGAGAACATCCAGCTGTACAGCAGGATTTTATTTCTTCCTATATTAAACAAACTTTTATTGATTAATCTGTAAAGTGAGGCAGCTCTGATACATGTTGGTCAAAAAAAAAAGAAAGCTCTGGTAAAGTGATTTTTTTGCTGTTGTTATTTTGAGATTTATCCCTCTTTGATAAGCCTTAAAGCAGGCTGAAATTTTTCAGTCTCCTTTGTTCTCCTTCACACACATCTCTAGCTCCTCTTGACAGATTTCTTTAGGGCTATTAAGTGTCAGGAAGTTCTTGCTGAATTAATTTGGCTTTCCCTTTCCTGTTCAGATGCAGCCCCCACAGCATGTCTACAAATTAGCTTTCCTTTAGAGAAACGTAACAGAAGAACCAACGAAAACAGAAAACAGAGACAACCAAATGGACAAAATGCTAAACCCAGGAAAGACAGTTTACAAAAATGCTTGACCTGCTGACTTGCCTGTCTGAGATCCAATGAAACTCATCTTTTTCTTTTCTCAGTTTAGATGGTAAATTCAGCCATGTCAGCATGAGACCCAAGTTGGTCTCAAATATTTAATACATATTAAGTTCAGGACATAAGAGAAAAAAGAAAACTCTACTTGGGTCTTTGTTATCACTGATTTGTGATTCCGCATGATCAAACAAATGAGATTTAGGGGATTTTTTATAACATGCAAACATCCAAGTTTCTGATAAATAAATATAGCTAAATGAAGTAATCAGATTCTGCTACTAAAAACCCAGTCCTGAACCAAGACTGGTACAGGCAAACCTTCCACATTTGTTTGGAGACGCAACCAAGCCCAATACACATCTACACAAAAATAAAACTTGGCACAGGACTTTGCACTGCTGGGCTACATCAGCTTTCTACCCAGGTGCCATGCTAACCTAGATCTATATGTGCTCTATTTTGCAGACCGGTAAACTAGCTGTTGATGATCTAGTATTATAGCACAGAGCAATGAGCCATCTCGAACCCTATAATTTCGCTGAGAGACCAGGTTTCAAATGTGTTGAGAAAAAAATCCGTCTTCAAGAGAACGATGAGTCCTTATGATTGCATTACCAAAACTGTACTTACATTCATGTAATCGTACAGCCTTTCTGAAGCAGTTCCTACCGACAAAGCAATATCTGCAGGGAAGCAATGCAGGTACCTCCGGGCAAAAATGTCAGGGTGGTGATTCCTCCAAAATTCCTCTAATTCTCCCTTTTCCTTCAGCTGTTTCTTGATAGATTTGAATCGAATGAGGGGGATTCTATGCAAATAAAATAAACACACAGAAATTAATTGGTTCTCCTTTCTAGAGCTCTTATATAGTATTTTTTAAATTTTTTTTTTCATTTTTGAGACGCCAGGTAGCAACAAGCACAGGTCACCCTGGGAAGCCAGCTGGGATGTGCCAGCAATGCCAGACGCGTTTTCTTACCGTTCTACAGCCACGGTGAATGGGATGTAAACCACAGCCAACAGTATCACCCTCATGGCTCCAAGCAGCTTGGAATCTAATGACGCTCATTTACTCAGAAGTCCCTTTTTTATACCCCGTTGTCAGCTGAGGGCCGTGCACCAGGTCAATCAATCGCAGGAGGTCAGCGCTTTGGCAGAAAACTGATTAATTTGCTCTCAGAGTAACTGCTGGATTGTGCAAATATTGGTGTCCAGTGGAGCTACTAAGGCACAGGTAATCAGGGCACAGTGAAGACCAGATAGACATTTTACTAACAATCCTTAATGTCTTCTACATAAACATAATAAACAGGGTGAGCTTGGCTCCCACTAGCACGGGAAGGAGGAGATGGCCCAAGGACTTGCCTGGTTCCATCCAAGTAAGCTGTTTTTTGATCTTGCTTCAGTAACAAGTGGCCCAGAAGTGTCTGACACAGAGAAACAGAACATAATATACAACCTTTCCTCTTTTACATGGAGACATTTCAGCAGAACTGAGCAGACGGACATTTGATAGGGTTGTGACAAGTCATCCCGTAACAACTGAAGATTAATTCCCTATTTATGGGAAAGCTCCAGTCCAAACATAAATGTGATTGCCACTCCTCAAAAAATGAGTCTTAAAAGTCCAAAAGATGACAGCGTGCGATACACAGTAATAAACAGCCAGTGGTTTAGTTCAAGTTTCAGCCAGACGTTTGGAAGCGCTCGCTTGGATTTATTTTCCTGCGAGTTCCCCGATGTTAGCAGTTCCCACCCCTGCCTGGCACTTGGTTTCAAGTCAAGTTGGCAGGAAAATAATGGTGTCAAAAAGAGGCACTGCTCTGACAGAGAGCAGCCCCAAACCCATTAGCTGCCTGGGAGGAAGCTCAGCACTGAGTCTGCAATTTACTTGTGATACTTTCTGAATCTTCCTTCTGCACAAGAATTTTGGTGAGCAATTACTGCAGCCTAGCATACATTAAAGCTAAATTTGAATAATCAGCCATTTTTGTTCAAAAGACTATGCTAAGATGCTGGGAAAAGAGCAATGAGGATGTTTCCCCTGCAGTAGCTCACTTATTTAAAATAGACTGCTCACCACGCGAAAGAGAACTGGAACCAAGCAAATCACCCCAAAAGAGACCCAGCGTGTGAGAGCACATGGCAAAGAATAAACGCCAAGGTCATGTAGGAGGCATCATCTGCTCTAGCAGCAATGCTCCAGTCAAGAAAACACAACAGGAAAAAAAACCCAAACACACAGCATTTATGAGTGAAGAAGGGGTCTAAAGACCTGTCACAGGCTTTAGATAAACGTAAAGCAAATCTTTAGCAGCACATACCAAAGACATTCTTAAAAATTGTTCCTTAAAGCATCTTCTCTTGTTATGTCAGGCTGACTGAAGACAGGCATGAGAACATTAAAATCAACTGATTTAGAGCTCTATTTATTAGCCCCCTGAATTTTGAAATACATGTTTTGCTTTTTCAAACTCACCTGCAAAATTGTGAGGGCTACACGACCTGCTGCTGTCACGACACTGCTGTGTGTAGTGCTTTGGATCTGCAAAAAACACCAGCATCTCTGGTCTAATCTTTTGTTTCAAAAAGCAGTAACATCTCAAAAATGCAGGAATAACAACACACAGCTTTTATACTGATTTCCATTATACTGTGATTTATTATTTTTTTTAATTGCCTAGCTCTGAGCAGTGTTCCTTGTTTTCTTTCTGGGCTCGGAGGTTTCACACAAGTTCTCAGCAAGCGGCCACGCTCTCTGTCCCGCAGCCATCCCAGCCACCGAGCCGCAGGAGCTGGGCGCTGGAGATGAGGACGGCGAGCAAGAGCCGCGCTCACTTGCGAACTTTCAGAAAGCGACGGCATCTCCCAAGGAGCCCACAGGTGCCACCTGACGCGCAGCAGAGCAGGTGTCGTGCCCTCTGGTAGGGCGGTGTCGCTTCGACAAGAGCGAGACGACGTCTGTGCCGAGCGCCTTTATCGCTTGAACTTTTCCTCAAATGCCACCAATGCTTCTGGGAAGTCACCAGTGCTCATGTTGGAGGGCATCAGGATAACGTTGAAGACACGAAGTGGCTTTCAAAACACCGCCCTGGGGGTACTGAGGGGGCTGCCTTTGCCTTAGAGCCTCCAGCGAGTCGCTGATCCTCAGAAGGATCAAGATTGTTCGTTTTGTTGCAAATGTAGCCCTTTACTATCCCACCATACCACGGTCCTTTTTTTTCCCAAATACTCTGATCTCACAGTGCGTTCCAAGCAGACATTCATTCAGCCAACAGAGGTACAAAATGCATCAACAAAAGGTCATTGTGACTTTTTTTGATAAGCCAGAGTAATGATTAAACTACAATGCAGAGGATCCCTAAGAAATAGCTGTCTGCAGCTTAGAAGTTTCATTAAGCAGAAATAATTCAAGCAGAAAAAGTATATGTGTATGTGTCTATAGACATAAGGTATACTGCAAAGTTATTTCTTTCCATATGGATTATTAAGAAAAATGTACCTAACTGTACTATTAATATATTCTTACTCAGGCTTTTATGTTGTTCTAATCAGCAGGATTAGGCACTTGTCTAAGGGGCATGTCTTTGCCATGGATGTAAATTCATTATTATTTACACCAAATGCATTTGGTTTTCCACACCTGAAGTACAGAATGTCTCAACACAGTGGGGAGCCTTGTCTCTCGAAGGTGCAGCAGATGCTTAGAAATGGAAACACATACAAAAACCTGCTGAGGGCCATGGAAATATTTTCAAAAGAGCCAGACTTCATTCCAGAGTAACAGTTTGGAAAAGGACGCCCTGTGAAATCCACGAACGACACGTTCCCCATGGCGCGGTGTCCAAGCAGTGAAGAAGTGGCTGCTCTGAGACGCTCATTCCATGCAAACTGACTTGTGCCACTGCGATGCTGCTCCCAACATGTCCTGCTGCCTGTCATGAGAGAGGATTTTCAGCACCTCTCTTCCACAGCACGGCCACAGATGACCGCGACATATCTTTGTTCTCCAGGCTTGGTATTCTGCCCAGCTTCTCCATCCAAAACCTGTTTTATGACACTCAGGTCACAGCACTTGCTGCTCTCCATCCCGCTGCAATACTGGTCCCCAGATGCCCTCTCTGTTGTTCTCCTCCCCCAGGAAACCCTCCATAAATCCTTCATACCACCACTGCTGCATGCCACAGCCACTCGTCTTGCAGGGAAAAGACTAGTAAACATCCTATAGCCAATACACAATTGGTAGCTACCAGCTGCTTTACATTTGAAAGCAAGTGATGGCAATACAAATCTGTATTACCAGATTTGACCAGAGATCCAGAGGCCACCTTAACTGTTTGATATTGCCTTTTTCTCAATCTTCTGTTTGTTCTGCCTTTGGTTTTTCCCAGAATACGTGGCTCTCAGCAATTACGTATTTTGGTTGTGTAGCACCTAATGCCCAGAAACCGACTGCAGATTGCTTGGAGTATCCTCCCTAAATTGCAGTAAGTGTGGAAAATTACAGCAATGAGCTCTAGATATCGAAGTATAATAGAAAGACAGCTGCTGGGAAGGCTACTCCACCCTAAAACATTCTACCAGCTTTCAAACCCAAAGATCGTGGTAGAACCACGGCCAACATACAAGTGGGACAATCTCCAAGAAAGCTTAAGCCAGCAGCAGCTCAAGAAGTCAAAGTATGCAGAGGTGCCTACATGTGGGGAAGTTCTTCCTAAAAATCAGAGGTGCCCTGACCTGAGTAGCAAAGGGTCTTGCTAAGAGAAGAGGAACAGTTTACACTGGTACATCGGAATAGTCGTAACTTTTAACATCACATTAATCTCACTCATAACAAGTGATGGTCTTGATGGAATTAAATCCATGGCAGTTCCTTGCCAGGTTCTGGTATGGACACAGGAGCTGCAGTAGCACGGTCAGAAGGTGACTGGAGAACAGCCTTGGCAGGTTGTGGTAGTAAGGGTATTAAACGAGGATTCAGACAAGAAGCAAAACATAATGTAATGAAAAAGGCGCTACACAGTCAAGAGTGCCAGAGGCTGTAGTAAACACTGTTAAATTAGGAACATAAATAGTAGAACAGCTCAAGATAGCGGTTTGCCAAGTATTTGTGTTAAAGGTTTAAGATAAGTGCTGGGTGGCAAGTTACACTCTGAAATTATGTATTTGGCACCTTGCAAAGTAAATCCCTAAAAGTGCCACTCGTCTGGAAAGTCAGTCAAGTCTTGACAGGCATTTTAAACGACAATTCGATTACATCCAATATTTCCGCTGAAAGTTTCATGAAAGCTAAACATCTGGGTTTAAAAATTTGGTCTTCCATGGTGTTTACTTTCCCGAGCCAGCCCCTGCAGCCAGCAGCGGCTGCACAGCCAGCACAGCCAGAGGGAGGGGTGAGGGGCTGGGACATGGGGCAGTGGTTTGGGGCAAAATCGGAGAACATTGCCCGTGTGCAGGAAGAGGCAAGAAGGAATGTTTTCGGGGAGGGGCGAATGGGAGTGAGAGAGGGAGACCTGCGCTCAAAGTCATCCTGTCCGTAATCCCCATCACCAAACACTCATTTGGTTATCAGAAACATTTCAGAGCCCTTGAGATTAATGGCTGGTGCCAAGTAAACAGAGCCTTATATTGGGACAAGAGAGTTACCGGCAGGCCAGCGCACAGCAGGAGGAGACCAAGGCGGGCTTCCGTCCCTTGCGGTCCCGGCGATCCCCAAAGAAAGTCCCGGGATGGGCAACAGTCTGAAAGCCATAGTTGCTTTTGTGCCCTCTGACAAGTGCCAGAAGTACCTCCTGGAAGACCTAGAAGAGATGCCAGTGGATAAAATGGTGGATCTGAGTGGCAGGCAGCTGAGGCGGCTGCCTCTGCACATTTGCTCTTTTAGGGAACTGGTCAAGCTGTACTTGAGCGACAACAACCTGAACAATCTGCCCCCCGAGCTGGAGCAGCTGCAAAACCTGCAGATCCTAGCACTGGACTTCAACAACTTCAAAGCTCTGCCCCTGGTTGTGTGCACGCTGAAGCAGCTGTGCATCCTCTACCTGGGCAACAACAAGCTCTGCAGCCTGCCCCTTGAGCTCCGGCTCCTGCAGAACCTCAGGACCCTCTGGATTGAGTCCAACTGCCTGCAGTGCCTGCCCGAGGTCGTGTGCGAGCTCAGCCTGCTCAAGACGCTGCACGCTGGCTCCAACGCCCTGCGCACTCTCCCTCCCCAGCTGCGGAGCTTGCAGGAGCTGCGCACCATCTGGCTGTCCGGCAACCTGCTGTCCGAATTCCCCCCCGTGCTCCTGGACATGCCTTTTCTGGAGGTGATCGACGTGGATCGCAACTCCATCCGGTTCTTCCCGAGCCTGGCTCACCTCCCCGGCCTGAAGCTGGTGATCTACGACCACAACCCCTGCCGGAACGCACCTAAAGTGGCCAGAGGGGTGCGCAGGGTGGGAAGGTGGTCAGAGGAGAGCCCTGAACCTCGCAAGCGGTCTGGGGCAGTGATAGAAATCACACTCGATGAGATGCCACTGCCACCTCCCGCTGCCAAGCCCGAGCCAGAAGCTGAGCCCTGCTGATGTTCAGCTGCCCGTGCCGGCAAAGGCACCGCGCACCCACAGCGCTGCCCAACATCTACTTCTCCCTCGCTTGCTGGTGTCCAGGGAGCACCACGCTGCCTGGCTCATCCTCAGGAGCGGGTGCAGCAGTTTAGCCCTAGGTGACTGCAGAACTTTTTTTGTACAGACACCCCCTTTTGCACAGCACCCAGCACTCTCTCTAGAGCAAAGACTTCCTCCAAAGCAAGGACCACTCAGAGCTTGTAGTAGAGATGAAGACACAGTTTAGGTGTTTTCCACGGGTGGATTGTCCAGAGCATGTACGGACTCACTGCTCTTCACGTGGGGGCTGGCTCTTCTCCTCTCTACCTTGCTGAGGTGTCTCAGCTCAGCTGGAAGAAACCATTCAAGGTGGTGATGGAGTAACCCACAACATTCATCTCAAATGACTCAAAATGCTACCGCAGCAGCAGCAGCTTGAAGGATTCCCCACCAGCCGTGTGGGAAGTGGGAGCAGGGCCCTGGCTGCGCTATCAAGGAAACAGCGCATAGGTACCAGCGATCTTTCATCTTACCGCTGCTGCCTTCCTCCTGGAAAATTAGCAACCACTTTTATTTTGCTACTGCCAAAGCAGCATTTTAAATGATGGTGAGGAAAGCTGGAGGCTTTGCTGCTAGATTTTATGTAACCAGCAACGCCACCTGTGAGGGGAGCCGTAAAGGCTGTTTTCATGCAGTAGCAAAGAAGAAAATCAAAGCCCAACTAAAACGGAAAAAACACGAGACCTGCAAAGGTAAACTTGCATGAATATAACCCGGGTCTAGGGGGCCTGCTGCTACAGATTTGCACAGAATTGGAAGCTGAGGTGAACTTTACTCAGCTGACCTCAGCAGGGTGTTTCTCTAGCTTGCAAGTCAGAGCAGCTCAGATGCCCTTGGAAGCGCATTTAACTCATTTTTTTTTTTAAGTATGTTTTGCTTTAATTGTGTAACATGGAAATCTGGCTCAAAATGACATTTTTAGCTTTTGATTCCATCGCACGGATCATTGAGTTCGGTGAAAGACAGCTTTTTTAGAAGGGTGAGGAGCTCTTGGTGCCACAGAACAGCCACTTCCCTCTGCCTCACTCATCCATGGAACTGTCTCACAGCACAGCCTGCACCAGCTGACTGCTCAGGGAAGGTTTGATCCAATGCCAGTTTGTGACTGGTTAATGTCATTTACATGCTTGGAAAGTTATCTGGAAATATACAGGCTCTGCTAGCACTTGCTGTCTTGTTAGATGAAGTCTGAATCTGGATCTGGCTGGCACCCATGCGGTGTGCTTACTCATTAAATTAAATAAAGTGTACTAGTGCCTCGCTGAGTTAAACCATCCTTCTTTGGAAATAACTGAATTCTCTCTATCCAAATTCTATATCAAACCTTGTCCCAAAAAACTATTCCTTCCTACAAAACAGAATTATCCATCAGGGCAAAAGTTTGGGGCTTTTTTAACATCCAAGTTCAATGTTTCATTGCCAACAGAACTGTCCTGACACTCGATTTATCGGGGGGGTGGCAGGGGAGAGAAAGAAGGTGCTTTCTCCTGCTTGTCAATGGTTTGTATTTAACCCTGCACTCTCTGCCCAGTATAGTCATTTTTGGAGATCTGAAAAGAGTCTGCTTTGAGAGTTTGGGGGAATGTTCAATTCAGGAAACCTACGAGAGAAAAGCGTTTCCACAGGTACTTTCTTCATTTCCAATTCATGTCCCTGCCTTGGGAAACTTGCCCTGGTGTTTGCCAAGGTGTTGCGTTATCCTTGCAAGGGACAGAAGGGTGACAATGCCCAGCTGGCACCTCCTTGAGGGGGTCTCATGCAGCCAGCACATGAAGATTGCTGCAGGCATGATGGAATCCCTTGTCACCTGAGCATAAATAAACTAGTCCCATCAAGAAGTATGTTGTCTTTGCAGCGACTACAGGAATAGGGAAGAGAACTATAAAGACAGGCTACTACAGACAGGAATGGGGGAAAAAAAATTAAAAAGGGAGCAGCCCGACACATTTTCTACTAACTGCCCTCTACAGTGGGCAAACACACGAGCATCCTGGCCCAAACAGTATGTATTTCCCCCAAAGTGCACCATTCTCTCACCTCCCCTCATTAGAACATCTATCTACATGAAATTTGTGGTGTAAATGCTGTAAAATCCCTTAAGTTGTAGTTCTGGGCATTGCTTAAGGTTCCTCTTCAGCTTTTTCCTCTTCTTTTCATTATTTAAAAAAAAAAAAAAAAATGATTAGTACTCCAGTATCACTAGGAAAGGGTAACATTTAACTTCAAAGCCTATTTCTAGGATGCCAACCCAAAACCTACACAACCAGGACTGGAACAAATCACTGACGCTGAATGTACCAGGCCAGCGTGAACCAGTGAGCAGCACAGGCTGGAGAGGACAATCCCCTGCCTCGGGTGCACAGCTGAGGACTGAGGATGCACATCACTGCTTTTCTAACGAAACTGCCCCTCCCAGTTCTACACAAAGACAAACACAGCTTTGGTGAATTTGGATTTTTTTTNTTTTTTTTTTTTTTTTTTTACTTTATTTTTGTGTATTTTAAGTGGAACCTGCATAGGAACAGAAGGGAATAGGGCTGTATAAAACCCATGTTTTACTTGAAAGCGAACTCTTCCCCACAACACGTATGACCTGAAATAATTTAAAACCAAATGAAGACAGTTATTTCATGCCATTGATGGAGATCTGCCCTTCTCAAGCTTCTGTTCCATAACTTTACGAAAACTAGATCATTGAAAAAAATTACTAGGTGAGATCTGGTCCACACATCCTCAGGCACTGAAGAAAATTTAACATGGGCGATGGTCTGGTACGCGTTTTCTGGGGAGAAAGAGAAAAATCAGAGAATTCCACCTCACGCTGATGTCTGCCAGCCTCCCCACCCACCCTTATTCTTAATTTTCAGTTGGTATTTTGTGTTCAGTGCTGGTTTTATTACACAGCACAAAAGGCAGAGTCCTCTCAAACCTAACACACCACCTTTGACCATAGTAAAAAAACCCCCGTAATTCACAAAATAGTCAAACTACCTGGCAGTAGGCGTGTGTGGGATAACCTGCCCACATTTGGCATTTCTACCCAAACTTTTTAACAAATATGTTTTTGTTTTAGCTGGATTGTACTTCAGGGCAGCTGGGCATTTCACTACAATTCTTGCCAAAATTAAAAAAAAAAAGCAGCATGAACCCTCACATTTTGGTCAGCCACTTTTGCAGATGTTTTAGTACTATAAATGGCACATGAGTAGCTGCTGACCTAAGATGAACTAGGCACTGCTCATACACGCTAATTTAAGTGCACCGATGGCTCTAAAGGCCTGTTCCTACTCATAATGCAAAAAAAAAATCATGTAACATGAATGTTAGCATGTCAGATATCAGTCTTCACATCAAACAAAGTATTTTTAGAACAAGACTTTTCTGCACAGTTACTCTTCCACAGAAGGAGGTTACTCCATCCCAATGTCACTGGCCATATAGATACTCAGATCATACCTTGGTGCTGCTTTAATAATGTCATCTACACGAAGAATCATTTCTGCTGCTTCAGCTGCGCTCAGCAAAACTTGTCTCTTGACTTGGAAACTTTCTGTTACTCCCAAGACTGCCATGTCTCCAATGGTACCCTCTTTCATATCTGGAAGGAGAGAAACATGAAGAGGTTGATTTTTTTTTTTTAACTTGAGGTATTTTTTTAAGGAAATTACAAGAAGCTGACAGTATGGTAAACTTACCTGCTCAACTGAACCATACTGATAATAAAGGAACTATTAAATAAAGTCTTGTACCTCAAGGCTGCTGACTTAAGCGTAACATGTTGCACTTACATACAAAAAAATTAATGATGAAAACTATACATTGGGAAGAGGAGACAAGACCCCAATAGGACTCTCAAAACTATTTCTTTAGGTATATCAACTTCACAGTTCTCCACAACTTTTTGTTAAGTTTTTTTCAGGGCAGAGCAGGGGGGTGTTTGGTTGTGTTGGGGTTTTGTTTGTTTTTAAATCAATGCCTTTCTTTTTGAGCTTTGTATAACTAGGCTCAAAGTAAGTAAGGAAAGTGGTTTTTACAGGTGGAGACCATTCCCTTCAAAACCAAAGCTTTCCACTCTATTGTGAAAAGCCTGGTAGAATGATAAAGGAATCTAATGTTGGATGCCTATATTCTATGCCAAGCAAACAGAAATCTACATACTCAACTCTTCCAGCTGAATATATCAGTGACAAACAGATGTGACCAAGTTTAATAAGCCTAATCACCCTCCCAAACAATACAATGACAGAAGTAACATCAAGCCCCTTACCAAGTCCGTAAGTAGCCTTCCCTTCACTGTGAGCAGCTCTGAGTTGAGCAACCAAATCTGCACTGTCATAGCCAGCATTATCAGCTATTATGGTCGGGATCTAAGGAGATAAACACAGGTTGTTTTTAATTAATGCAGGTATTGATCCCTAGTAAATGTGAAACATACTTTGATTTACTAGTATACTATTCATTTGCAACAAGAGGAAGTTTCAAAAACACGGCAGATGATCTGTTACAGTGATCAGAAGACAGGGAAAAATAAAAATTTTAAAAAACCCTACCTTTCTAAAGATTTTGTTCAAGACCTTGCTATAAGAGAGTAGCTGAGAGGACAGAAGTGTGTTAGCAGATTTGTCAGTTCATTTTACATGGACAGAAGGAAATCTGTCCCTTTCTTAACATTTCAGACTACACCTGGAGAAGTGGTTTCATTTTAAGAACACCTGGTAAGCATTAACCACCAGATCATTCTGCTCACTGTTTAATTGACAGCAGTGCAAATTGCACATGCTGACTGAAGAAGTAACGGCAAGTCTTACCATGCTCTTTAATTTTCTTGTGAAGAAATGTTTTCCTACAGTCTTTCATTTGCTAAGAAAGGTTTTCCCCAAATTAAATTACAGGGAGGCATTTTTTCACAAAGTAACAAGTCTGTTCACACAATAACGTTGTGGGAATGTTTCCTGTGATACTCTATTTCCGACTAAGATGCAATCTCCAGCAAAAGTCTAGAAATTTCTACATAGTACTACAGCATAAATACAAATAGCACTAGAATATCAATAGAACAGAAGGGCTGCTCTTTACTAAATCAGTTGTCAAGCGAATATGCCGAGATTTTTATGTGCTATTTCTGCTGCACTTCTAACCTTGCAGATAAGAGGAGCAAGAACCCATTAGAAGAGTGTGAGCATACGAACACTGAGAATTCTGCAATATCTGGAATTATTGAAACACCAATACTTTTTTCGGAGAGAGAAAACAAGTTTTTCACCTTTGTTCATCCAAGATGTGTTGCTAAATTTTACTTTTTTACTTTTAGAAAACCAAAACTTGGAAAAAGAAGCAACTATCTGATGTCAGAAGTTAATAAAGTCAGTGAAACATTTTGAGTATGAATCTGGCAATCTAATTAAACAAACTTACCATTCGTAAAGCCTTAGCAAAGGACTCCATTGCAACAGACTCTTTGCCAGGTGTTCTCATGGCAAGTTCTGCAACAGCATTGGCCATCAGCATCTCTGAACAACCTATTCATTGAAGACATAAAAATGTCTTACATCTGACTTGAAAAGTATTACAAAATGTATCTCATGTACAAAGAATATAATATTCACCTCCACCATACACAGTTCTAGTGTCCTTCACGGTCTGGGCAAGAACACAGAGAGCGTCATGCAAAGACCTCTCTGCTTCATCTAGAATCTGCTGTGTTGCTCCACGCAAAACTATGGTGCAAGCTTCACCTAAAAAGCACAAATGCAAAAGGATGAAAAAAACCAAAGATACAAAAAGAGGCTTATCACAAAGCATTTGTAACAGTTTTGGTATCACTGCAGTCAAGTTTTACATACATCAGTTTCGAGGGGAAAAGAAAGCACGATGACATTTCACAGGTAGAATGAAATTATGTACACTGTGCTGTTGCCTTTACCCATGAACTGTTCCACAACACCTTATTTAACAGAAAATGAATGTTATCTCAAAACAACCCTTTGGAAGCTTACAGCATTAGCATTTACTAGAACAAGCTCTCAAGTTCTTGAAGTATGACATCGCTACTTTTCCTGTCAAGTTAATCTCCCAAAGCAGAAATTTTGGTTCCCATCCGTACAAATGTCTATGTTAATTCACATAACACTAAACATACTCAATTTCAACCATGACCATATGTCTTTGCAGGATTTTTACTGAAGAGCAAGGCTTTAATAAAAATGGTTACATAAATCATTACAAAATTCCTACACCATGCTGGTAACTGAAAAGTGTTAGCAAAGGGTTAAACCAAACGCTACAACATGCCATTAGTGCTACAACACTTACCCATTGCCACTCCAGAGAAATGAATGAGTTTATCCTCTCCAATCATGACTTCTTCAATAAGCTTGCAGCTTCCTAGTTTTACTAGCTCAGGGTGATCAAAGGTTGATGCAATTTCACCACCTACAAATGTAAGATCATACAAAAGTCAAAGAGCTCACAATGAAAGCTTCCATTAGACGAGGTCTAAGCAAAAAATATTTACGAAATCATCTTCATAACTTCCCCCAAATAAATTTAAATTAACAATACTGCTAAGCCAAATTTTTCCTGTTGGCATATGGCACCAGAAACTTTCCATTGATATTGACAAAGTCTTAAAACACCAATATTTTGTTTTACATCACAAGAGCTACAATACCCATAATGCTTTTGAGTCCTGTCTGGATAAAAGACTAAATGTTCATCTTTGCCAGTATTATAATGTCAATCTGTTTAAAGTTTTAATAGTATTTACCTATGAAGTATTTATAAAATACTAAATCAAGGTGGTTATGTTTTTAAACTTGAGCTTGTGTCAGTATTCATTTTGCCTTCCTGATGATGGCTGAGAACCACTGGCCACCACTCTCCTCAGTCATCAGTCTCATGCTATGTCATAGCAGCAATATTGTGCCCAATTTGTAAACTCCCAGATTGTAAACAAAACAGATACTACAAAGACCAAAACGTCTCTGAACGGCACATAGTTCTAGTACTTTGCTCTTCCCATGAGAAGACCATTTACATGTATTCACTCCCAATGTGTGCTCAATGATTCCACATCCACTTGCAGCACTGCTGTAGTTGTAGCAGTACAAGGAAAGAGAAGTTCTGTAGTAGAGAGTTTGTGCTTACTAAAAGCTTGTCTACTTTTTCAGCTATACTGTTATATCCAGTGTGCTTTGATACGGTCCCCGTGCTCTGCCTACAAAATTTGCTTTGAATTTGCTCCAGAATATAAGCAATGTTCCTCTCAATCAAGTGTTTGCCTATGTCAACGTGCCTACAGACAGTTATACACAATTGCTACTTCACTTTTACGAAGCTCAACAAGTCAGTATCTTTCCCTTTCTCCCTGCAAAGCAAATTCTTCATTCTTCTGACGACTTCCACAATCAACTTTTTACGATGTTCCAGTTAACTATCTCTAACTTCAGCAATGAGAATCATTTGTAGCACTCCAAATGTTTCATTTTTATTAGTGACTAGAGTCACATTTAGACAATCCAGGTTGTTACTGTTATTTGAGGTCGACCTCAAGTTGATGACTCAGGCCCACATTTTTAACAAAGGATGACTCTTTAGTCTTCTATGATTACAATCAAACAGCCACCATTTATAACATGATGGTATGTATTGACTTGTGGATTCATCATCTTACTCTATTGCTAAAATTAATCTTTTCTCTAAAAAAATGATTTTTCAAAAGTTTAGCAAGCAGGGGCTTTAATGAAAATACTTCTAAAATATGAAAGCAAATTACTAACTGTCACTAACTGGTTAAATTATATTCCAGTTAGCATTATGACTCTTTATTCACAGTTGCTAGAGAAAAAAAATGTGTATTTAAATCATTATGCAGAGGATTCAGAATCAAAACACATTTTACATGTGAACATACTGAAGACATAAAACTGAGATACCTGCTTCTGAAAAAATACTGACTATTATATAGCAGCTGATAAATCAACAAAGTAATTCCCAAGTTTCTTATGGTCAATTTCATAGGGTCCTCCATACATGTTTTTATTTAAGTACTGTAAAATAAAGCTTATTTGGAGTACTTTTCATGTTACAAGATCTGCTTAATAGCAAAAAGTACAAACTAAATGAACAAGCATTACTATTTACTGAAGATCAAATAATGTGACCTTTCAAGTTTCATATGACAAGGTATTCTACATACCTGTAACAAGAGCCAGACGTTCTACACCAGCAAAGTCTGCATGTTCAATAGCCATGACACCAGCAGCTCCAAAGAGCTGTTCAGGGTAGTTGTAGATCAACTGTCTACAATTAAAATACATCTTCCCATTACACATGGAATAAACCTTTTAAAATACTAGATTAACAAAGGACACAGATAGACTCTTCCCCTGAAGGGCAAACCATCCCCTGAAGACACACTATCAATGCAAAAGGACCCATTTGCTTTAAATTCTAAGACCTTTGACTCTAAGTGCCTGCTGGGCACTAACGGCCTATTCTAGCAGAGTCCCCTAGAACACATGAAGTAATATCTTTAATTCCTTCAACAATACTAAATCTAAACAGTAGACAACTCTATGGCAACAATAAATGGCCAGTCTTGGAAGGTATACAAATAACACACTACAGAGAAGAGTATGTGCTCCCTTATTAATATGTATCCCGCTGTCTCTAGAACGAAGTAGTCATCTGAAGCTGAATGGTCAACGACCATTCATGAGTGCTATGCCAAATTACTTTTCCCTTCCAAATTAGAGATCGAGTGCTGTAGACATTCAGCAAGAACTGGGAGATACCACCTCTGTCTAACAAGAAGTTTCTGATCTATCTTCAAAAGAGCCAGTTGGTACTTCTGGGTACGTGCAGAGAAGATTCTTCCTATTCTGGATCCTTATAGCCTTGACCACTGTCAAGCACCACCTCATCAGTATTTAATTGGCTGTTTAATACTGTTTAACAGTATCAGATGTGAAGTGGACCTAGTGTGCCTATAAGCAGAGGTCAATTTTATCAGGGAATAAATCTGAAAGTCAAGAGTCAATCTAATTGGAATATCATTAGCCTGACTACGGTGACTGCTAACTGAGCTTCCTTAGGGCAACCACCTGCATTATAGGCATACTGGATAGCAGCCATGGAGTCAAACCATTTTTTTTTTTTTTTTTTCTTTTCATACTTCAAAGGATTCTTCCAGCAATTTGCCAACAGGACTCCTGACTCAAGGACTCTGTATTTGTACCATGTCCACTGGACACTCATTTTGCTTACACTAGAACATAACGTATGTGAAACATGACATAGATGAAGGGACTATGAGATTCATTGGTCTGTCAGTGGTTCTTACAGAACACAAACTTTGAAGGTGAGTTCTAAGATGCACTCTGTCCTAAAGAGTGTATCTTTGCTACTGCAAAAAACAGTGCTACTCTTACAACTCCTATTACTAATCCACTTCCTAGAAGACTACATGATGCACTAAACTACCAAGTGTCAAGCTGCTTGTTTGCCATTTTCATTCAAATGAGAATTACTGAAAGGCGGAAGCATTTTTCATCATTAAAAAAACGATTTTTTTTTTTTGCACTGTGACAGGTTAGAAGAGAAGTGCACTGCTAACAAAAGTAACTCAGATTGTGACATAACCATTTTCACTGACAATATCTTGCGTACTTTCACAGATTTATATAAAAGGCTCATGACAGGGAACACAGAGGCCTCTCAAACACACTTGAATGTGGAGCAGTACTCCAGCACCAGCATTTTAATGCAGGAGAAATCAGGTTCCATCTGAACTAAACGAATTCAGCAGCACAGACCCTTTCAGCACCCATTTCCCTTAAAAAGGGGGAATACAGATATGGACAATGCTGCTGGTATTCCTAACTAAAGAAATCTGTTAGTATAAAAGCACAGTGACATGATTAAGTAACATCACTTCTTCCTCATTAAAACACAAAAGCAAAAAAGGAGGGAGGAGGGCATGGTGCACAAGGGGAAGCACAGAAAAAAAAACATTGGCCTTACTGACATGAATAAATTAAGAATTAGGTAGCATCACCTAATTTTACAGATACGAGCATAAATAATGTTCCTCACACTCACAGTATTAAAATCTTGCCACTTTCTAATTGCACTATCAAGTCTACCCCTTCTCCCAGAAAATACATACCTGTTAATAAAGCAATTTATTCCATGCTTAAGAATACGATCTACCTTCTCCTTCATTTTTTCTTTTTCTGCCTGTTCTATTTCTGCTACCTTTGCTGTAGAGTCCACTCTAACCCGAGAGCCAAAAATCTAAATCAAAGAAAACAAAGAGGTCAGCCTCAAAAGGAACTCCATTTACAAAAAACATAGTTTCACAACAGCAGTCCTGTCATGTACCTTAATCTTGTCTGTATCCATACCGGTATTTGCAATAAGAATCTTTGCATTTTCAATTCTTTTTGGCTGATTTACACCAATCTTCTTGTCAAGTAAAAAACCTGTAGTAACAGAAAGGTCTTGTAAGACTTGATCTTAAAAAAGGAAAATCCATTTACATTATTACCCAAATTCCTCATATTTATTATTGAACTTAATAATAACATTGCAATGTTTGCCAGAACAAATTTGTATAAAGATGTATGACTTCTAACAGCTTCATTTCTGAAGTGCACTTACAGTCAACAACATACAAAGACTTACCTTCATCTAAGTAGGAATCAGCCAAACTTCCACCAAGTTTCTTAATGACATGGATAGCTTCCAAATTACCAGAACCTTTCAGCCTCAGAACAGCTTCCACAGCTAGTTTGACAAAGTGATCTTTATGATGAGTAAGTAATTTTGATGAAAGAGTTGTTCCTGCAATGTTCATCAAGTCTTCACGGAACTTCACTTCATCATCACTGAAATAAAGTCAGGGAAGTGGAGAGTTTGAAAGTCTCAACTACCATTAACCTATCACTCTGAGTCTTGCCCCATTTGTACGTGAACCATGTTCCATTTTGAAGAACGCTACACAGAATCCCTCCAGCATCCCAGAACACAACCTTCTATTCAAAACACAAATTCAATTAGGAGAACCTTTGCATTCAGCTTTAGAAAGACTGTGCTCTCAAAACGCTAGGTAAAGGAAATAGTCACATTTAAGATCAGAGTCTGAAATATGAAATAACAGATCTTCATTCTCAGATTTTCATTCTAGGGAGCAAATTACTGTTCACATTTTGTTTATACACATTATAAGTAAATTTAAATAACTGCATAAAACTTCTGTAGTTCATCTAAAGAAAATGCACTTTTCCTTAATTGTTAAAATTAATAAATTCGGCCTTTACAGTACTTAAAAGAGTGAAGAATTTCCCAATGGTATAGAATTTTCACTGATGTTTTAATCTTCACAGATTTATAAAGTGTTAAGCAAATGTACACTACTAACCCATGATCCACAGCTGCTTTGAGAAGTGCCTCTCTTGAAGCTTTTGTGGCTGCTCTCCAGCCTGCAATGATGGTTTGAGGATGAATCTTCTTTGAAATCAGTAATTCTGCCTCCTGTTTAAATGAAATTAATAATATTTTTTTTTCTGCCCAAGGTACACCTACACTAACCAGGAAAGACACTTTCAAGTAATCAGAAAATTCTGAATGGGAGTAAAAGCCAGAGAGCTATAACAATGACATTAAAGTCACCCTACTGGCAGGTTTTTTTTCCAATCTAGGTAAATATGATCTGCCCCCGAAGTATCGTCAAGAAATTTGATTAATTAAAAAAAAATCCTAACTCAACTAGGAACAGTGAGCAGACATACACCTCAAAATAGCAATCTTTCACTTTATGTTTCAGATCAGCTTCCTGTCCATCTATAGCTGCAACTTAAAAGTGTAGCTGGGAAAAAAACCCCACAACTTTATACTCCCTTTTTGTGAGGAACTTGGCAAGCTGATGGATCATTTCTCAGATGCTCTTGATCACAGTTCCTGAATCTGAGATTATCAGATATATTGGCACAGCTCCGTTAACAAGAGTTCTTCACTTCTGAAGTCTCTTTCATAGTAATTTCAGATTTAGAGCTTGGCAGTGTAAACAGTTTAAAGGAACAGTACAAATTTAGGTCCTGTACACAAAAGAACAGAATTTAACATGCCTTTTTTTTTTTCTTTTCCTCTTTAATAATACAGAAAATTATTTCAGAGGACTGTGCTGCATGCTGCCTAGTGCAAAATCTAGGAAGTAAACTGTGAGAGTGATACTTTTCTGTTTCACTTGCATATGAAATAAGAGGAAATAGTTTAGTAAAATGTACCAAATTACAATACTTACAAATTTATAAATAATAAGGAATAGTCTATAATGAAAAATTGATGATGCAATGCGTAAGGGTCTTTTTGCTACTAGTTTCAACAGCAATGGAGCAAGATATTCCTATACTTTACAAGACCTCTTCATAAACATCAAATAATACACCTCCTACTGATATCACAGGAGTACATTGTGAAACAGAAACATCTGAAAAACTAATACATCACCCTCAGTAATTCAGCCGCCAACACTGTGACAGATGTAGTTCCATCACCAACTTCATCATCCTGAACCTTTGACATATCTAAAGAAAAAAGCCGTTGCATTAATGTTTTTATTCAAAATACCACACACACCTGCACCAGCTTTACATACAAATGCTTTTATCTCACATTAGTTTGGAGAAGAATAAAGCACTTTACTCCTCAATAACTTAGAGAAGTCACAGAAAAACCCGAGATGCAAATCACATTCAGCACCCCTCAAATTCCTGCTCTTCATCTGCAACCTAGACACCAGCTCCAGCCTGGCAAGGGTCAAGTGCTACTCCTCTCTCTTCCCATTCCTCAAGACGGTCAACAAAATGAAGTAGTGCCAGATGGAAGCTCAAGGGTATACATACAGGATGACAGAATATAATAACCAAGCAGGCCCCACGAACTGTTGATAAACAACGAACCAGCAAACACAAAATCATCAAGAAACTCGACACCAGGGTCCTGCTTGTCACCAGAACTGGACCATTTGAACACTAAGACAGTTGATCACAAAGGTAAACTCTGTCCAGAGTACAATGGTGACTAAGTGAAAAAGACAGATTTAAATCAGGGATAAGCAGAGAGAACCTCTGTACCCCAGTAGATTCCTGTCTCAAATTTTACTGGTGAAAAAAATGAGGGGCACACAGCTGCCTTTTGTCCCTTTCGACTCCTGGGACAAACCAAGGTTGAGGGAAAACAAGGAGACATCAGAACAAGTTTGCAAGAGCAGAAGGTACTTCAATTTTACTTCTGCAGATTCCACAACTCTTAGAACATCTTGACCTCCTTATTTCAGGAATGGTGCTTTTCTTCCCTTCAATTTTTCACATTATTAGAAAAACACTTTCCTAAGAACAAATCAAAACTACATAATATAGCTATAAATTAAGAAATGCCAAGTACTCCAATGAGAAGCTGTTAAAAACTCACCAACCAAGACCTTGGCAGCTGGGTTGTCAACTCCAATAGCTTTCAGGATGGTTGCACCATCATTTGTAACTGTTACTGTGCTATCCCTCCCAGTACTTAAAAGAATCTTGTCCTACAATATATAAGGTTTAGAATATTGCTTTAAAACATGCTGTAACTATTAAAATTAAATTAATAAGTATGACCACAGAGAACTTGCAGCTGTCTTACCATTCCTTTAGGCCCCAGAGTGCTCTTGACCAGGTCACCGATAGCAATGGCACCAACAAAGGACGACTGAAATGAAGACAAATATACCTTAGAAAAGGCTTTATTTCCACTTAATACAAGAAGCAGATGCTAGTCCGTAACTTCCCAGAGGACATCTTAACCCAACCATTCCACAGCCTCACTCTTTTCAGCAGAATCTGGGTCCAAGTTTCTTAACTGCTACATTTTGATAACCAGATCAAATATAATTAATTCTCACAGAAACCATAAAACCCTGTCTCCCAGCCAAAAGAATCGCCTTCCAATGAACATCAACCTTCTGAGCTAAGGTATTTATTTTCTGAACACTTACGAGGAGTTTCTCTACTTGTTAGTATAAACAACACTCCTCCTACCTTCTGTTCACAGATATGCAACAAGAAAAAACAGTGAGATAGATGAAGCTCCACATCACCATAAACTGCAAGCACATGTAACATGAGAAAAGGCAAAGTTCAATTATGCCAAGCATTACCACTTTCTTAGAGAACTAAACTTACCAAGCGAGCAGTTTCCGCCTTTTCTTCATCTGCGCCTGCCTTGAAAATGTTCACAGGAGCAAGGGAAATGGACGCCTACAACAGAGTTAATACAATATTCCTTTAGCTTTAATAAAACAGTGCATTTTAAAAACAAATCCCTGACACTAACCATCTAAATACTGTTTTTATAATTAAAATGATTAATGTACGTAGTCCATTTGGTTTGCGTAAATACATTGACGATAGAATTTTAAGAAAGAGTCAAGGTGAATTTAGCCTGCAATCTCTTAATTATGTGAAGAGATCATAAGACTGATTGCAATCTACCCCTAAGGATTTCATACCCTACTCCCTGACAAGCACTATGAGCCTGAAAGGCTGTTACTAGTACCTTACTTCATGGCAGCGACTGTTGCTGCTGTGTGTAGCTAACCCTTAGGTACAGACAACCTAAACATAAGTACAACCTGCAGAACCTTAAAAAAAAATGTAATTATTGAACACACTGGGTCTTTAGTATTTCGATATTTGTGTTGAATACTCGCCTTTTTATTTTTGTGTTTCTATACAAATTAACTATATCAGTAATGAATACATGCTGTTAAAGACTAACACTTGCAAAAACCCCAAGGACTTAAATTAATTAGGATCAGATCCCAAAAGAAAAAAAAACAACACATCAATCCTCTTATAGGAGCTCTGTGCGTTCTCACTTTGCGGCGTGATTAGCACACGATTTTCTACCAGTTTCACGTCCATTCCACCATTGCTTAGACAAGGAAAACCAAAAGGCTGCGGTAGCAGACGCCCCCGCGGCCAGGGAGGTCCTGCGGGGGTCATCGGCAGCGGCCTTTCCTGCTCGGGGACTCGGCGCGGCCTCTCCCGGTCTTCTTGGAGCCGAGGGGCGGGAAGGAGCGGCCGCCCTGCCGCCTGCACCGTGTCAGCCATGCTGCGGGCGCCCGGCACGGGGCGGGGGGGCCTCTCCTGCCGGGCTGGGCACCGCATCCCCCCGCACAGCGCGGCAGGAGAGGCGATGGGAAAGCCGGGGGCGCCCATGGCGGGGCGGGGAACCGCCCGTGGCCGCCCCGCTGCGGGCTGGGCCCAGCCCGGCCGCCCCTGACGGGCCCTTCTCGCGCGCGCTCTGGAACCTTCCAGGCCCAACACGCCGCCCCCCCCCCCNTGCCGCACCCCAGCGCCCCCCCGCAGCCGGGCACCAAGCGCCGCCACGCCGCACGGCCCGCAGGCGGCCGCCGCCGCCCCGCCGCTCACCATGATGCCGGTGCCGCCGCCGGGACCCCGCCAGCCGCCTCCTCGCTCCACCACAGAACCACCGCAAACCCCGACGAAGCTCCTGGCGGAACTGGCGTCAGAGGAACCGCCACTTCCGGCGGCGCGCGGCGTTGTGGGAGCCGCCGCCCGTCCCTTCGGAGCTGGGGGTGAGCAGCGGTGGCCGGGAGCTTTATTGGTTTCTAATGAGATGGCGTGGAGGTCTCTTGCCCCGTTCTGTGTAACGCCCGCCGACAGCGCAGCAGTGAAACGGAGAAATAAACATTGTTTTAATTGGGTCATTAGCCCTAGCCAAAACTTAAGATACTTTTCTACATAACTGCGAGGAAAACTGAAGACGTTAAAATGCAGTTACTACGCTAGTTTTCACAAGTTTAGGAGGGAAAACATCTAACTCTGAAGAAAACAAAGCAAAATGCCCAAAGAACTCAAGAAAAACGCTAACCAAGTATTGACTTATTTACAACCAGAGAGGGATGTGAAAGTTGGCAGTTTTAGTCATGGTTTTTTGCTGTCTCTATTGGGACAGGTACCTGTCTTTGGCCAGCTTGACTCTAGAACAAACAGCTTTGCATATATTCCAAGAGATTTGTGTCTGGCAGCAAGATGAGGAACACCAGCTGGAATTAACCCTTGAGGAAAAAGTCACACAAAAACTTTTTTTTTTTTTTTTTAAATACGATAACTAACAGGATTTTTTTTTTCGGGGGGGGATAAACTTAACAGAAGAGTCTATTATACTGTTAAGTGGCATTTTTTTATTGACAGCTCTGGGGAACAGTGGGAATCATTCTCTGTAACTGCTCTGAAGGTNCTTAAGATACTTTTCTACATAACTGCGAGGAAAACTGAAGACGTTAAAATGCAGTTACTACGCTAGTTTTCACAAGTTTAGGAGGGAAAGCATCTAACTCTGAAGAAAACAAAGCAAAATGCCCAAAGAACTCAAGAAAAATGCTAACCAAGTATTGACTTATTTACAACCAGAGAGGGATGTGANCTATTAATTGTTAAATATAAACTAGGTACTCTGCTCCTAAATAATGTATCACTTAATCTTCCGTCTCGCTCTTGTCATGCAGAAGGATCTAAAACTCGAAAAATATCCCCGCATTTTGCAGGTGGTCAGAAAGCATTTATCATGTCAATTGGTCAATGATGAGTATGTCCTTTGCAACTTAATCACAGTGAACATTAATTTGGCAGCTTCTCTTCAGCAGCACCTGACCGCAGCCTGCCCAGCAGCACACAGATCTTTCCCCTGAGAGCTGCCATGCAGGCACCGAGCTGCCGCTGTACACCAAGAGTTGTTTCTGCCTCAGCAAAGGAGCTTGCAGTTGCCCCCGTTTAATATAATAGTATTCCCAGAGGTCAGTTCTCAAAACTGGTGAAAACAATCTTAAATTTCAGTTTCTGGTTTCCAAGTCAATACTTGGTTAGCGTTTTTCTTGAGTTCTTTGGGCTTTTTGCTTTGTTTTCTTCAGAGAGTTAGATGTTTTCCCTCCTAAACTTGTTCTGAAAACTAGAGTACTAACTGCATTTTAACATCTTCAGTTTTCCTCGTAGTTATGTAGAAAAGTATCTTAAGTTTTGGCTAGGGCTAATGACCCAATTAAAACAATGTTAACTATTTTTCTCTCAGAATCAGAGCGTTAATTCACATTTTCTACTGTGGTGTCAACTGGGGGAAAAAAGATTAAGTGCCTTTGACATTTTAGCAAGTTATGGCCTTTTGAAGATTAAATGCTCATAGAAAAACTTACTACAGAGAATTGGTAAGTTTGGTTTAAGGGGCTTTTGATTATTGCTAAGGTATGATTTATAATGTGTAAAAGCAGCAACACCCAAATAGGAGGAGCCCAGCACTAGTTTTGGCTGACAGCAGTTTGTAAGGTCATGCTGTGAATTAGTTGAGAAAAAAAGTTAAAGTGCCACATTTAAATATTTCCATAAACACACGTGTTTTGTAAATCACCTCATCTCTGGAGCATGTTTCAGTCCCAAAGACCATTTGACATGTCAGACAGCTCAGAGCAAAGCACAGGCTTTGTTTCAGGGCTGAATGCTCAAATCAGCCCTCCACCCATCTCCTTAGCTACTGATAGTGCTTTAATGATCTTCAGATCAAGATCTTCTTCTTATTAATGATGGAGAAACAGTAGAGCAACAACTGTTCCCTGGTTTCTCCAAGACCAATGTTAATTCAAGCACGGATCACAGCATCTACTTTGAGGCTTACTTCAGTTAAACCAGCCACTTAAGCCTCTGAGAAGGAAAGGAAAAAGTAAAAGGAAAAAAAAGGAAAATGAAAAAGGAACTGAAAACAGCTGTGTTATTGTGATTTACGTACAGGGACTTTACCCAGGCCAGTTTATGTAATTATTGGCAATGCTAGTACTAGGCGCATGTGGCTGGAAGGTCAGCTCTTTAATGTTGGCTGTTTAATGCCACCTACTTTGAGCCAGCTTCAAAATTTTATTTCAAAACAAAGCATTGTTAGGCCAAGAATGTGAGGCATACACATATTTTAATTTGACTCGCTTATATCAGATGCGTTATGTTTTATTCATAATATTGCTGGCAATTAATTCTAAACTGCATATATTTTACCTGCTGTCGCACATCAGCACTGGTGCACTCAAGCATTTCAACAAACATAAGTGGACAACCTTCTATTTGAAATGAAGGTACAAAGTTTCTATGGAACTCTGTATCACATTAGTGTGGAAACATGAAGCGCAATGGACGTTAGGAAAGCTGCAAAGCTTTTGGCCAGGGTACGAAAAGCTTCTTAAAAAACGAGTTTTCAGATATCAAAGTTTTTGAACCAAAATCGTGCAAGGACCACTTAATATTGTTTCTCAAGAGATTCTGGAAACAAAACAACTCTTGACATTTCTAGGGTTTTGTTCATTTGTTGGCTTTTTTGGTATTTGGTATTAATGACATCATTATTTACATTATGCCTTAGAACAGTAGCTTGGGAAGGAGAGAAGAGGAAATACTGAATTTTGATAAATCACCACCATATTTTATAGTCTCCAGAAGAAAGCAAAAAGGCCATCTGGACAAAACTTCAACCTTGTATTTTCTTATTACTTTCTTTCTGAATTTATCAGTACTACACTAACAAAGGCCATTTGGGGTTTGTGGAATCTCTGTCACTTAATAACTGAGAAAGGAGCACATTGAAATTGCTGGCATGCAGTACTACCACAACAAAAAACATTCTAAGCCTACGTACATGACAAACATGTGACAGAACGGCAGTAAAAAGGAAACAAAGACTTGGAGAAAAATTTACAGACTCCAGGTCATCAGATTCTGTTTTGTTGTTGTTGGGGTTGTTTTTTGTTTGGTTGGTTGGGTTTTTTGCTTGGTTTTGGTTTTGTTGGGGTTTGTTTGTTGGGTTTTTTTTTAACCACTGAGTAATGAGTGGAATACAAGGGCCAGGGGGAGGAATAGACAGGTACCTGAAGCAATTATTTAAAGAAAAGCAAAAAAAGGTTTTACTAAAAGAATACAATACAGTAAAACTAACACTGGGAAATATTGAAGTAACCCACAGACAATTCTCAATGTAAAATCAATAGTTTATTGCCATGCTACAATTTTTTTTTTCCAAGTGAAGTTGGCACTGGTAAAGGGAAAAATGTTGTCATAGTATGTAATACATTTTTTAAAAATGCACATTTGGTAAGCTTTCTCAAGGACAGCTTAAAACAAGTGAATTTTTTTTTTTTTAAAGAATAATGTGGAATGGCATAAAAATACACTCTTTCTGCATAGTATAATAACACTTTTTTCATAAAAGAAATATGGAATGTTTGTAAAAACAAATTCATGGAACAGGGCAAATTAATTGAAATTTTAGAAACAATTTGGCAATGGTACTCCTACTGTTTAGACTTCTTTATATAAAAGAAATAAAAATCTAGAAAGCTACCTTTATACAAAGTTGCTATATTTATGCCTTTAAGTAGGAAAAAAAAACCCAACATTTTATAATGCAAATTAGGACATACAATAATCTTACAATATCATACAATGTAATGACAAGAAAGGAACATACAACATAAGATTTTGGCCTTTGTAGAAATGTCTATTTCTGCATTTAATAAATGCATTTGTGGCACACTGGTGACTATTGTATTCTTACTACTACCAGTTGGCTTTCGTGCTAGCGCGGCGTTCGGCTGTACTGTAACGGCAGGTCTGCAGGTGAGCTGGAACCCGGAGTGTTTTTCAGGAGACGAAAGGTGATGCTGCAGTGACGCGAGATGTTAAAAAGGCAACGTGCCCGCTGGTTGCGACATCCGTGCTGTGGGACCCCATACAACGCTCTTTCCTTTCATACCAGAGCATTTCTTATACATTCAGTTTTTAAGTACCAAAGTCTTACAAGTGAGAACATCTGTGTTAGAGATTTGGCAAAATCTCGGGGAAAATACAAAGTTAGTACCAAATATATATTATATATAAAATGTGGGTGTATGATATACACACATATTCTAATGCAAAAAAACTGCATTAATATGGAGTTAAATTTGCTGACATCCATTCCTAAATAACATAACCGTTAAAAAACAGGTGTAATCCTGATCTTTCACACACTTTAGAATCACTTCCTCTTTCATACATAATAGTTAAAGCAATATATATGCAAGTATGACTAAGAAATCAAAATTCACATAATAATCTGAACTCTGACCACAACAAATAGGATTTTTTTTTTCAGTACATGTATTTAAATATATTTATATTTTTACAGTATTTTTAGACCATTCCTGAAGAACTTGACCAACCAGGTCCTCAGGTGTAACAGAGCTGTTACATCAGCAGAACTTGATCTTGTAGGAAACGCATCCAGCGGCCCTCAAAGTCAACACGAATCATGCGTTTGACTTCAAAGGATGCTGCACGGGGCCCAAACAAGCTCCAGAAGGATTGCCCTGCTACCAAGGAAGGTTCCCTGATGCCATCAAAGCTCCTACCCTCAGACTTCCTTTCCTCATGCCAAGGGGAAGGACCGGAGCGAAGGACACAGGAACTCCGGGCCTTCCAGGCTGAGGACTGTGAACACGGGAGGGAACACGCAGAGCGGAGCCCCAGCACCAGGGAGCGGCACGGGGAGCTTCAGGGCACCTTGTGGACTAAGGCTTCTTGAGGAAAGCGGAGGAGCTGCTCCTCCACGCTCATCGCTTGGCAATTCGGTCGCCACGGGTCTCAGACGTGAGCTGCGTCTGGGACACCAAGGCATTAAGGGCTTTGCAGACACAGAGGAAGACGGTCCCCGTTCGGAAGGGCTCGAGCCTATTTCTTAATCATATTTTTTACATAATCTCCTTTGTATATACACATATTTGCTACATAAAATAGAATTACACCAAAGTAATGGATATAGCAGAAAACATTGTCACAATATATGTATATTACCACACTAAATAATTACGAAAACTGCAATAAAAATTTCAAAATGCCCTTTGTAATATATAAAAATATAGAAATGTCCAACACACTTGTTTCATCAACTTTAAAGGTAACTTTATCTCTCATATTCTATCTGTACACCTACATATTTCCAAACAAAATACTGCGTTAATCTGGAGTAAACGCCGTGATAGGATAATATCCTCTTAAGACATCTGACAGACTTGGTCACACAACTTACAGCACAGTATCACAAGAAATAACATATACATGGTCAGAGGTACAGCTGCTACTTTTTTTTTTCTTATTCACTTATCTTGTCCAAAAGAGGAAGTAATTCCTAAAGATTATAAAAGAACCTTAACTCATGACTTCCCATCTTTCATATATGCCGTGTAAGAAGGACATCAGCAACCTTGACTCCATCTTAACGCAGTTTTTTGTGATGGAATTTCTTATGGACTTTTTATTTTTGGAGTGTATATGAATTTAAAATAAAAATATCGTAAATGAACTTATGTTTATAGTAAGTAAATACTGTCAAATATAAATGCCTGAATTGCTACCTTAAGGAAAAGATGGGAAAGATCATTAAATTCAAAAAACCAGTAATTCTATCTATCCAACTGAAGGACCAAAGTTCTTTAGGGGAAACAGGAGAATTTCAGATTTAAGTCCACTATTAGTTCCTACTACATCCATTTATCTTATTTGCAGCCATTAAATAAATTAGTACAGTGCAGAAATGAATCTCACCATTGATCCCACCTTACACAAAGAGGAGAATACTGCTTAGAAATAGAAGTCCAAATCAGATCCATCACTATATGCTCAAAGTAGTAACTGACATTAATCAGAACTTACATTTTCACTTCACCGACAGTGAATAGAGACAATCTGCTCTCTCCTGACTCTCTCTCATTGAAAAGTGGTTAAGTATAAAACAGAAACAAGGACAGCCAGATTTGGAACCAATACACACCGTTATAAAACCAGCAAAATCAGCTGCTGGTCTGTCACCTGCAAAAGAGCAGCCCTGTTTTGACATTGGTTTGGACTTTGTACAGCTTAGACCTTTCTGTGGCCCTTTTTACACCAAAGCCCTGGTCAGAGGTGTAAACAAACACAAAATCCAAACATCTGGAGGGGGGCAGGTATTAAGTAGTTTATGGTAAGAAATGTCTATTTGAACATTTAAGATGCCTATAAAGACTTGAATAGGAACATGAAGAGGTGTGCTTCAACACCCTCCATTACGCTTAACTCCTGGCATAAGCAAAACCTACTTATCAGCTTCTCAGAATGGTCTTTTTTGTATTGTTTTATGGAGTCACCGAGGAACACCACAAAATTAAAATTGGTCCTCTTCTTGACATCAATTTGAGGAAAACAAACAAACATCTTCCTGCTATAACTAATGGATTAAATTATCACTAACTGTATTTCTAGTACAATCTTTATTATGTACTTTTGGTTGCTGTTTCACCTTCTTCATCAACTCAGTTTCCTTGTTTCAACGATACACTAATTTATGTCTTCCCCAAACCATTGCATTAAAGGAATACCTACAGATTAACGCTTTCCCTTGTCAAATGTGCATGAAGGGCAGCAGCCAACTGCACGTTACAGATGAGAAGTAGAACTGATGGAGAGGCTGCCATTTTTGCAGGACCTAGTTTCTGTAAACTTAACATGTCTCAGTTACTACAGAAAATGGTTACATATTTGTAGTCTCTCAGACTATACACTTGTGGGCCCAAAATAAATATGATCTAAATACTGTGGAGAGATTTCGGCTAGAAACTGAATCCTAGATTACAGACACTAAACCTAACATCACAGCCTTTAAAGAGACTGAATTGAAAAAATATTTACCGAGTCTCAAAGGGTAAAGTGCATTGCAACTACATCTACTTCAAGGAGCAGAAAAGAAGGAATGCTAAAGATGAGTAGTGTGGGTAACAGGGATTACCCAGTATGCAGCGTACACAAAAAGAGAAAGCATTATCCCACCTGCGAAAATGTAAGAGGGTAAAAAAAAAAGTCCTGGAAATATGCCATAACTTATCAATATAAGGCTACAGAAAGTTGGTATTTCAATATGTTCTCAGTTCTGGGGACCAGAGCTAAGCAAACTTCCCCTATGAAGTACTGCGAAACTTGCAGTAATATAAAAAAATTACTCAAGACCATCCCTTGCATCTGAGACTATTCAGGGTAAACACATAGGACAGTGGACCAGAACTAAGGAGGGATATTGCTGGTTGGTGTAATTTTGGTGGGTCACTTGGGATCTACCTGAGGCTTCTGTTTCCCTCTTTCTCAATTAAGGATATTACTTCCATGCCTCACAGGTGTGTTTGAAAGGTCCAGTTAATTAGTATTTCTAAAAAACCCATACTATATAGATGAGGACCAAATATTTCTAGGCAGCTAGCTAGATCAAACACATTTGCCTCAAAACACATGCAGCAGCATTATTCAGCCCACAAATTATAAGCTAAGAACAAGAATCACACCAGTGTCATTAACCCAGTAAGTATTTTAAAGTACCTGGTAATTTCTCTTCAGTACAGACCAAGACTGGTCCATTGCATAAGGTGAGGCAATGGCAAAGATGTGAATGAGCACAAATGCTGCAGACCTGTAAAATGTCTAGCTCGGGGTCATCATTACTTTCTTGAGTACCAAGGTCTCCCCACAAGTCAATGAGTCTATCACAAGAGTATGCATAAGCTGTCCATGAAAGCATTAATGAGTTGCTTTTGGGTTTGGGACTTTTTTACTCTCATTGGAGTTCCTCATAACAGTCTCACTGACTCCCATCTTTTACTTCTGCAAATTGTGTTATTTGTGCATTTGGTATTTCAGTACCGTACAGTCTGTAAAGAATAATGAAAGTCAGAGTTGCCCGATATCCCTTGATGATGTGGCAAGACACACGGATTTCAGGTGTTGCCACTGTTGCCGCTACTAAACTGAGAGAAGACCAAAGAAAAAGTTACCAAAGGAACAGGAATACACTCCAATTTAAAAGACTGAAAATAATCGTAGTTCTTTATAAAACTTCAAATATTGCATGAAGACCTTAATTCATTTTTCAGATCTCCAAATGGCTTTTCTTGCATGTTTTTCCTCAATCACAGTTCAAGGATTATTTTACATCACACCAGTTCACACAAGTGTCAGTTCCTTTGCAATCACAGGCTCAAGAATAATCTCTTCTGCTGCTAGTACCAAGGCGCACCTGCAATACTGCCAGAATTCTAAAATTATTCAGAGTATTAAAAAACCAAACCAAACCAACCCCAAAACTTCTGCTAAGGGTCCATCTGGCATATTCAACAAACAACATTCTACCCGGATGTACCTGTAACACTGAGCAGCCATCATTGTAACCGAGTTCACCAACTGCAAAAGGAATAGAAGTACGCTTGTAGATAATACTACCTTCAGATAATTTAGTACATATCTTTCTAAATTAAAGTATACTATCGACTATGGATGCACATTGCTAGAATGCACAATTTTCTTTAAGAACTATCAAGTCCAGTACCCTGCCTCCCGTGTAACCTGTGTCTGATGCTTTAGAGGAAGACAATAACTGCATAATAAACCTTTCCAGTTGTGCAATAATGCATGCTGCTGGAGAGCTGGGGTATTTCTGTCAGGCATAAAAAAGTAGAACACTGGACAAAGACAACCATTTGACCTTCAAGAGTCTGTCAAATGCGGAGAGTAAGACAAACACATAAATGACCCTGAACAATAATTAAAGCTATGTACAAACTTTTTACTTTTAAAACAGGACATTACGGAACAGATAAAAAAAGAAACACACAAATGCAAAAAAGGAAGGCACACTGAACTAAGAAATGACAAGAGAGCCTTAATTCATACAGCCAACCTGTGAATTCCTTCACAAAAAAAAAGAAAAAAAAACAAAAAACAACCAAACAAAACCCACCACTCTAATTAGATCAAAATTCTCTCAGATTTCACAGGGAACTTGATATGCCACTCAGAATACTCTTCTAGCAGAAGAAGCTTAAGGCTGGGTTTAGATGCATTTATATCTCTGATCAATGAACTTCAATGTGACCTCTCAAATGTCACACAAGTTAAGAAAACTATTGGGAATTAGAGGCCTTCTTGCCCATGTGGTATTAAAAAAAAAGCAAACAACCAAACACAGACAAAAAAGGTGTGGTGTCTATATCCCTTGAGATGAACCAATGTATCTTGTGTACGTCAAACTGAGCGAATTAATGCATTACACACATTTCATCCTGGAGGAGACACTTCAATGAGGAATGAACATAAGATAGATACCTTGAATGATTAGGTTTACCTGCTAATAATGCACATATCAAGAGGCTTTAAAAAGTGTTATAAATGCCATTAATGAGTATAGGCACCAGACCAAAATATTTATAAATTCAAAACTGGCATGTCACTCAGACTAATCAATTTAAAGAGGCACTGTGAAAGGTGGTGATGCTGCTATGCAGTAATTACTACTACTGTAGAATGAAATAGTGTTACCTAAATGAATACTTGCTCTACATTAATTCCCTTTAGTTAGACAAGTACATGAAGTATGCAGAAAAAGTTCTATTAGTCTATAAAAGGCGTTAGTGTTAAGAAATGCAAAGTATTTGCATCTTCAATTTTATAAACTTCACAAAAGGTGCAAATGATTTAATGCTTCCCAGGCTCACATAGGCAGGTCAGTACTGTTATGTCTAGTTTTCCTAGAAGTACCATCATCTCGGGGCAGTGCTTTTTGCAAGCTTGACATAGCAGCAGTTCTTTCAATGTCTATCACAGCATACAGCTCTGTGCGCCTGGTTGGAGTTTGCGGAAGTGGAGTGGTGGGGGTTTTTGGAGTCTGAGGGTTGTCGGAGTCACTACCACCTTCCAAGTCAACCTGTATGTAGTTGAGCTGCCTGTGTTCTAAACTTGGACGCCTAATGTCAAAGTTAAAGACTGTTGGGGTACAGTCCCGACGTCGTGTGAATTCTACTTTATGAGCACTTGTTGGTACTGTTACATTCTCTGTATTGACATAATTATGCATTGGATCTAGGTTATTGTGATAGCCATTCAGAGACGGGGTCTTTGGTCCTAAACTGTCATCTTCATCTCTACTCAGCTTGTGGGCTTCCCAGACAGGAGGCAAGGATGGCAAGTTCTCATAGTTCAACAGCGCAGTTCTCCTCTGAGCAGAGTTGTTAATGTTCTGGGTGTCTGAGGTACTGGTTGATGTCAAACGACCTCTCCTGACCCCTGAGGCACTAGGGATTGATAACCTATTGATATTTTCATACACCAATTTATTACCAGACGGTGTTTCTCGACGTTCATCGCTGTCGTACCCTGTGTCCCATTCAGTGTTGTTTGTGCTGCTGCCACTAACTTGGTCTCTCCCAAGTTGCTCCAGTTTCTCTCTTTCCATTAACTGCCTTTGAACAGGTGTTGGTCCTAAAACAAACTTGACTCCTTCAGGCTCCAGGAGAACCTGAGCATCTCTGTCATCAGTACACATCTGATCTTCTTTCTCTTTAGTTGTTTCAGTGTTGGAAAGCTTTGATTCCAGTGGCGCATGCACACTTGATCGATTTTTCCTTTCCTCTTGTACCCCAGTAGTGTTGACGTAAGTGTGCACCTAAAAGGGGAAGAAAAAAAAAAAGGCTATTCAAATGCTATTTCCGCTTTTTTCCCCTCCAAATTTCTTGCCTTAACTCCCTACTTCTCTAACAAAAATACCTGAAAACCAAATCTTGTGATAACAGCTGTTTAAAAGCAAAGGTCATCCCTCTCAAATTTGCTGAACTGTGCACAGTTTTGTTTTGTTTCTTTCTCCCTGAAATTTTGTTGTTGGTTTTGTTAACATTACTCTTAACAAAAGAATAGAATTTACATCCTACATTAATAATTATTTTATCTCAGTTGCGCCCTATTTACAGCTTTTCAGGGTCTATTCCAGCTCTGCTCTGGTCAGGGAAACCTTGGGCTGCTCCAACTTAGCTCACTAGATCATGTGGACACATCAGTGAAGCAGGGCTCTACTTTGCTGTCCCTCTCCAAGACAATGACAATAGTCACTTTGGCTAAATTTCTCTTTAATTTCCACACCACAAAGGAAATTTACTGTCCATTTAAAAACTGAAGCAGAAAAATACACAATTCCATATGAACTGTGGCACTCAGAATTAAAAAGATGCAGGAGTTGGCACCAGATGCCACTAAGAAAGGCAGGAATACTCCGCTAGTTTATCCCTCCAAGCTCCCATGGTACATCAACACAAGGCTGAAAGGGAAAGACAGGAATAACGGATTCCTTCTCTACATTTTAATTCTGTATCTGGATACCCAAGCAGCAAAAGTAGTATTTTATAGCAGCAGTCATCTAACTTTCCCAACTTCTCTGTCAAGCTCTACAAGCTGTAATGTTATTTACAGCTCATGTGACTCTTACACTGACACTTTAAACTCATTTACTCTTCAATAACTCCAACAATAACACTTCGACTCTTTCTGTGGGGGCTCCTAACAAATCCCTTCCCACAAGACAGCTCACTGCACTTTGTTCTGGTTACCTTCTCCGGTTTCCAACACTGTTTCTTGTCACACATGGGAGTCTTCCTAAACCACGTTACATTTTATTACACATGACTAACATTTTCATTAGCAACCTGAATGAAGAGAGAGAACACACCACCTGAAAGTTTTCAGTCTATCCCAGATTGGTAGGGTTTCCACTGAGAGGGATCTCAGCAGCCTGGAGAATTGATCTCATAGAAACCTCATGAAGTTCAGCAACAGCAAAGGCAAAGTACAGTGCCTAGTATGGAGCACCACCAGCACAGGCTAGGCACCAATGGACTTGAAAACAGCCTTGCAGAGAAGCGCCAGGGGTCCAGGTGGATGGTAAATTGAATGTGAGTCAGCAGTGTGCCCTTGCAACAATGAAAACCGAATGTGCATTGTTTTGCGCTAGCAAAAGCACCACCAGTAGGTTAAAGAAAGTGATTATTACCATCAATTCAGCACTTACACTGGGGAGCCCAGATTCAGTCTCACAAGATAGACATCACCATACTGGAGCAAGTCCAGTGGAGGACTATGATTAGAAGGGCTGGAGCAGGTGACATACAAGGAGAAGCTGAGAGCCATCCTTGTTCAGTCTTAAGAGAAGGTCAGGAAAAAAACCTAGCAGCTGTTTTCAGCTACCTAACAGATAAAGAAAATACAGAGCCAGACTCTTTTTGGAGATGTAAGGATGGGTGTCAGGAGGACGGGACCAGACTCTTTTCAGTAGTGCCCAACAACAGGGCAATGGGCACAGACAAAAGCACAGGAGGTTCCATCTAAACATGAGGAGAAACTTCTTTACTCTAGGGTGCCAGAGCCCTGGAACAGGCTGCCCAGAGAGGTTGTGGAGTCTCCTTCTCTGGAGACATTCAAAAGCCCCCTGGACACATTCCTGTATGATCTGCTCTGGTGAACCTGCTTTAGCAGGTGGGTTGGACTGGATGATCTCCAGATGTCCCTTCCAACCCCAACCACTCTGTGATTCTGCCAACAGGAGTGACAGATATCTCCTTGACAGAAATAAACGAACTAGTTTATGTTCAGCAAAAGGCTAAGGGGCAATGGACAACAGCTGTAACAGGAAAAAAAACCTGATGACATATTAGGGGGAAATGCTTTCCCGAAGGTGGTCAAACACCGGAACACAAGGCTCAGAGACACTGTGGAATCCCTTTCTTTGGAGTACTCAAAGCACAGCAGGACAAGACTCTGTACAACCACAGCTAACTTTCAAATTTGACCTAAAGGACTCTAGAGGTCCTTTCTAACCTAAATTATTCCATGATTTCTGTTCACGGAATAGTAGGCTTATATGCAAAAAGTACAATTTATGTGTTTAAAAATCATTACTGAATTTGTTGAAGAGTCTATGCAAACTTTCTATATCTTTATTTATATATAAATATGAAGAGCAACTTAAAATAGTTACTCTTCCTCAACAAGCCATGCTACAAAGTATAATTTTAAAGATGCAAAGCAAATACTATTCTGAGGTAGTTAACATATGGTAGAAATACATTACTACTGATAAACACAAATGAAAGCCTACAGAACAAGCATTAGAAAAAAAACTGAACTACTGTAGAACCTGAAATATATAAGGGGAAAAAAAAATACGCACTGGCTCCTCTGCTACAAGTAAAGGATGTGTTGATTCTTCACCAACAGAGGGGAGGCGTGCGCTTCCGACAGAAGGATGTCTGCTG
Organism: Pampusana beccarii; assembly: GCA_013399365.1. Taxonomy (NCBI): domain Eukaryota; kingdom Metazoa; phylum Chordata; class Aves; order Columbiformes; family Columbidae; genus Pampusana; species Pampusana beccarii. The sequence continues at coordinate 120,284 of VWYH01004713.1, read as the reverse complement.
GAAGGATGTGATGAAGCGTCTCCAAAAGATGGGTATCTGGGATAGCCGTTAGGTAAACTTTGTGCATTGAACCCAGGAGCTGATTCAATTAGAAAACAAGCAAAACCATATTAAAATAGGACATTTTACTGCATATGAGTAAGATGCTTTATATCTTCATTTTCGATTCGCAAAAGAGAAATTAAAATATGTAAGACAGTATTAAATATCCACAAGACTCAGTTTTGCTGAGAGGAAAACTAGGAAACATCTGAAGCAACCACTGAAATCTAGGTGTATTGCACACCACAGTCCTCCCAGTAAACTCCATATTCAACTTCTTGTACCATTAACAACATGCCTCCCTAACGAACAGGGACTTATTTACCCAAGCTTTCCCTGAAATAATCAATAACCTGGAATTTCTAGTTTCAAATATCAAGCCATATGCCTGGGATTACTTAAAATCCTCTGGTATTTTTGCAAGGTCTTCACTCTACTCGTCCATCTACCCACAGCAAAAGAAAGATTACAAAACCACTATACAAGTGATATTACCATTACTTTTTTCCCCAATAAAAAGGTTGGAATATCGCCCAATATTAGCATTTCTCAGAAATTCTACAAGTAAAATATGGTGATAAAGCAACTCAACAGGTGTGCACTAAAGCAGTGTATTCTTATGCAACAAATAAGTTCCCAAAACTTATTTCTTAAAGCTGAAGAACTTGACTATGGCAATTTTGTTCCCAAGACTTAGGATTGTCAAAAGAGAATCCTCAGCAAGCACCTCAAGAGAATGCATTACTGGTAATTAGCCTCTTAGCTGAAAATAGCATTTAATTTGCATTAAATCTGCAAGTAATTAAAAAGGAAACTAATTTAAAGCCAAGTACCACATTACATTCACATATGTCATCTGACAGTGTAACCATACTTACTGGTAGGCGTTCGAGGGGTTCTTGGAGCTTCCAACTCAGTTTGATGATTATTCCTTTCTACTACTGGTTCTTCTACCACATTTATGCTATTATTCTGCATTATCTCTTGCAACATATTAAATAGCTCTTCTGCACGTGCACATTTAAAGGCAAAGATTCCTATAAATACACAAGAAAAAAAAATCAAAATCCTTTAACATAAGAAACATGCCTTAAAATGTATATAGCTTTCAAACAATAGATCTGGAATCCATGTAATAAATACCTGTTAAAGAAGCAAAAAAGTTAATTTTTTATTGCATCAAAACACATAAAATTACTATAAGAACCTTTGAAGAATAAGATTGCCATGCACCAAAAGTTAAATTAGAAAAATACTTCAGTTAAAATCAAAACTAAGTTTCGAGTGCTAAATGAGGGGTTAAAACCAAACCAAAACAAACAACAGGGTAAGATTTTTTCTTTTTTTTAAGCTGAAATAAAGGATACCTGTTAAATATTTTTTTTTAAGTGAAACTACTGTGGTGCCACAAGGTCATATTTTTTAAACTAGATTTCTATTAAATTACCATAAAAATAAGAAACCTGCACAACTGGAAAGAAGGATTTAAACACCGGGTAAAATTAGTTTCTTTAAGAAGATTAAAACGAAAAGCTACTAAGACAAACTGTGTGAAACAGACGGTAACAAACTAATTGCTTTAGGCTAAAGGATAAACACAGAACACAAAGTTAGCAGCAATACCATCTATTTTGCGTGCGTATTGTGCCACTTTGCCTTTAGACAGCAGGGAGCGCCCCAACTTACCCTGACCAGCAAAGTCGCAGCTTTGGATTATTCTTCCATTGAAAGCATGAAGTTAAAGTTGACATGCTTGTTAAACGTGGGTGCAGGTGCTCATCTTTTCAAGTGACTATTACAGTCTTAAAACACTCTTTACTAAAAACTACCTACCCACATAGTTTGTTCTCTAAGTGCAATTATGATAATACGCTGGCAATTACTATCATCATATCTTTATTTAAGGACGCAGAACTGTGACAGATCAGAACCACGAGAAATGCTCCACATGGCAGAAGTTCATAAAAAAGCAGCTGGGAACATACCAAATGGGCTAAGAGGAATGACGCTCAGCGATTAGTATTCTGCTGGTGCAGTGAAGAAGCTTGATGCCTGCAGCACAGCAGCTGTAGAGCTGCTTCTGCTACATTTCCCCAACGCATGAGCCAGCTCAAGTGCAACACTCCATGCCTAACTTTTTTATTATTTCTGAAAATTCACACTGGATAATCAAATCTTAATGGAGGAAAAAAAAAAGTTCACAAGCTTTAAAAAGTTCCCAGTATGTTTCTGAGAAATTCAGCTGCCTTTATCCCTTTGTTTAAAAAATAGTGATTCCAAATTGCTGATTGCTTAAAATATGAGATGAACCAAATCTGCACTGAAACTGTAGGAAAAACAACGTGATGAAACCTTCATTTTTATTAAATACAGTCACATTAAATACAATGTGATCTGTCCCTTACACAATATGGTGACACACCGGCTCCTTCAAGTTTTATGTCCTGAATTATCTATTAGCTGTGCGCCCAAAGCTTGTCTTCAAGGTTTTTAATGCCTAGCACAAACTCAATGCTTCACCATCAGTGCATTCTGACAACTTATCAATAGATACAATTTGAAATTAAATGGAAAACACAAACAAGAATGTTGGCTTACGCAATCAGTAAAAGTTGCTGGGCAGTATTGAGGGTATTCTCAAATTAAAAACTTCTCAGTCATCTCACCAAGTGAAGATGAAGTTTTGCAACTGTGCCCACAAAACCCACTGTAGGTCTGAAGAACAATGCTCCATTGCAAAATGGCAGCAAAGAGAACATTTTTTGCCAGACTTCTTTTTTCTCAATATTCACAGTATTTTAATATTACATAAGGCAGGCAAGAAACAAAAGAGGGAGGAAAGGGTTGCTGCTCACACAGCCTGTTTAATCTTCTCTATTAAAAAAACCCAACCAAACAGGAGGGAAGCAGGGAAGTCAGTTAGACTTGGTAGAAAAATCTGCAGACGTGCTAACAGGCCATGGAAAAGAATCTTCAAAATAGTATTTTCAATGGAATTTTATTAGTATCTATTTTACATGTTTAGAAGCAGCGGTAAATTAAACCTGTAAAATCAATTAAAGTGATTTTCTTCAAAACAAAGTTTATTGCTTTCTTCTTAGAAGTCTGAAAAGTTAGTTTAGTATGGAGTATACCATAACATTTGAAAATATCTCTATTTCTCATTAGGAGATGAGCTGAGAATGCCTTCTAAACTCTTACAAAAGAAACCCAACCAACCAACAACCAGAAAACAAGACACACCTGTCTTTACCTCTGCTTGGACAATGAAGACTGTTTACTATCAAGTGCTTCCAACTTCCTGATTTTTTACAGTGAACTTTTAAAAAATGCAATTGCTACATACCATTATTGATAAAACCACTAGCAAATGCTAAAAATCTGTAAGAAAACAAAACCGCGACTTCATTTCACAAAGTGTGGATCCCTAAGAATTCCAACTACACACAGCGACATCAAAGCAGAAAGATGCAAAAAGAGGCAGAGACTTCAGCCAAAACAGCTATTTCCTCAGCACCGTTGTGAAGAGAGAGAAAAGCCTCAATTTTCTCACTGGGAGCCAACCTTGGCCAAGGCAGGCATGATCTGGGAACTGGAAAGGTAACCACCTTTTTCCAGTTAAAGGCACACAGAAAATAACAGAGCGTAGCTGGAGTTCACACGCTTCATACAAAAATGTGTCAAAGTTGGAGAATGATGTCACTGATAGAAATGAAAGTGGTATTTGTTTTAGGAAGAAGACGAAACCCGAGTGTGTTACTGAAGGGTAGGAACATCCAGTCCATGCCAATGCTCCAGTCTTTTAAAAAAATCTAAAAATAGAGATTTCTTTGAATTCTGAGGAGATTCCTCCACAGTTCCAGGTTTCACTGCCTCTCCCTGAAAGTCAAGAATTTCCCTGTCAAAACCACCTCCCAAGTTGAGTGGCAGTATCCACACATACATGAAGTGTTCCAGACTGACAATGCTGAAAATTATGTGCAACTCAAATCCTGATTTTACCATAAGACCATTCATCATAAGGTAACTTACTTTTTTCTTTTCAGAAACCATGTTCAAACTATAGCCTTTAGAACCCTTCCCAAAGAACAGGCAAATATACTTTTTTAAAACAAAATTGTCTTCCATCACCAAACAATTTTCCAAAAAGCTTTACATACAAAAATTCCACATACCTTGTCCAGTTTGACACCTTCGGCCACTTTCAAAAGAGAAAAGATTTGAGTCATAGCCATAGCGACGGAGACAGAGGTAGTGCCATTTTACAGAGTCCCTTTTACGGGTGTACAAAATGAGTTCTGTATCTGTAAGTTCCATTATGCCAGAACCCAGTTCATTACCATCATCATCCACATTAATGACCTATAAAAAAAAGAAGTTAAATGGCATTAGGTAAGGACTCTTTTTGAGCACCAATACCATTACTAATAATGTTAATGTTTCACCTATGTGCTTCATCTGCCTTCCTGTATGAGTTATGATCCTTAAGGTAAAAAGTCTTTTAAAAAAAACCAAATCTCACCAAACCAGTTCCTTTCCTCCCCCCACACAGAATTAATAGACATTCTAAAGCGATATGAATGAGACTGCATAACATCATTGTAAAATCTGAGGAAAAATTTAAAATAGAACAGATTTGTAAGTTTGGGGGTTTTTTTTGAATTGGCTTTATGTACATATTCTAGTATTTCCACATAAATAAGGCATACCCCGGCTAATGGAATCTTTCAGAGCCCCATTCCTAAAATAAATATTTGCTTCGTCATATAACCCCACTTACAGTTGGGAAAAGGAATGAAAAGGATAAAGGGCTCCAAGATAAAGCTTCCTTCAAATACCTGTATAGCTTAGCACTATGCTGAATCACCACACTGTTTTAGATTTTTTTTTTCCCTGCCTTTTTAACGTCAACAAATACTTCAAATACCCTATGGTTATCTGGCATGAAAACATGTGTATAAAGCTTAAACTCTTATTCTTTCTGCTTTTCAACCAGTTGGAGGTCATCCGCATCTTTTATGGAATTTGGACAATGTGTATTTCCTCCGCATGTATTTTATCTCACAATACTCTTTTAGTGGGATTCTTTCTTACTCAATAAAAAGGCTATCAAAAAATCTTCCCTATGGTATCAATTAATGTTACTCCTTAACGAGACAACTTGAAATCTAGTAAATTGAAAAGAATTAGGAATAGTTTCATCTGCCACTGAGGATCATGCCAACTTTCTTCATTTTGCAAATTACATTCTTTCATCTACTCCCCCCTGCTGCTAAATCAGTAACCCACACAAACAATAGAGAAATTCTGCGAGGAGAAAAAAAATAGGAACTAGTTACACAAAGTGATGTTAAATACATAAAAAGCAAGAAACCAGAAAAATATTTTATCCTTCAGCTTTTTGTACTGATAATATTAAACATTTCCAGAAATTCCCATGGCTTTAAAGCTCATTTCAGTGTTGCCCTAAGGCAACGCATGAATCATTTTTCACTATGGAAGCATTACATTCGTTTGCCAACTCACGGAGACAGTTTGGAACACAGAAGCAAATCTTATTTGTGTGACTATGCAAAGGTGTATTTACTTAAAGCCACTGACGTCAGCAGCTTCACATTAAGCATGTTAAGCACATGAACAAGTGTTCACAAGCTTACAAATTCCAGGGATATAAGAGACAGAAGCACGTTTATCAATGAAATTTCTTCAAGTAAAGGATAAAAGTTCTCAAAATGCTACAGTCAGTAGTGATGTTCAAGTAAAATCACCAGTCGTAAAATTTCCATTGCTGACCACATACCCAGGCTCATAAGAGTTCTCCAACCACTCTTCCCTTACGCTTACAACACCCTTTCTAGCTTCTATAACCTCCCAGAGGCAACAACACTAACTTGGGCCCTACCAGCTGACATGGAGATGGACCAAAAGCACAGGGCCTCTTCTCCTTCCTGAAGATTAAAACTGTCATAAAAAAACCCAGACTGTCTAGAGCATTCCTGTCACTGCTGGTAAGGGGCAAGAGAAACCTGCAGCCACAGACACACCTGCAACTGTGCAATGCTTTAACTGTTCAGTAAGGCTCACCCTATTTTCATTTATTTTTTTTCCGCCACAGACCTACTCTGCAAGAAAACAACAAAATAGCCCACAGCATACCATGTCAGTTGCTTACCTTAAACTTGTTTCGATGGTTATCTGAGACAGTTTCTTTATCTGGACAGCTACAACAGCTACCCATGACTTCTTTAGAAGACCATGTGATCTCTAAAGGGGATGAAAAAAAATTAAAAATGATCATTTAGTTAAGTAAAAATACAGTATCATCAACGAAACAACCAACACAAATTGCTCTCTGAAATTACAAGTCTTCATGATTAATTTTGCGGTGACAAGTAATTAAAAAAATAAACTTAATATTACAAACATTTTTAAACAGTCAAGTTAGATTTGGCATGAAGGGGCGACAACACCAAGCTGTGCAAGTCCTGCCAATAATTCAACCTGACGTTACTACCAAACAGACCCATTTGAGTTGTCACCTTAATTCCCATGGTAGCAGCTTGGTGGAAAACAAAACCCAACAACTTACTGGGTGCGATTCTCATCTCCTAAGTTAGGGCCTTTACACAAGGCAACTACCTGGACTCCCGTTCCATCTAAACGAGCGCTCCCCAGCTTAAAGCACAGCTCTTGTGAGGCCCACGCAAGCCCTGGGCTGCTGGAGGCAAGACAAACAGCCAGCACGGTGATCCTGAAAGGCTCCCTGGCTCTGGCAGCTCCAGGGCTGGTTTGCAGGGGAGCGTGGAGGCGTTCCAGGCCTGGAGGCAGCCCTGTGCTGGCAGCTGTGCAGCGAGGCTCTCTGTGCTTCCACTTTTAAATGCTTCCTATACAGCAATGTACATAAAACTATGTAATCAAAGTCCAGGGAAGGAAAAAGAAAATCCGCATTCAACGCAAATATTTTAAAACTTGGGTTTTTTTGTTTCTATTAAGGTTTGGATTGTGTTACACAGTCTATTTCATTTGCCATAAAACAGTAAAATATTCAACTAACATAGAACAGCATGGCTAAATTAAGGAAACAAAAAATACACATCTGATATTTTTGATATTTTCACCTATAGATTTTTGTATGTATGGCAAAACTTTCATAAATCAGTATGAGAAAGTGTTCATAGAACCAAATCTCACAACCTGCTTCTCCTCCCTCTACCACCTTGTAGAAGGTAGTATGTTTTGTATTTCTTAAATTTAAGAATATCAGGCAAAGGAAAATCCGTTTACATGACCTTGGTATTCGATAAGAACTAAAATTTCCACTACACAAATGGAAAGTGGGGCAAAACCCTAGAAGAGAGCTAGTAAGTCAAAAAAAGACACAACATCAGCAATCAAGAAGAAGGAAGACAGAACTGGTTAATACCTTTTCCTGACTAAAGGGGAAAAAAGAGTCATATGTCACTTTAAGAAAACTGGGACTTGCTTTCTAGACAGGCATTTGTATTAGCATGCAATGGTAGTATCCAAGCAGCACTTTAGTCTGCTGAAAAATAAGGTGCAAGAAATAGAAGGAACCACATCTAGCTCTTCTCCTCTTCTTGACCAGAAAAGCCACTCAAAAGCGAGACTGGATAAATCTGTATAAATCTGCAGAGGCAAAATTTAGAACTTGAACAGAAAGAGTAACAGCATGGCTTGGATTAATCCAGTAATAAAGAGACAGACTCAGTCAAAATCATGGATTCCTTTAATGTCATTCCTGGCCATAACATGAAAACATGCATTAATTTGACAGAGCTTTTTTCCCCCTAACTCAACATGGAACTGGGGAGTTGGTTGTTTGCTTCTACTGTTGCAGAGAGCTATGCTATAAAAGTGTTTCTTCGCATAGTCATGAGAGGTCCTGAACTTTCTTAATCTGTTCAATCAGTCTCTCAACTACAAACTACTTTTAAGGGTCTTCACGCACATATCCCATTGTTACTTTAACTACTCCGTTTTTTTACCCTGAAGAATTCTGCCTCTTTTATTTAGAAAGGTAGATACAGCTAAGGACATCTATTACTAATTTCCTACCCTGGCACCCAACAATGCCTCACTACAGTAACATTCAGATGCTACCCTCCCCATTCTGAGAACACACTGCTCAAGATAGCAAAGCATGAAAATAGCTGCAATACAGATTAACAACAAATATAATATAAATCTGCAGCAAAGATTTTTCAATCTCTGGTCCATACAGCACTCAAGCGTTGCAAAACAGAAGCCTCTATTGGCCTTCAAGCACAGATGCTTACACTTAATAAAACCCAGCCTTAGACCTCCCAAAACCTTTTGACAAAGTGGAAATAGAACGAGATAGCAGGATGCTGTTACAGCATCATGATTTTCTTTGCATTCGGCAAGAAGATAACTGATCAAATCTGCTGGAGGCAGGTGCTAGCAAACTCAAAGAGACAACTTACTGTGAAGTAGTTTAGGAGAAATCACTTGAGATGCAAACGGAAATATGTAGTAGTGAAGGCGTAGGAAATATAGCTACTGTATCCAAAGAACAACGAAGAAAGGGCATGTAATCAACAATGACACAAGCTTGTTATTTTGTCTCCAATACATTCTAATGGTAATAGTTCAGAAAACCAAGAACTGCAATGCTGCTTCAAAGGAGAGATGTGAACCAAGGCTATCAGGAAGAAAGGAAATAGGTAGGGGACTGACAGAGTTAAAAAATCACTCACCTAGATTTGGCCATTAATATTCCCAGGCTCTGCTGCAGCATCAGGGCTTCTGTCATACTTCAAAGTGTCATGTTGTCTTGTCACAGAACTTATCATTGGACCTAGTACTAGAAGAGTACATAAAAATGTAATTTTTCTTAGGTTTAAGATGCCAGTTAGCAAACTAATACATATATTTTTTTATATTTTGGCAATATTACGTCAAGTGAGGTCTTCATGGCTAGAGTGCATCTTAAGTGGAGTTGCAGACAAGAAACAGATCTCGTAGAGCTTTCCCAGCATTTTAGTGCCTATCTGGTCTTGGAAGAAAATCATCTGGTGTCCCTTTCTGCAGTGTAGCCTGTCATACTGGCAACTCTACTCATTCCTTACTCAACATAGTGTGTGGACATGACAGATGCGAAGTTCCAATTATCTTCAGTACATATCAACCAAACCACTACAGACAAATAGAACACATCCAACTATGCTTAATTCCCTCTTGCTTCTCCTACTGAACGTATACCAATGCTGACTTGTACGGCTAACACCTCGCCCTTTCTTTGTTTCCCTCTCATGATTCTTGCTGCATGACTTTAACCATAAATTGCTTGATTTCGCCTTTCCCCAGCCTCCCCCCGCCACCCCCGATCACTCTCATACTACTCTCCATCCACATTTACCACTGCAAGTTCAACACCTGCTTCCATCAGGCTGACGGTCAGCAGCCTCCATTCTCCATTTGTAAAATTGCAAAATGAGCACTTGGTGTTTCCTTTGAGGCTGCTTCTTGAACTCAAGAGAAGGGCTAAAATGGGCTTTATTAGCCTTCCTTATCAGCCTTTCAGGAGGTCTGTGCCAACATGTTTGAGATCATTGCAGCTCTGCTTATCAAGGCTGCTGGAATTCTTTGTATTCATCTGCTGTCCTCTGCCTTGGACTTGGATTAAAAGCACTTTGGGAACCTAAAACACTCTTTTGTGCATAGGATCAAGTGTAACATAGTCCCAAGCTCATCCCAGGCCCTAGGCATCACTGTAAGAGTTGCAGACTGTTCTTACTATGGAGGGATTGTGCAAGAGAACAGCAGAAATTCAATACTGGTAAATGCAAAATAACGCACCTAGCAAAGGAGCTGTATCTGTTAGGAAAGATCGGTCCTGGAGTCACATCTTTCAGTGAAAATGCTAGCTTAATAAGTATCATAAAGCACATGAAGCAGAACTTTTCAGAAAGACAAGTCGAAACAGAAACATAATTCTATTGAATGAGTCCACAGTGTACCCACATATGTATTAATGTATGCAATCATGCCTTCCCCTGTAAAAAATATACAGTAAAACCAGAAATATGCTACTAGAATTGCTCAGCATGCAAAAAGGGACCACACAGGGCACAGAAATGATGAGTACTGAATTATAGGTGACATGGAAAAGATAAAAAAAGCCCAACTATTTTCCAAATGCAAGCTTTAGGGAGCAGCAACTGACATTAATAAGGGGCACATTGGAAAAACAAACAAACACACACACACAAAACCAAATAAACACCACAAAAGTCCTTTTTGTACATGGTATGTAGTTAAACTTTGTCATTCACATCTTGTGGGAATGAGTTCAAAACTTTAAAGATTCAGAAAGTAACTGGACAAATACAAGGAAAGAAATACATATATATATATATATATGCATGAAAAGCTTTTAAACTCAAGGATGCCACATATGGCTCGAAAAGTCTCTAAACTGCAGATTCTTAGAAGGGTATTAGAGAATGATCTTAAAACACTCCTTCTTCCTATTCCCTTCCCTATATATTTACTATTGGCTGTCAGAATTTACTATTTGCTGTCAGAAACAGGATCCTAGACAAACCAATGCTTCAAGCCTACCCAATAAAGCCATTCCTAGTTAACCTAAAAGGATGACAGACTCAGCATATTTTTTTGTGCTGTGTCGTAAGAGATTAAAAAAATATATATATATTTAACTCAAAACTAAAACCTAGATTTCACAAAGGTACAGAGGATAACCTTATTGAACTGTTTGATGGATATGTGTATTTACATACACATACTTAACATAAAGATTCTCTGCTGTGCGTAAGTGGTATTTAGCATCAGGAACTTGCAGCAAGTCACCAGCCCTTCATGTAATACATTTCCCCTTTTGCCATAAGCTTTATTGATTTTGGACGAAATTGTAGACAGTTCTATTCAAGATCTATCCCTCTGCACCACACACAGGTTCTGGTTCTGTGACAGCCCTACCCAATCTAGCTGGTATTGTCTAATTTGTTTTTTGGTCAGGTTAGATTTTTGTTGGCTTAGCACACCAAACCAGCACAGCAGAGAGTCTGGCAAGTGCCAGGGCCAGCTGGGGACAGAATCACAGCCTTAGTCACCTCTGCCCAGTGTTCAGAAACCCTACCCCCTGGGGCTAGTTACTGGAATTTACTCAGATTAATAAATTCCCTTCTAAAACCTTCAGGACAGGGGAAAGGAAAGAGGAAGCAGAAAGCTTGACCCACCCGATCTGGTGGAATCTTGCAGGTAGTCATTACAAAAACAATAAAATCAAAAATTTTCACAGGCAAGCTACACTAACGCAGGTGTGTTTGCACTGGGTATTTACCCTGATATTTTTCTAGCAAAGTTTTAAAACCTCCACGTGGTTTGGCTACCTAAAGCAGACTAGCCTGTTTCAGTTAGCTAAGAATTATTCTTAAAAGATCTTCAACAAAGTTTTTAATGGATGGAAAGCACACAAATTTACAGCACCTAACTTCTTTTAAATGTAAAGCAATAAGAAAAATCTCCAACCAGTTGTTTCCAATTACAAGTTGGCTATTTACTCTGTTTGGGATTTTCTTAAATCTTCCCGGATTGCAAAATATTTACCCAAATTTACACATGCAAGGAGAAAGAGACATTTTTGCAGTTATAACCCCAAAAGTTAATTGTTTCAGCTATGTCTACAATGTCAAATTTAGGAGCTGCAATTTCCCGTTCATGAAGCACCGGTGGTGGTTGGGTGCAGCCAAGCAAGGAGGAGGAAGGGGATGGAGAGTATTTTCTGCTTCTCCCTAACACACATTCATTAGGGCACTGCAAGGCGAAAATCCCAAGCAAGACAAATTAGGACCAGCCCTTATCTAAACCTTGTTAACAGGAGTGAAAATAAGGAACTGCCATAACTTCAGTAAGATTTATTATTTGGCTTTTCAAGTAAAGCACATCTCTTTCCCCCATAGACTAAGCAGTGGCAACAAGTTATGCTAATCTCTGAAAAGTCAAGGAAGACAAGGCACCAGTGTAAACACAGTAGGTACTTTTTGAAAAATAAATTTTTAAAAAATAAATTTATTTTTAAAAATAATTTTTTTTAAAAGTCAAAAGCTTGTAGAAACTCTAACATTTGCAATAAAGGCCACATGGACAAGCTGCAACTTCTCCTTCCACTCATGGTAACTGGTCACCCCATTTAAGTGGGCTCACAGTTGCGCAGCTGATCTAAAAAGTGGCATTCACCAAGTTCTGCATGCTTTGGTTGCAGAATCAAACATTAACTCTGGAAGATATTTTCGGTATGCATTAATTTATAGCCCATATCTTTTAAAAATCAGGGAAGGAAAAACCCCAAACCATAGCAAACCTCAGAAGAGTCAGGGAGGAGCAGAGGTGCCTTGTCTGTAAACTGATCTTTTCCACATACTCTCTTTGAAAGAAAAAGTGGCCTTTCAAACCACTAGCTGCCACATTACTAGATCTTGGGTATGGCATCCTCTCAGACCTACAGGTACAAAATATACCAAAGTGCATTAATAGAACTTTAGGTCGTTAAGATTATGATTGGGAACTTTTCCTCCTCCAGAAACTGTAGTATCTGGAAAGATCCATTAATCTAACGGAGTAAATGGATTAAGGTGCCTGTGGCAGATTGTTCACACTCAGGCTAACAAGCACTTGCATCTATTGGTTCGTGTATTATCAAGCATAGTACCAAGAATTCATAATATTTGCATCACAGCTAGACTATATAAACACACACTTCTACTACCATGTTTGCCTATAACATTCTAAATCACCCCATTTGGAAGATTCTGTCTACTTTTAAAATCTTCAAGTATTAGCATCCACCACTTTCAAAGATTCTGGTTTTTATCTGGCCTATGATATTAAAAAAAGTAAGATCATAATCCCAACCACTAGAACACCAAACTCCTCTGCACTCTTATTTCCTACTCCTATTTAAATATTTAGTTAAAAAGGTAGAGTAGAAGAAAAAAATCATTATCAAACCCTCTACGTTTAACATCAATTTCTGTGGAAATAAAGCGGTTATGATAAAAACCAAACCAACAGAAATGCTGAAGATTGGAGGTATATTAAAATTGCAAACTTATTGACAGACTGATAAATCAAAATCAGGAGTATTTCACCTTTTTCATTAATTTATTTTAACAATACTATTTAGCATACTGAGTAGAAGAATATTGTTCAAAATCATTAATTATATTTAAAATTTGAAACTGCCCAGGACTTCATATTTCTTTTGTCCTCAATAACAACACAAGGATGTTTACACGCATAGTTTAAACTCTGCCACTTCCTAAAATACATTTCTCAAAATGTGTTCCATAAACTGTAAAGAGTTAACCATGGTTTACCTAAGCCTGAAGCCAGTTAGCCAACCGTGCTTTATACCAACACTGAAATGAATCATTAAAATTCAGAAAGTGCAAAAATTAAGTCAATTTAAGATTTTTTTCAGCTGCACCAACACTATAATACTTGAGTATTTCAGAACTACAGAATTGGGTTCTCACAGCTGTTTACTATCAAAGAACAAAGAGACTGTACTCAATTTGAAGTTTTATTAACACACACTTAAAATGCAAGTTCTATGAATTGTTTCAACACCTGCTTCTTTCTTAACTTGATAATAAATGCTCAGATCAATCCAGTAAACGACCAAAAAAAAAAAAAAGGGATGGGGGCACGGGGGGAAGAGGAATTAGTTGTACTTGACAGCTTCTGGAAAAACCCTTTAAGTTTTTGAAAAAGAAAAGTTCAATACTTAGGAAGGGCATGGAGGGAACAGACAATGTAATGGTTGTCATCTGTACTGAGCCCAGGAAGGTTTCAATATCATAACTGCCTTCTATGAAATAAATTAAATTTATTGCCTGGGGAACAGTCAGAATGTCAAACATTTACTTCTTTTTAAAACCCAAATGTTCAGATATTTCCAAATTCATTTTTTCAAATTGTTCTTTTTGCTGCAAAGTTTTGTTTGCTACAGTTTGGTATTACCTGATCTTAGCAGTTACAAAGCAGGAGATTAATAATTTATTTTCCTCCCATTTTGGGTCCTCTCTGGCCTTTTAAACACCAAAGTTATTTGGGAACATGAGATACATTTATGAAAAGACAACTGTTACTTAAAAAAAAATAGTATTCTGCTGAAACCAGTGTGTGTGTGAGTTAGAAAATTTAGAAGGGCACATTTTCTTCTTAAGTTCCTAAAACTTTGAAAGAACAGACTCTACAAGCTATTTCAAACTCAGATTGTGCCAAGTTTCAATTTTACATGTGCCATGTAAAGTCACCATGAAAGGAAACATCTTTAACTTACACATCCTAGGGTCATCAATGTTGGGCACTTTTCTTCATGAAGTAGTCTCATCTCAAGAACAACTGGCAATAGACCACACCTCAAGTTTACTTGGAGACCTACAAAACCAGTATCTTTCACAAAAACCATGACCTTGCAGACAAAATAACCTGTGTGAAGTAGAACATGTTTGACTGAGAGACCAATTCCTTCTTTGTATGATGGCCATAACAGTGGTAGGGTCCAGACCTTTCAGGAAAAATTGGAAGGCCCCAGGAAGCTGCCCTGAAGCCTTGCCATTTGCCTTGTTGTGGACCTCAGCTACATAGAACCACTCAGGTTGGAAAAGGTCTTTAAGATCATCAAGTCCAACCATTAACCAAACACTGCCAAGTCCACCACTAAACCAGGTCCCTAAGTACCACGTCCACACGTCTTTTAAACACCTCCAGCGATGGCCTGATCTACGCCAGATCAAAGTCACATTCTCCTGTGAACCTGCTTTAGCAGGTGGGTTGGACTAGACGATCTCCAGAGGTCCCTTCCAACTCCAGCCATTCTGTGATTCTGTGATAGCTGAATCCCCCTGCCTAAGCTGCATCTCAAGCAAGTTGTAAGCAGGTTTTTTTTATCTTGATGCCTCTCGCATGAGCCCGTTTGAAGTGGGAGAGCTTGAGGGTGCCCCCACTCCACCTCCTCTCAGGTAAGAGGATGTAGCCTCAAACTACAGAAGCAAGTGGCAGACAACAATTTTTTGTTGGTTTTTTTTTTTTCCTGAAAATCCATAAAGTTTCCACTAAGAGGCATGAAGTCTCTTGTCTTTGCAGCTTAAATGTAGAATTAGCTCTCTGCAAAGGGTTGTTTCTCCTGATGCCTTGGAGTTCGGGAATTATCAGAAGTTATGGCAATGGCAAATTATGAATAGCTATATAAAAATATGCACAAATTGCTCAGTATTAACTAAAACTCCCCATTCTCCCTTCCTCCAAGCATGTTAATATTGTCACCTCTCTTATAAAACTCCTTAAAAATTAACATTATTCTCCTCAAAACTATTACTTAAGATAGCTGACACTTAAAATACCTGATGCAGGAATAGACCCATCACATGTCTAGATTTTGCCTGTTATAGACCCATTTTTTTCCTACCTCACCTGGGGTAAAAAAAAAAAATTCAAAATAAATTAAAGAAAAAGAAAATAAAAGTAAATTCTTCACGTGGAAAGGTGTGAAGGAAAACCTAGGGAGCACGGAGGAAAGGTTTTTATTGTTGAAGTATGACACCAGATTCATCCTGTATTTTAGGTCAGCAACCTGAACACTGTCAATCACTGCCTTCACCCCACAGAGACTGACCTCTTTCCATTTGGAATGTAAGAAACAGAGTTCAAATTCTGGTTGTCTAAACTGCATCTACAACAGACAGTAGCAGTAGACATCACAAATAACTTGCTAGGCAACTGAACACCTTGAAATAGGAAAAACTAACCTTGACAATTTCCTCTCAAAGTTCAAAATTCACATCCTCCAAGTGTTTGGAGGTTTGCATTTATACAGGGGCTCAGAGAAGCAGCATCCCCAATTCAGAGAGGGTATTGCAGCCCCCATCATGACACCTGCCTGGCACATGCCACAGGACAAACCGCACACCACAAAATACTTGGTGAGAGGTGACCCATTCAAAACAAGAAACCTAATTCCATTACAGTTGGATCAGTGGCTTCTTATAGGAATGTTACAGATGTCTTCTGTTTTAAAAGAAATCAATGTTATGTTAACCTTTTTTTTATGGCTTTCAGTATACAGAAACAAAAACAATGCCAAACATTTACAGATAGAAACTGCTTTCTGCAACTTACTTTTTTCTCTCTCCCTCTCGCACTTTTTTCCCTTAAGGACCTATTTGTCCCTGTAATTTTTACAGAATACTACTAACTATAAATTGATTTATTTCAGATTTTACATCCTTCATGTTTCATCATCTCCACCCTTGCATTACCATGTTAAATATTTCTTGATATTTGACTAGAGCCAGTATAATTAGATTTAACAGTGAATTCCCACCCTGCAAAAATATAAGCAGCAAGGATGAGGTGCAATTTATAAAGCAGCCTATTTTTCTAGATAGTTCATGAAGAGCATTGATGACCCAATATGTCAAAGGGAACACATACTTTAAGAGAGACTGCAAGAACTGTGAGTTAAATCCTCTATTTAAAAATTCATCACAAATGATGGCAAGATTTGCATTATCTTTACCACCCTGAAATCTTACGGCAGAACCTGAAGCTTACACACTCGATTCCTTCAAAAGCTAGCAACTCCGCTCAACTTCTGGTTTCTGTTTTTCTGTTTGCCCCATGATGAGCCACACAGCATCAAACCTGCCCCTCCCTGAAGCTCATTCCAGTACATCTTTCTCCTCTTTAAACTCTCACAATTGGAAACACTTGAAGAAAGCACAGCCAAATCCCTACGGACACATTATGATAAGTAATTTTCTCAGCTCGGTTTTGGAGCACGGTTGACGCTAATGCTTATTCTAGAGCATGGAATAATTTCACCTGGATACCGTCACCTCAGAGATTAAGTACGAACTCGGAGTATAAATCTGAGTGTTTCAGGTTATATATAGACAATTACTAAGTAACTAATTACATCCTCTGCTTGTTAACCAGAGTTGTCACTACAGCAAAGCAGCTTTAATTTGTCTGCACAAAAACCAGGTTTTGAATGAAAGCAGAAGTCCTACAGGCATTTGAGACAGCAAGCAGACTAATAAACAGAGAACCAACTTACCATGTAGGAAAAATGTTACTGAGTAAAATAATGATTGGTTCATTGCCATTTTATTCCTTCCAGAAGACAGGTTAAGAAGGCAGACAAAGTACTGAAATCAGTCCTTTGAATTTTGCTGGTAGCCAAATACTGCCCATCTCATCACTGGCTAAAAGAACGGCTTAAATGGATCATCATTTTATCTGATGTGGCAAATCCTGCGACTTCAGCGTTGTGATGTAATCCATGGTGGCAAATTCTATATGATTTAAGAATCCTGGTATCCTACTTAGGACTTAAAATAGCCCATACTTTGACCTTCTGTTTATTTTGGCTAGCATATCTTCACTACCATGAAGCCAAGTTCTTTCAACTGGAAAACAAAACTTAGGTTTCTGGAACACGGGACTCCCACGTACCAGACCTCACATGCACATAAGAGATGTAGCACCAAAATAAAGCATTTGCCTTGAACTAGTAATTACTGAGTGTGGTCAGGTCCAAGAGCCTCATTCCCCCAATGGTCACAAAAAGGACCTTTACTTTATAATTATTTGGTGTGGGGGGGGGGGAAATCTGCACATCAGCAAAGACTGACTAATTCACTTTAATATTTGGAGACAGAACAGACGTAAGAGGTGCCAGAGCTGGAACGCTCTCCCATGGAAATACAGCAGTTTAAAGGGATATGAGCGTTCAGCAGAACGGGAAGAAGCCCCTGAGAAATACAGCAAAAGGGCAATGGAACGCTCTCCTTGCCTGCCCATGTGTGCTGCCATCCTTTAAACCAACTCCTCTTCTTTCAGGTGTCCTGGAGGGCCCTTGCCTTGCACAGTCTGGTTAAACGACAGCGTAACAACAACTCATCCCCAAACAGCAAATGCATTTTGGAGAGACGGTGTCTTAATTGTAAAACAAGCTCCATTAATGGCAGACATAATCCTTGCCCTTCATCCACTTGGCAACGATTACTAACAAAATTAATATTGAAGGTGCTTAAGTACTAAAAGGATGAAAAAGCAACAGTGCTAACAAACCATAACAGAGTTAAAAACGACAATGAAGGAGATCCAAGAAACTAAACATGCTGAGAAAGAGTTTGGTGCCGCTGGCTGCAATTATGGAAAACCAACTATGAAATGGTAGAGGTGAAGCTGCAGAATCTAGTTTCGAACTTCGCTTATGCTAGCAGGTGGAGTTTTACCTCAAGATTTTTAATAAACGAGCATGTTGTCAGACTTACGATTAGAATACAGTAATAAAGGTACACTCCTTTTCTCTCTTCAGCCATTGCCAAAGCGGGGCGGGGCGGGGGGAGGGGGGAAGGCAAAACTGGCAAAACCCAAGCTAAACTGTAAAGCCTTCTGGCTCCTGTGAAAACAAAATTATTGCAACCACACACAAGCTGCAGCACACAAGGTTGGTGCCGCCCTCGGAGCCCTCTTTGAACACGGGGCGAGGAGGCCGATGCAGGATGGCACTGGGAAAGGCCCCCTCAGCAGCATTCCTCCGGCGGCAAAGCCCCTGCTCCTCAGCCTCACAGGAGCCTTGCTTTCTTTCCTTTTCTTCCCCCTCCTTTTGAACACCCAGATCGTCATGACTCCGTCTATTTTGCTGTATGCGTTTCAGTATGTTTGGATTCAAAGTCATCAGCAACTTTTCGCTTCTTTCTCCCCACCCCACCTCGCCTTGGTGCTGTATAAAAAAATACCCAATGCCATATAAAACACAGAAAAAAAACCACCCAAAAAAACAAACCAAACCAAAAATTAGGAGCCTTGTTTGTTTAAATTCAGGACTGCCAACTGATCTTGAAGAGTCACTATGTAAAATTTTGAAATGGCATGTTAGTATTAAATTAATTCTCTACAGTTCTCCTTAAAAGTGACCATTTTTGCAAAATGCTCAAATTTAGGTAAGTTAGTTAAACATTTGTTGGAACACTGTTCACCAGTAATTCCTTAAAAAAAACATGTTCATTCTGACAGAAAAGCTCTTCTATTCACCACAATTACAGCAGAACTGAAGATTAAAGACCAACTTAAACAGCTGAGTTAGACAAGCAGAGAGAAGGGCTGCAGGCACCGATGTTGTGTCAACACTTACATACTTTGTGACATTCAAGACTGATTTATATGACACTGATCCTACACCTCTCCACTCCACTCTAGCATGACATTTTAAGAACAGCATTATCCTGAGGTGTGGCACCCCACATTTTGACCTATCCTAATGCTAGATAAAAAGTAATCACACATTTCCTCCAGGTACTGGGTGACACAACTGCTCTATTCAATAGATGTATAAATATACATGTGGCGTTAAATGGAGTTTCAAATCTTCACCTCAGCACATTTCAAAAACTCTAGGTTTTTAATCCACGTGCATCTTGGACAGGAACACACAAGCTCTCTGCTCCACCATCTCCATTAATCCTTCTGAGGATGTAGAACAACATTCCTTGTTTGATTCTTTAATCGCTCTCCAAAAAACAATCCCCTTACTCTAAACTTCCAGAGAAACACCACTTATATTTTACTTGGTATCATTTTTAAAATAACTTACACACATGCAAATATTTTTCAATTTCTTACTAAAACAATTTCTCCAGATCCACACCACCGTATTGTTTTCTGTGAATATCTGCCAGATTAACTACATCCTTTCAAAAGAAACAGCCAGAATATCGAGCTCCAAACCGTGACATTAGGTTAAACAAGCAAGCACAACTAAATTACTTTATTCTTGGAAATTCCGAATCTCTTAAAAAATGTCCTTTGAGGAACAGCATATACAAAAAGCATTTTTACACAACAACAGAACAGCAGAAATGGGACTGAAGTTTTAAGCATCGCTGCCATGGAAAATATTTTTGGGTAAAGAATCAAGGAGAAAGGCAAGGTGATGAGAAAATAAAGTCTACAACAACTAAGTCAAGTAATGGAGCCTAAGAGGAAGAGAGAATCAAGCTTAATTCTTGAAAAGGATGCCTGGCTTGAAACTGTTTAACTAGTGAGTCAGCTCTCCAGTATTTAACCACAAATGCCTCCTAAAACTTGAGGCCCACAGCTCTTGCCAAGTCTTCAAAGCTAGCAAAGTGCCAAATTCTGTAATTAAGTAAATGGCACTGAGTTTGTATTTGGTAATATTTAATCTCTGAAATATTGTTCATTCAGACATTTCAGGAAAGGTTAAGTTTTGCTTTTATGTTTTTGACGTGTTTTGCACACAGTCTTCTAATACATTAATAGAAACAACACTGAAAAGCCTGCAAGGTCTTTCTTACCAAAATATTAAGTAGATTTAGTAAGATATTATAAAAACTAAGACCATGCCACTGTCTTTTATAGAAATACAGATAAATACAGTATCAGTATGTATTCTCAATATGTGCCCTTCTTGATCCATCCATCAGCTGCTCCTTTGCTATCAGCAAGTTTTTAGCACTTGGATACAAGGAACCTGGCCTTACCTGAACATCTAGCTTTTATACATGTTTTTTTGTTGATTGAAAAACTGACAGTCCCATCCTCCCAAAATATCATTATATCCCACCCAATCTCAAAATAGTTGGCTTCTGCATGGCTTCTGCATTTACCATTTCTCCCTTTTCTGCAAAAAATTCTCTTCATCACATTTCAAAGACACTTGATTTTCTTACTTCTGTTTACATGCCTCCTCATGTGCTGCTTGTACATTTTTTCTTCCCACTTTAAGGAGGAATTCTAATAATTATTTATCTTTACCTCCACTGTGACCCCAATTCACTGTATAAAATGGGAAGATTAGCAATAGCTAATTATTCCTCTGAATAAAACTATGTATGCTATTCACTGGTAGCTGATGAGAAGATCCGCAATCTCAGGGTACTCTTGTTGACACTGAATTGCATCTGCCAAAACGCAGGTTTATGCTACATTTTTTTTCTTTGCATTTGCAATGACAAAGACCATAAGCACATTTAGTTAACATGGCTGATTTGTTAAACTACGGTAACCTTACTCTATAGATGCCTGTCTGTGCCTTGGGCTACCAAAAAAAAAATAAAAGAAAGAGGGGCAATGGCTAAGTTACTTCTGAGGAGATTCCAATTGGACACAAGAGGGAAATTTTGGACCATGAGAACAATCAGCCATTGGAATAACCTCCCCAGGGCACTAGTGGATTCCCCAACATTGAACACTTTCAAGACTCAGCTGGACAGGGTGCTGGGCCATCTTGTCTAGACTGTACTTTTGTCAAAAAAGGCTGGACCAGATGATCCTTGTGGACCCTTCCAACCTAGTATTCTATGATTCTCTGATTCTGCATCAACTGATTAAAATTTTGACTATTAGGATCTGCCCAGCAGATTTACATAAAACCCAAGTATAATCATATTTGTGCATCCAAGCAATCACTTCCTTCTTTTCATTGCTGACTGAATCTCTTCCAGTCAACTTCTATGCAATAAAATAACTTGTCATCCCCCCATGACATCTTTGAGTACTCCTTTGTCAGTGATTTATCACCCCCACATTAGTTTAGCTGATTCACGCCCTAAAAAGTATTTTTCTATTTGAGATGGAAGTTACCAAAAACTGTAGTTTGATCTACTTGTACATAAGACGACTCAGCTAAAATCCTCTCTGAATGAGCTAAAGAGTGATAGAACTCCGCTTAAAAATAAAAATTAAAATCCTATATGAAAGGCCTGAGAAGTGCACTGAACTTTCTTGGTGCTCAGACAGTAGCCTTAAGTTATCCATCCTCAGCCAAACCACACACACTTCCACTCCTCCTTGGCTATGGGAATTCAGAGTACTGTACAGTGCTAAATATTACCTGAAATACTGTAGCCCTCAAAGCCTTCATATAGATTTTTTTTTTCTCCACCAACTGCATCGAGTGGTGATCTCTGCATAGGAGCTCACACCGGTTTTATGTTTCTGTGTTATTTTGTGAGTGAATCTTTTGTGCTGCAAACTTCTGCCACTTCTAGATATTAAGACTGAGGTTGATGTAGTTTAAAACACCACACTAGAACTTCACAGACTTTTGCATATGGAAAACAACAGATTTAGTTCATAGCTAGCATGGACAAGCTTGTTCTTGCCCATCCATTTTGCTAGCATCTGATGGCTATATTGAATGCCCATTTTCTCTCATAAAATATTAATTCTAGAGACTGATGAAGACGCAATGACTTTATCACCATTACTAGCCACGACTATGCCAAAGCAACACCCTTAGCAACCTTTGAAAAGTGTATCAATTTCATAACAGGGTCTTGTCTTCACTTGTGACTAAAGCCTTTAAAATTTACGCTGCCTTTTTTTTTTTTTTTTAATGATCTTCCACAATGGAAAACATAAATTTAAGGGTGGGGGTGGGAAAAGAAACAACCAACATGTGTGCTCCTAGGGTACACTACATTAATTCTTCATATTTATGTTATACTCTCTTCAGTCAATAACACCACCCAAACAGATCACACTCTCATTATTCTGTGCCAGCTGTGCTATTTAACGGATACTGAAGTAGTACCACTTGGTAGAGTACATTAGCTTACAAGGTACAAACAGTGGCTCTTCTGTTGCCTTTTTATTATTAAACTTCAAAAAGGCCTTGCAAACAAGAAACCAAAATAAATGTATCACTGATGCTCTGAAAGCCCTGCAGACCTCCACAGGAGTCACTGATTCTGAAGTATTCTTGACATTAACGGCTTTGTTGGCTAAAGCAGACAAGTTGCCTCCTTTATGAAGGGTCCCTATTCATACACCAGCCACCACTCCTCCTAAACCAGCATTCCTCAAACTGAAGTCCACAAGTTCAAGGCTCATTTCACCTTCCCATCCTTCCTCCCCTCCAATTCGAGCAGCATTTTGCAGGAGGTGATGGAGAATGGCAAGGATGCCAGGGGAGCAGAGGTGATTGCAAAAATCGGTGTGAAGGGACAGACAGGCAGTGCAAAGAGCTGGAGAAGCAGGACAACAGAGCTGCTTAGAAGGACGTGCAGCCACCTTTCAGGAGGTCACGTTCCTGCTGTCCAGAGGCTACACGTAACACAAATCAGAGGCACGGCGATGGGCTCTCCTGCTGCTCCTGGCCACAGGTGAGCTCTGGCTCTCACCGTGGTGAGCTGCTTCATGGAGCAAGGCCAGCAGAAAATATGGTTTTGGAAGGCTACGCTTCAGCCAGTTTAGGTTCCTGAGCTGCACCCCTGCTGGCCTAGTGACAGAGCTGGCACAACCGAGAGAAGGCAGGAATGTGCAGCGGGGAGCGGCACGGAGCTGCATGCTTAGCTCAGCTGGGACTTCAAGCCATATCCAGATCACAGAATCACACACAGAATCACAGAATGTTAGGGATTTGAAGGGACCTCGAAAGATCATCTAGTCCAATCCCCCCACCACAGCTTCATTAGCACTACCTGACCAGAGATAAACAGACTTAGTTACTTTCCTCCTCCAGCTAATACGTACAGCTCTGCCTAGATGGACGCAAAATATCATGTATTGCTAGTGAGAAACAAAATACAAACGAAAAAACTAACAAGAAAACCCCATACCCACCTGAATTTCAGCTTTCTCAGGTTTTACTTCTAGAAATATTTCTTCAGTTACCCCTCACTTCCAAACATCAGTATGTCACTCATACCTGATCTGGGTTAAAAATCATCATTCTTTTCCTTGCTCCGTTGTATTTTTTTAATCTGGACCAGCTTCCTGATCAGGTTCACTACATGAACACCCAAACACAAATAAGGGGGTGGCACTGTTTATACCAACAGCACCACAGAGAGAAATGTTCTTTGAAACTACGCCCAGATACACCTTTGTAGCTACTCTATTCAGTGCTGCAGCTACATAATCAATCACACCTTATTGTCAATGAAAAGTCACAGAAAACCTGAAAGAAAGGACAGAACATAGAAGAATTCAGATTTAGGCACAGTTTTTTAACAGACACATTAAAAAAACTTACGACTCTGACCCATCAATGGCACTTGCAGCTTAATTTAAAAGCAAGTGCAACAAGCAAAATGGATAATACCCAACTATAGCAATTTTCTAAAAGAGGACAGGTAACTCTAGTTACGTAGTTTAAACAGCCAGTTTGCTGCTTCAGGGTATTACAAGTCTGTCCAAAAATGATACAAAACCCAATCATTCATAGATTCTACAACTACAGCATTTTGTGGATGAAAACTCAGCGGTCTCTAGCAGAACAGCACAATTTGTTTAAGAACATGGGATGTAAAATGTTTGGCACAAAACCCATTTAAATAACAAGGCCATAAAGCTTGCTGGCACTTATTTAGACAAGAACAGAAAGAAAACAAAAATCTATTATAGTTTAATTGATTCTAGGAACTAGATTTGTGTTTTTAAATTAGTATTAATTTACACGATTCAACATCTTAAACCGGATTTGAAGTACAGATGAATCCAAGTTAAAATACAATTCCAACAGATATTTAAGTTGACTTACTAAGTCCCATCTAGATTTACTCTCTAGGTGAAAACTCAAAGCAGTAAAATATCTGTATAAAGTACTGACTTCCTTTGTTATGTTTTAACAACTATTTTATTTAAGTAAGGAAAATTGCTTGTTACCATTGCTAATATTCAAACTCCTGTAAAGTAGCTAAAGGATCTTCTCAATCCCTACAACACATTTCAACTGCTCAGGAAAGGCCAGAGAATGATACACACAAAGTCTAAACCAGCTAAACTGAACCACCACAAAACAGAGAGTATCGGTTTCTACCAGCTATCATAACAAAATACAGCAATTTAGAAGTAATTTCTGAGGAGCTACTTCATATAAATTTTATTAGGTGGACACCCTATCACCTGAGCAATACTATCCTAACCAAGTAAATACATTACAAATGGACTAAGATGGAATTTCTAGGTGTAGAAGTTACAGTTTAATAAATATTGACACCCCAAAGTCATTGGTCAAATGGAAAAAAAAAGTTTACACTCCAAGATGAGATAACTTGATAGAACCTTTGAGAAATAATTTAAAAATGTTTTTAAAAAACATGTACAAAAACCACCAAATAATTAAACATATAATAAATATATGGTAATTAATGTCTGTAATAAGCTGACAAGAAAACTGGTGGAGCTTTGATGTCTCGAGTAACTCTGAAATCAAAGTCAGAAAACTTTCTGGAATACATTTTTTAAGCAGAAAGTTAACTACTTTCAATTCAAAAGTAAATGGGTGAGATGTAGCAACTTATCAGAACACAAAGGAGTCAGACTAGGTTCCTCCATTCTAGCCTTAAGCAACTTATAACTAAGAATAAATGTTGGCATTCAAAAACAAACAAACAAAAAACAACCACCTTCTCCAATATTTAAAGATTTTCAAAAGCAGTTTTAGAACAAAAACTACATTTGAACTTCGTGTTGAAATACATTCCTACCAAAAGCTACATTTGAGTATATCACCGTGTTACACAAGACTAGTATAAACTACAGAAGTGATTACTGAGTATCTTAAAACATGAAACAGTGGTAATAACATCAATGAACACACAGTTTGAAAGTATGTGCATCTTTGGATAGAAAAATCAAAATGTTTGCTGTGTAACAAGGCTATGAA
Source organism: Pampusana beccarii (assembly GCA_013399365.1). NCBI lineage: Eukaryota > Metazoa > Chordata > Aves > Columbiformes > Columbidae > Pampusana > Pampusana beccarii. The sequence continues at coordinate 94,531 of VWYH01004713.1, read as the reverse complement.
GTCCAAAATGTAAACTTTAAGGTTTCATTAACATAACTGGTATTTTTGGTCTACTATCTCTGATTATGAGTTTCACCTATTAAAAACAAAAACAAACAAACAAAAAAAAACCCTGAAAAAACAACAACAACTCTATGTATAAGAGAAGGTTTTCTAGAAACACACGGTTCAGGTAATAATTTTATACGACAACTGATTCGTAAAGCATGATTATTAAACATTTTGTCTACTTCAATTTCTTTTTTCCTGTTTTTCCTATAGCATTCCATCTCCTGCCAGCTGGAAAACACCCTGAAAATAACAACTGGGCCTTTCGGACCAGCTTTGGGGTTTAGTGAATCAGTAAGGTGATGAGTATCAGTCACCACGCTGCCAATGATTGCGTCCAGTGGAGATGGCCAGTCAGACGAAGCCAGACAAGGGCCCCAAGCGACAGGATCAGAGGCGACTAAGGCCAGGACCTTTGGCTTCCAAGACACTTGAGACCTTTGGTTTCCATAACACTTGGAAGATTCTCTGTACATCTCACTGACCGTGTTTCCTACATTGGCTTGACCTTTTTTTTCTGTTACAGCCTTCATCTCACTTCTTTGCTCCTTCTCCTCTCACCACACCTCATCTCAGCTGCCTCTCATTCCATTTTCTTTGTTGAACTCATCCCCAGTCCATATCCAGGACCTTGCTACCACTGCTGCTGTCAATCTACAATCACTTATGTAACATATGTCTTTTTCTTCTTTTGCGTGCCTGTCTCATCCATTTAGACTATAAACTCTAAAAAACGGTTGGTAATCCCTACCCTAATATTTATACTGCCGTTACCACAAGAGAGAGGTAATTTCAGCTGACCATTACACACACTGTAACAGGCATGAAAACTGTCAGTCCAACCACAATTCCTTGGCAGGAACACCTCTACCAGTCCAAACTGGAATCCCTGTTTTATGGCACAGCTATCTTGTTGCTTTTGTCTGTTCCCATGCAGTGAAAATATTCTCTGTCCAAGAACTGGCAACAAGCAGAATCATTTCAATGATGTTGCAACAGCATTATGCTTATCATACAATGGAAGTGCCTTGCACTTCACCCTTAATTTGAGTAGAAGTTATGAGTTTTTACATGCAATTCTGTACTTACAGAGGTATTATTTGATATTGTACTGCTTATAACCCCTCAAACCAACAGCTGTAAAGACATCAAACATGGGTACAGGCTTGGAAGGGGGAAAGTGTACAACTTGTCATTAAACTTGACTTACGTGAAGGTTCCTAAGGAACTCCAGCTATACCTTACAGTCAGCGCACAGCACTGACAAGGCCACTTGTTTATTTTCACATTTTAAACTTTTGCCTGCAATAGTACAAAAGACAAGAGAAGAAAAAGTAATGGTGGAAGACCCTGAGATAAAGACATTCTCAAGACATGCTGCACCAAAAGTAGTTTACTTTGCCTGCAGGAACTGTGTTGTTGGAAATAATACAGCTAGTGAACCCAAAGATCCATATATAGGAGGCTCAATCATATGAGATTAAAACATTTTCCATAACCATTTTTACAGCATTGCTCTCATACATGAAGTCAAAAAGGGCACCTTTTTGAAAGCACTCCCACCATTCCCTTACAACCTGAAGACTACACAAAGGAAAGTCTGTGTGGCAAGCAGAGAAGATGGGTCAGCAGAACATCTACCCATCAAACATTTAAAAAAACTGTTGTTGCATGGTAAACAAAGTTGAACATATGTCAGTATGGATTATACCGTAAACAACCAGTGAGAACATCAATTAATAAATACTCATTAGGATGGTGCAACTTATTTCTAGCAAATGCATTAAAATTATTTCAATCTCCCCAAGTGGCCCAACAAACTTGTAATTTTGGATATCAGCATGTTTTGGGAACACACCAGCAAGTACGCTTGACAGCTTCAAAGAACTTGGGTCATCAGTTGGATTGAAACACCTATTAATTATCTAGTCCCCAAATCCACAGAATTATCCAAGTTAAGCATCTCTAATGCAAAAAGGTCAATCTTTACCAAAGCTACACACTAACCAGGCAGGAGGACATAATCATTCGTACCCATTGGCGCAGTAACACAGACACAGGTAGTTCCTGAGCTGGCTGTTTCTCCTTTCCAAAGCTTTACTACGCACAAGAAGCCCCCAGTTATACCCGGTGTGACTGGTTTTAAGCAGGATGGCCTTGACATGTGGTCTCATAACACACAAATATAGTATTTGCTCCACTAACTCTGAAATAGGTTACCAATCTTCATTCTGTAGAAAAGAATACTCTCTTTGAGCTTTTTCGAAACTTTAAAGCCCTAACTGCCTGCATGTGCCTCCATCTCTTCATTACTATTGCTGCCTGGGCTAGCTAGATAAATCATGCTACTTGTAGAAATAAACACAGATTCTCAAAAAGTCAATAGATTTGTGAGGACTGACACAAAAATTATCATTTCACATTGAGTGAACAGACAAATGCCCCCTCAAACCACTACTAAAAACGGTCAAACAAATTAACAATAGCACGGGCATGTATATCATACTCTGTGCACATTTTCCCATAGAAATGTACCTATATACACAACATAATATTTTAAACAATGCCAAGATAAATATAAAACATTAAAGGATGCCATTAAGATTTATATATATTTTCCAAGTAATTCCTTAAAAGCCACATCTTCAATTACCAGAAACTGATGCTTTCCAATTCAAAGTATTTAAGAGTTCTTGCTAATTTAGTCTATCATGAAGAAGACAGCAATGTGAATAGCAAAACAAGATGTTGTTAATAATATGCAGTTAACATCACAAGCTTGATACTGATTCAGTGCAACCCCAGAAGCCTGGCATTTCTGTTGTGTTCAGGCAATGGGGACAGATAGGATGTTTCTGGGGAGACCAGAGAAGAAAATCCTGTGAACAGCTGTGTCTAAGACCACACCTCACACTTAATAAAGCTACAAGTTAGCATTAAGAATTTAAATTTCATGTAATAATCTTTCCATCATCCTGAATTTAACAGTGAGGAGAAATCCCAAATTATTTTGCATCTTAATTTATTCTGCACATCAAAGGAACAGCAGTAATCTAGGCAGACAGGAGAAGGGTGGACAATTATTTTATTTTATAGGTAGCAACAAGTATTTATACTGAAAAGGAAGTATTCAGGTTAAGATTAAAGAAAATGGGTGCTTTCTCTTCTCTTAAAAGCAGACTCATGTTAATCAGGGTCACAGTTTATGTCAAAGATTTTAAAATTACAGGCAGAGAGCTTTCAAAACAGTTGCTATTGTGAAAGCTCTTTTAAGCATATACTGAAAATTAAATCCAAACTTTTTAAAGTTTTGAGGTTATCTTAAATATTCTTTTCCACAATTTAAAAAACCACACTACTTTAATTGTGTCCCAATAGCCTTATTTAAGTATGTGTGGTACAGGACTGACTGGGAGGTGGGGAGAAGGATGTAAAAAATCCTCTTTACAGAAGAAATACAGTTGTATTCTGTTCATATGTGATTTCCATTATGAGTAGTACCTTTGCACTTTAACTAGTGCATTTGATATTAATTACATAAAAGGGAATAACTAAGACGACTGTATAACTTAAAGGAAAAAAACACAGTTAATATTGATAATCAAAACTGTTGCAAAACACTCACTGAAGGTCAGTCAAAATATTGCAGATTAAATATTGGGCTACTCAATAAACTTTTACACTTTCAACCCCTGCTTGCTTCCCTGAAAATAAATATATACATATATATTTTTTATTTCTTATTACTGTTTCGAAGTCACAGAGAGGTCCAAATGACTCAATACCAATATTTACATGTCTACATCCCACTCAACTTGTTCTTCTTTGTATGTTCACACTGAAGCCGAGTAAAATGCCAAAAATTTGTAATTCTCTACTAGATTGAAGTAAGAGATAAGAAAAACATCCCTTTCAAAACCAGCTCGTGTTTCTGAGATAATACAAATTCAATTTATAACAAGGACATATTGTTTCCTGCCATGTACAGAAAATAGGTGCATAGCTATCAAGTAGTGTGAAGTGTTCCTTTCATTGAATCATTTCAGTTGGAAGAGATCCTCAGGACCATCGAGTCCAACCATAACCCAACCTAACTCTAGCACTAAACCATGTCCCTAAGAACTTTGTCTAAATACCATTTAAATACCTCCAGGGATGGTGACTCCACCACTTCCCTGGGCAGCCTGTTCCAATGCCTGACAACCCTTTCCATGAAGAAATGTTTCCTAATATCCAATCTAAACCTCCCTTGGTGCAACTTGAGGCCGTTTCCTCTTGTCCTAACACAGTTGCTACTTGGGAGAAGAGACCAACACCCTCCATGCATGAAATAAACAGTCATCATGAGACAGGATATTTTAAATTAACTGCTGTGCTCTCCTTTCACAGAATGCTATTTTGCGTTACCTTCAGCTGATCTAAAGGTGACTGCAGCTGAAAGACATGGTCTTTCCTCCTCTGGCTAATCTCCTATTTAGCCAGACAAGCTTCAATCCAAATCACTGTGCTGATCTTGCCCATCAGAAGGCCACACTATTACTAATGCCAACAAAAGGGAGGCTGGATCATTAAGCCTATGGAGAAATCATGTGCTTCTTTTTTGGCACGTGGTCATGAAAATACAGCTTCATTATAATGTGAAGAGATATTACAGAGACCTGATCAACTACATCATCCTGTACATCACTTTTACAGAAACCTATAGAATACCTAAGGGAAAAGAAAACAGGCTGTAAACTCTGAAGCTGTTTTCTTTCAACATTATTTTACACAAATGTAAATTCATATAAAGCTAAGTTATATATGCAAAGTATAATTTCAAGCAAATACTAAAGCATGTTTAAAAGTTGAGAAACATGAAGATTTTTATAAAAAGCATAGTATTTCAGGTGCAACATTAAGAATGGTATTGATAAGGCTTATTAAATCTAGACTTACACAAGCAGCATGTTGGCATTCTACAACTTCTAACAGTGCTATTTCTAACTTCCATTTACACTGCAGTAAGTGTCAAAAATTCTGTACTAATGCAGCTTCAAAAGTTACTATATGTTTAGGAATAGGATTAGTCACCATTCAGCCAGCACAGATTTCGGTTTTGTTTTTTTTTAAAAAAAGTAGTCTTACTTTTGCATTTTCTTTAAAATAAAAACATAAAACTTAAGTGTGCAAATTAAGATTAAGCACCTGACATTTAAGCTGTAGGACTGATGGAAGTCATTCCCATCATTTTTCAAAAAGTCAACTACTAATGTCAAGCATCCTTACAAACTCCAGCTCAAGCATTATCTGACTTAGTGTTAAATTATACTCTACATAAATACACAACACAAAACCTTTGGAAGTTTGTGATTCGCTAAAACTGATTTTTAAAGTGTTCAGCGACAACAGCTGCAAACAGTAACACTTTTGTTGTTTCCCCCTTCCCCCAAAAAATCAATGGCATAAAGATTAATTTAGAGCAAGAACATAAAGTTGAAGCTTTCATATGAAGTAGCACATTTCACATCTGATTTCTAATGGCAATGCAAGACAAATGGCTTGCTTTCACCTTAAAATTGATATTCAGTAAACTAGGAGGACAGTAGTGTGTTTAAAAATCTTATTACACTATTTAGTATTTCAAGTTAAAAGGATACCTTTGAAATGATAACTACATATTGTTTGAAAATATTTTGGCGCTGGCACAGAATCTGCAAAGAATACCCAAGCTTTAACTTAATTATCCTTTTACAAGAGTTGTGGTTTGAGAAAATACAACAACTTCATAAACATAATAATCACTAAGCATAATGGCCTTTGGCAATAATGTTCCAAAGCAAGTTTGGATAATCCAAGATAAACCATGACTCCTTTCTCTCTGTATTTTTGCAGTTAATATAAAAAATTCAAAAGCAAATGCAAATGGTGTGTCTCAGACTGTACAAGCAAACAAAACAAAAGCTCCTGTCAAAGCAACATATTACATCCAGCAATAACTGAATTAGTCAACAAGACTAAACTAAAGAAACTCCAATCCAACAATGAAATTTGAAGAAAAGCTACATTATTTTCTAGAGCAGAAATAGAAAATAACTGGCTGTCTATCTGCTCCTGCAAGCCAGTGTTAGCAGGGAATCTGTTGACTGCACCCTGATATTTATATTCAGGGAAAAGATAGCTTCTGTCAAAGCACATCAGTGAATCTCATGAGAAACTAATACAGCAAATCCTACAAAAGCCGTGTTTTCTGTTCTTTTTGATGTTCCATAGTACAGTGGCTTGTAAGTACATACAGTATGCTGCTACAGGGCCTTTTACTTCACAGAGGGCAGTTGCTAATAGGGCTTCAGTGTTTCACCTTGCATCCCTAGGAACTGAATTAGAAATAAAGCTACAACCTTATACAAGGATAAGCTTGCTTAATGAGGTAGGGCCCCCCACCTGCTGCAAGGCAATGACAGTCCCCTGGGAGCCTGAGGGCATGATCATTTTCAGGATGAGAGCGTCTCTAGCTCCTAGCAGAACTTTTGGTGGGCTTTAAGTGACCTCAGAAATGAGCCAGACCTTGCTCCTTTGCAATCAAGTCTTGTGTGCTCTGCTGCAGCCCAAGGTGAGCTCCCAGTACAATGAAAGACGTGCATGGCCGTTAGTCGAGTGCTTTGCCCCAAACAAATATGATCTTTACTTGATTAACCTGAGGTTTATAGGGACGTGGTTTAGAGGTGACTTGGCAGTGCTAGGTTAACGGTTGGACTCAATGATCTTAAAGGTCTTTTCCAACCAAAAGGATGCTGTGATTCTATGAAGAAAATTTAGACACAGCTACAGCAGCAGTGCAAAATAATCATTATGGTGCTCTTTAATCCCAGATACTCCATCCGTTTATTGCAACCCTTTTGCCTACACTGGAAGACACCCCAAAACAAAGGCACAGAAGCCACTTATCCCTGCAATACTGCAGATGTTTTGAAACTAACTTAGAACTAAGAAACATGATAATTAGCTACTGCTAAGACAGTAAAACACTAATTCAAATTCTATATGTAGTAAGTGGTATTAGAATAAATTCAGTCAAGCACACAAAATTCAAAATATTCAAAAATGAAGCTTCTTCATTACCAATTCTTAGTCCCCATTCTTTATTCATTCCCATTCAATTCCCTGTACTCATCCACTACCTCATCTTATCTTGCCCAGCTCCTACAACTTCTGTTCAACCCCACCAATGTTTAAGCTGCTCACCTATGTGAAACACCTCCGGTTTCCACAGGTCCAGTTCTACATCTGAATTGGGTGCATTCTCTCTGTAATACCTCAGCATTACAACACACTAATAATTTGCTTATTCTAAACATAATCACAGAATCACAGCATCATTTCAGTTGGAAAAGACCTTTAAGATCACGGAGTCCAACTGTTAACCTAACACTGCCAAGTCCACCACCGAACCACGTCCCTAGGAACCTCATCTATGCGTGCTTTGATATTGTTGCACAACTTCAAGTAAATTATTTAACCTTGAATATTTCAAATATTATTAACCTAACAGTCCTACTCTCCTTCACAAATTCCAACCCATTTATGTTGAATATCTGAATATCCAGATAAATTTCTGTATATTACCATCTAAATTACAGTAGGAAAAAAATGTTGGTTTTCATTTAGAAGTCAATACAAGAACAAGTGTTCTGGAAAATAACCAGAGAAGCAAGAGCATAATGCAAAGCACATGTATTGATGTTATTTTCCTTGGGAAGGAGGACTTTTAATTTACATTATTTCAGTCATCCTGTATACATCTATAACATCCCAAGTGAGAGGGCAGCACAGTATAATGCAAAATGGAAAAACAAACAGCTGGAAAACTTTGAAATAGTATGTGATGGAACCACAGCCAGATTATATTCATCCTTCACTTCTGCTGTGCCAGCAACTGAAAGCCTGTGGTATACTGCAAGGAGGGCTGCTGTCAAATTCCGAAGCCTGTCTCGTGCTGCAGACTGATGCAAATTCTTCTGCAGCAGAGACAGTGACCTTCGCAGTCAGTCCTACCGCACCAGCCTACGTCAAACAGGATCACGAGCGCGCTAATGTTCCCCATTCTAACAGCCCTACACAGCTGCAACACGGATCAGTTAGTCCCAGTGGTGTAATTTTTATATTATTCAATCTAAAATGCATTAATTCTTGGCTGCTGAGGTGATAAATTTTGTCTGTTATATTCACTGAACTAGGGCCAAACTGGGCAGAACAAATTTGTATGGGTATGTTAATTTTAGCCATTTTTGTAACTCGCTACGTACTGAAGCGATAGCAGAGTTCTTTAATCTCTAGCACATCTAGGCTTCCTTGCTGGTCATCAGATAGCCTAGGGGACAAGAAGTAATCATAAGGTGCTCAGAACTCAGTCTAATACTTGTGTGGTACTGTACATGACTCATTTGAGAGCCTCCCTAGAGAATTACCTATAGTTTACACTTTGGAGCAGTTTAATTACATTTGCAAGTGTTTAAAATCTCTGCCAAGTCACTACTATAGACTTACACCATCAACAGTGAAATATAATCTTAGATGAAACACATCTAGTAGCTTACTTAGTAAAAAAGTACTAAAAAGGTGTATAAATAATGCATAAAATCTATATGAAAAATTGCACAGCACCACATAACCTATTGGTATTATTCATTACATCAGGCACAGGTCTAATGTGTGCCTACGAATGCACACACTTCATAAGGAAGCATTTACACTTTTCTTGGAAATAAAATTAAATTCTGGGAAGCAGCAACCACCATCACCAAGGAGCCAGGGGATAAATTCACTATCCTCACAAGGTGCCAGCCCCGCAACAAAATCCCTACCTCATCCAGAAGACAAACACTGAACCACTGTTAAACTGCTGCACTTCACATCAAGGCCTTTTAAAGCAAAGAAACAAAAAATACTGTGAGGCATACTGTAAACTGGTTTACAAATAGTTTAATCATCCATGTACAAGATGATTGTGCAAAGCAAACTGCAGAAAAAAGTGCACTGCCTGCCCCAAGCTATGGTGTCACTATTTTTGAGTTAAAATAAAAAACCAAAACCTACTGACATCCAATGTAACTGTTATCACTTTCACTCAAGTGTAAAGCATCTGAGCAAAACTGTGCCATTCAAACAACTTAAAATATATGTAGAAGATGGGGAAATGATCTACTCACTGTGTATCTGCACCAGCACAAAAATTGCAAGTCTCAGTAATAACATGTTTCTATAAAAATACTTTCACAAGGGGGGGAGGAGGGCACAAAAGTCCCTAGTCCCTAATGATACACTATTTATGGGAAGAAAACAAAAAAAATGTAAGTTGCTTCTTCTCTATATCTCGGTTTGGAAAGAGTGATGGGATTTTAGCACAGAGCAGAAGAAACTCAGCTTCTAGGTTTCTCAGATTTTTGCCAAATTTTCATTCAGCAATAGTTTTACTCTCACCAGTAGCATAAAGGCAATATGTTCAGAAATACAGATTCAAAACACAAAGAAAGTTCAAATAAAGTTTGTTACTAGGATTAACCTATGAGTAACTTGGCAAGTAGCTTTTAACATACAAAATCTAACATCAAACATTTTGGTGACACTTTTAGTTACATTTTATTCATAACCCTAGACAACACCCTCTTATTATTTCTAGTTTTATGTGCCCCTACGTAGTTACAGATTTTCCTATAACTACCCACCTCAAAGTAGTCCATTCATAGTAAAAGGTAATCAATGATGTAACTTCACTGAATTTGTATTTGGTATTGGAATTAATTCATAGAAAGCTTTTACAATTAATGTAAACCAAGACCTCTTTTAAATCACTAACAGCCAGCCCACAATATTTACTATTTGAAGTAATGTGTAAAACGCTTCTACTGTTCACCATAGACCGCTAGATTTTATTATTCCATCATCTCAAGCATTCTTCTGTGATATTTCCTTGTTATGAAGTCAAGAATATAGAAGGCTTTCTGAAGCTACACTTCCTTGGTATAGCACACTTGAGAAATAACATTTCATACAGAACAAATGTAAAACCTTACTATTTAAAAACCTCATTAATACAGTATTTCACTTTTTCCTCCTTAACTGACAAGGAGGTTTTATATATTTCATTATACAAGAGTTTACATTCTTTTCAGCTCCTGGGTTATGTCCAATTTTCAACAATCTGACTGCTAGCATTTCTACAGACTAATGATGGAGCAGAACAAAGCTAAATGCACCCAAGTGATGGTAGAGAGCTGAAGATTTTCTTTCTATAAAAGAATGAACACTAGCCGTCCCTTCCCCATCTTACCCCCTCAATAATTTTAGTTATTAATCAACAATAAAAGCTATGTTAACTTGCATAACTCCATTAAAAGAAAAAACAAAACCCACACATATGTAGGTCAGACACTTTTATGTGGGGCACTGGAAAGCAACATGAAGAAACACAATCTGTCTCTTCTAGACATTTTGACACCTGACAGCTGGATTAGAAAACAGTCTTACTTCAAATATGTTCATTTTCTTGAAAAAGTTCTAGGACTATATGTAACCAGGCACTACAGTAGTTCATTAAAAAAACCTGTGTCGGACAATTTCAAAATAATTAGCTACTAAATGTGTAGCATGTTGAAACAAATACTTAGTTTTTATAGTGCAAAAGCCTAAAACTTGGTACTTCACGTACAACATAAAAATTTGTGCGTATGACAGAACACATAAGAATCCAATGCACCATCCTTAACACACAGCTCACTTCGCAAGTCAGCACCAGAGCCCATCAATCTAATAGTACCACTGCAACCAGTCATATAATCAATGCAAGAGCAGTTTGACATATCACGTAACATAACTGGTTAATATCACTCTACTCATCAACATAAAGTATCTCATGGTAGTCAACATTTAATTACTTCATTAAGAGATTTCCCTAGAGTACACTACTTATCATTAAGTACTCCAGTCTGTCCCTCTTCAGACATCTTCCTGCTCCCAACTACAAAGAAATCATCCTTCCTAAGGAGAGCTTATAAAATTCCATACAGACTGGCATATGCTTAAGTTGAACCTTATTCTTCCTACACATTTCGCTGAGCTTTGTCACATATAGTTCAACAAGAACTCAAAACACTAAGTGAAAACTACATGAATCTGGATCTAAATAAATAAAGAGCTGCTCAAAATTGTGCTCCAGTTAAAGAGTACAGGAAGTCATCAGAGACAAGATGTGAACATAAAACATAATTTAACTTCTTGCCAACTAATTTTTTTTTTCATTATTTTTACACACTTGTACCTGTGAACCTCAACACTTCACAAATACTTAGACCTGGACACAAACATTCACAGCTCGCCTTACGCTAAGCCCAAGTGTAAATTAGAGGTGCTTATGTTCTTGGAGGAGGGAGACAGAACAGGCTTCAGTATAAATAAGCGTTATTGATTTATTTTAACATCAACAGTGAAGAATTCACAGAAAAAAAACGCTAAACTGATACAGTATTGGCACAATCAAACCTCTGGAAAGCTGGCTCGCTTTTTGGTTTCACATTACTGACAACATTAAACTACTTTTACATTAATATGAAACTATTTAAAAACATAGCATTTAAAATTAGTAAGTTACATCCATTTAACAAATAGAATTCTATATTAGACCTAACATCAAGAAATACAAACTGTGCAAGAGAAGTAAATTTAGCAGACATACACAAAGCTGTGCTCTACAGGATGAGTTTATGGGGACTAAGCAGAAAAAGGAACCCTGAAGCAGGAAGAAATAAGTATTTATTAAGCAAATGTACTGACACTAATGAACTAAAGTAATAATAAAACACATTTGTGAAGGTCAGATGATCTACATTTACTGTAGGAACAGCAAATCCAAGACAAATAACTTGAACTTTAGATTTTGAAGGATGCTTTGTTGCCCTTTCCTAGCAGAAATATTTCAAGATCCTAAGTGGCCATAAGTATCTTAAAGTAACAGTCGTAATATACACTTAAACGGAAACTAGCTTATCTAAGTTTCTGGTATATGTTGTGCCTCTAAGACAAAACACACATTGCTCTAGAACTGAAGACCCAGAGGACAAGCTGGAAATGCTCTCCCCACCTCTATCATCAGAAAAAATTCTGGAACCTGGGGTGGAGATGTAAGTCACTCGATAATAATGGTTCACCTATATACCTGTCTATTAAAAAAAGGAGAGAAGAACATATGAAAAAGGAAAATAGTTTGTCTGAAGCCTATGTAGCACATTCCCTTCTTCCTTTCCTGTATACATTCTTTTCCAGTCCAGCAATTTTTAGGAACAGAGCACTCTCTTGGGCTCCAGAACTGACCAACTGGCATGTATTACTCAGAATTCCTCTAAATATAGACATAACAATGTTATTATAATAATACTAAATAAATACCACAAAGTTCAAGTTTAGAGAAAAGTTTATTGGATAATATTGTATTTAATATTAGCTTATTCATTACTTTTTCTTTACTTTATACTTTATTCATTACTTTGGAAGTTGGCAAATGTGATACCCATCTACAAGAAGGGCCAGAAGGAGGATCCGGGGATCCACAGGCCTGTCAGTGTGACCCCAGTGCTGGGGAAGGTCATGGAGCAGATCATCCTGAGTGACATCACACTGCATATGCAAGACAATCAAGTGATAAGGCCCAGTCAACATGGGTTTATGAAAGGCAGGTCCTGCTTGACCAACCTGACCTCCTTCTATGACAAGTCGACCTGTTCAGTCGATGAGGGAAAGGCTGTGGATGTTGTGTGCTTAGACTTCAGTAAAGTCTTTGACACTGTATCCCACAGCATTCTCCTGGAGAAGCTGGCAGCTCATGGCCTGGATGGGTGTACTCTTCGATGGACAAAGAACTGGCTGGAGGGCTGGGCCCAAAGAGCTGTGGTGAACGGAGCCAAATCCAGTTGGTGGCCGGTCACGAGTGGTGTTTCCTGGGGCTCAGTATTGGGGCCAGTTCTGTTTAATCTCTTCAACAATGATCTGGATGAGAGGATTGAGTGCACCCTTAGTAAGTTTGCAGATGACACGAAGTTGGGAGGGAGGGTAGGAAGGTCATACAGAGGGATGTGGATCGGCTGGATCGTTGGCCTGAGGCCAATTGCATGAGGTTTAACAAGGCTGAGTGCTGGGTCCTGCACTTGGGTCACAACAACTCCAGACAGCGCTACAAGCTCGGGGAAGAGTGGCTGGAAAGTGCCTGGAGGAAAAGGACCTGGGGGTGTTGATTGACAGCTGGCTGAACATGAGCCAGCAGTGTGCCCAGGTGGCCAATAAGGCCAACAGCATCCTGGCTTGTATCAGGAATAGTGTGGCCAGCAGGACTAGAGAAGTGATTGTGCCACTGTACTTGGCACTGGTGAGGCCCCACCTCAAATCCTGTGTTCAGTTTTGGGCCCCTCACTACAAGAAAGACATTGAGGTACCAGAGAGTTCAGAGAAGGGCAATGAAGCTGGTGAGGGGTCTGGAGCACAAGTCTGATGAGGAACAGCTGAGGGAACTGGGGCTGTTCGGCCTGGAGAAAAGGAGGCTGAGGGGAGACCTTATCACTGTCTACAACTACCTGAAAGGAGGTTGTGGCACGGAGGGTGTTGGTCTCCTCTGCCAAGTAACAAGTGATAGGACAAGAGGAAATGGCCTCAAGTTGCATCAGGGGAGGTTCAGATCGAATATCAGGAAAAATTCCTTCACAGAAAAGGTTGCCAGTTATTGGAACAGGCGGCCCAGGGAAGCGTTGGAGTCACTATCCCTGGAGGTGTTTAAAAGACGTGTAGATGAGGTTCTTAGAGTTATGGTTTAGTGCCAGAGTTAGGTTATGGTTGGACTAGATGATCTTGAGGGTCTCTTACAAACAAAATGATTCTATGATTTTTAAGACCTAAAATGTCTTAACCAAATGCCTTTTAATAACAAAGATTAATGTAACGGTATCCTTCCCAGCACAACTGCAAGTGCCGAGGAAGTTCTCTCAGGAACACCATTGCCTGAAACTTATACAGTAAATGAAGAAATAGAGAGCTCTCAGAAAGATAAGAATGTAGGCATTCACATTCACAGAAGCATCCAAACATTCGCCAATTAAATGCTTTTAGGAACAAACCCACAAACAAAAAAACCTGAAAAACATGTCAATGGCTCAAAAATCCTTGAACCTTATGACCCAAAGTTTCATGAGACATGAAAAAAATACATAAGTCACTTGGCTTTCCTTATTAAAAAGTATTACCTCTGTTAATATTAGTTTTAGTTCTACAATAAGTCAAGTATAGGACATGGCACTTAATACTACTTTTATTGCCAATTTAATTCAATTTGTATATAATTTAAATAAAAGCTGCAGATTACATCTAAGTTATCTCACCAAAGAAACCTGCCAAGTGCAGAAAAAAAAATTACTTACTGACTGAAATCAAATATGATAATAAAAGACCACAAAGTCTGACATTGTACTCTCAGAATACAGTAAAGTTGCTTATCCCAAAGTAAAATGTACAGTCATCAGACAAGTGAACCAGATTTGGAAGATATACAGCAACGTACACTTCACAGGTGTCTATAAAAAAGATCCCAAGGTAACATGCATCTCTGTCAGCTTCGGTAGATAAAAATATAGTTCATCTGTATAAGCAGAGAGACAACAGGATACTCTAATACTCATGAAGTCAGAGGTGCAATCCTTTTCTCTTCTAGTAGTATTAACATATATAACATACAATTATACTCAAAAGTTTCCTAAATCAAAGTGAAGAATATGACATCAAACATAAGTAAAGATGGGGATTGGGGGAAGAGAAAGAAAAAAGAACACCACCACATAGATTTGAGTGCCAACAGTAGCACAAAAAAAAGAAGAGTAGGAGGCAGAAATACGAGATGCAGATCTTTGAATTCAAAGACAATGGGCTTTAGCTTGATGAGGAAAACTAGCAGTCTCACGGACTACTGAAAATCATACCAGCTGTATTTTAAACAGATTGCAGAGACAGGAATATCAGGGGAGGAGGGAGGAGGTACTTGAAGTACTCCAGATGACAGATACAGGCCTAAATTTCATTTGCAAAGACAGAAAACATAGCCTTGAAAATGTTGTTTGGACAGGGAAGAAGAAGGATATGAATAAAACATGACTCTGGATTCAAGAAGAGGAAAAAAAACCAACAAAAACAAAACAAACAAACAAAAAATCCTGTGCTGGGAAACAGAAGATTTTACTGCTGTCAGCAGCATCACAAATGGCAAGCAAATGAGATAAGTTTGAGAGAGATGATAATGAGCTTCGAGACATTTAAAATGTTTATGAAAATTAGAAACACTGCGAGGAAATGCAGGACTGAATGAAGGCACATAGAGCCACGAAACTCTACCAAGAAATGCAGTAACCTAAATAAAGTCTGCAAGACTTCCATGGACGCTGTACACCTCAGGATTAGCGGCAAGAAGGAAAAAAAGAGGGAAGATGCAGCAAGCAGCACCACAGATGCCAAAGAGGGACAAAGCTGTGACTGCCAGGCGAGTTTCCCTGCATCCTATCTCCTCTTATTCCCACAAAGGTAAAGCAGCTTAGCTATATGCTTTATAAAAAGCACAACTACACATGGAAAATGTAAATAAATGTTTTGATTGCATTATTGTACCACCTGATAGATGCATAATAACAACTATTTTCAATTACAATTATTGTGGTGATTTAAAAGCAAGAGCATATTTTATTTAAACTAAAACTAGTAATCTAATTACATGTTTCAGTCGATGTTGGAATTACTGAAAAATACAGACAGCTACAAAGAAAGAAGTATTACAGCCTCTGCTTCCAATGGCTGGCTGAGAAGGCTAAACTTGTTGAGTGACATCAAGGGGGAAAAAAAGTCCCCTTGTGTTCCCATAATAATTTTTTAAAAGAAAAATAACAACAACTGTGCTTTAGAGGAGTAATTGAAAGACATATATATATATTTTTTTTTTTTAAACATAAACACAAAAAACTCTAAGATGTCGGAAGAATTTTAACATACTTCCCTGAAGTAGCCCTCCCTGTGTTTGCTTGGTATCTTAATTTGCGTTTGGTTCCAAAACTCTAGGCTTGCCAAGAGCTATTCCTTTCAAAACCTCAGGAATTCCATTACTAGTTTTAAGCGAAATTAAAGGAAAATAGAAGCATTCAACGCATGGCGAAAGTATGCACAAAGTGTTTGTTGATACTCATAAATAGACTGAAAAATTTAGACATGTCTGAAGGATAACTGCTGCACAGTCAGCTCTGTTTTGCTCTGCTGTGCAACTAAGCAAAAAGCTACTGCTGTCATTCCAGAAAAGCTCAGCATCAGATACATTGCTGCCAAGATGGAACACAGTTAGCACTAGATTTCCACTGGGAGTTCACTTATAAACCAGAGGCTGCATTTCTGAAAAATAAAAAAAAATTAAAAAGTGGGGAGTTTCTCCTTTAAAGCTACCACTTCAACACCTCCACTTGGGAAAAAGATGCCACGCTGTGCTAAGGCATGGCAAAACCAGTCAACTCTCCACCCTGCCAAATATCTTGCAAGTCATGAAATAAAGACATTCCATCTCAGAAATATATCTAATATTGTGCTGATGATTATCTTTCCAATATTCACATAATAAACAAAATAGTATTACTACAATCGCTTTTACTGACTGAATTATGGTAAGAATAAAATGTCCCCACCAACATATTGTGCCAGATGCCATACTAATGCACAAAAAGATAATATCCCTACCCAAAGCATTTAAGAAAATTTGCTCGAAAGACAAATGCTTCCTTTGTGCCAAGGTGAGTAATCCCAGCAGATAAGAACTACTATGCAGTTTAACTTCTTTGGCGTCAGCCAAAGGAAAACAGTGCAAATATCAACACACCAGTTTAAACTGCAGCTCCAGTGAGAGACAGATCAAAGTTCTGTATCTTCTGTTAGAAACACAGGAATCCATGTACCATGTGCACACTGGATAGAGAGTCTATTTTACCCCTGAAAAGGCAAGAAATTAAAGCAACTTTTCACCACCGAGTCAGCACACAGTAACGGATCAGTGGATTACAGTAACCGTCACCACTGTATGAATGACAGCTGTAGCATCTCAGCCCTGCCAGGACCAAAATCACTATGAAGAAAAGCCAAGGGAAAGTAGTCAGCTCTCCAGACTCAAAACATGGTGCCTCGGTCTCTCCTGAGTTTGGAACACAGTCTAGGAAAACCATCACTATTTCAGACATGCCAACTGTCCTACAGTTCTCAGCTTTTATCACAAGAATAGACAATTCATACAGTATTTCTGAACCATGTTTTCCTCAAGAGAAAAGTAACAGACATATGTACAAGAAGAAGCTGAACAGCAAGATGTACTTGACTACCTTTGCCGTAAGATACACGTTTATCATAAATAAGGGGAAAGAAAAAGGATAAGCTCAAACCTACAGTGGGATCTTTTTTAAAAATCCCTGTTCAAAAACATACCAACACAGAAGTGTCTCTACCAACAGCCAATACGGAACCTGAACATTTACATTTAAAAAAAAAAAAAAAAAAAAAGTTCTGCAAGAAGAAGTGGCAGGTCTAATAACTGTGGTCGATTTTGGAAGATGAATAAAGGTGACTGCCGAGCATAGGCAGCTATGATAGCAATGACACGCAACACAATCATCTCCCGCCTGGCAGTAATTCAGGGAAACACATTGCCTTACACAGATATTAGTAGTACTTTGTCGACTGAGATTCCGACAAAAAATTCAGGGATTATCCTGGACCACCTGAGAAGTCAGTGACAGATTAAGTATTGCTCATGTGACAAGGAACTTCCCATCTCACTACCCAAATACAGACGTGAAAGCATTTTAGAAAAAGAACAAATAAGACATGGAATTAAAGTACTCTAAGACAAGAGGAGGAAACAGTCAGTAATCACAACAACATTTCCACTAATTAGAAAAGAATGCATAATAATCAGTCCCAAACATGCCATAATCATGAAATTTTATTGTATAAACATCAGAAATAAGTTATTAGTTCTTTTTATTAAAGCCAAGGGATAATTATTTCTGTTGTCATTTCAAGCTAGAGGGAAAGACTGAAATTCTGGAGAATCACATAGCTCCAGGAAGATATGCTTAAATAAAGAGGGAACTAAACTGGTTGTCATGATTATTGCCACCTTGCCAGAAGCAGTGAAGCGGAGAATACATGACATATACACACATTTATATGCATACATACTTACATGAGAAAATACCACATACTACTTTAGCACCAGTTCAAGTTCAAAAAGAACGCTCACTTCTAACACGAATTACACAGAAGGGCAAACAAGAAAAGATAATGTTTAAGAGCAGAAAATCGAAGTTTGTTATATTAGAACTGCTGTTCTACAACTAATACACAACCAAAATATCATCTGCATATGCTGCATGAAATTACACCTCTCTGGACAGCAGTTTACAGCCAACAGCTCCTCAAATAGCTTTGATAAAAAACAATGCTATGCAGTAGCAGACAAAAATAAAACCCGTAACATTTGTTTCAAAAAACGTCACTGAAAAACTGCAGATAGGTCAACCTCTTCCAGCAGTAGCTACTAGTAGCTACTGCCCACAGTTACTCATTGCCAGCCAGCAAAAAGAGGTTACCACCCATACAGACTTGCAGCAGAGCGAATTGTGTAAGAGCACACTAATCCACTTGAGGAAAAATTAATCAAGGTAACTGACCAGTGAGGGTAGATTGATATCATACTGTCCATTTAACTGTTGATTCTGCTTAAAGCACATAACACTGCATCCAGCTCCTCTGATGGGAAGGATCATTAGGTATGGAAATCTATGGCAGAGCAGTAGAGACAAATGGCTGAGGGGCACATAGTATCTACAATAGTCACGGATGTTTTAAAAAAAAAAAAAAAAAAAAAAATCAATGCCTATCCATATCCTGAAACATTAAGTACAACTTCTGTGATAGCCTGAAAGCCTTAGGAAAGATTTTGAAAACCACTAACTGTTAAATAGTTACTTAAGAAGAGAAGTCACACACTGCCTCCTAGGAAACTGTCTGAAGTTATAACATATGTCTTAGGTCAGCCTCATAATTTTCATAGGTTTGTTCATTTGTGTTTTTTTAATCTACTTATTGCTGCAAAGTATCCAGCAGTTTTCTTAGTGAATGCTCTGATCACTACCTTTTCTGATTTTAGACTTTTCAACTTAAAAACTCAACATATATGCTGAACAAATTCATTGTTTCAAGAATTTGATGGATGAACAGTAGTTATAAACAGGAGCACATTTTTCCCATTAAGTACCACTAAATGAAACAATAGGTACCAAATAAAAATACTAAAAAAGATGAGTTACTATACAAAAGGCCAGATTCTTCCCTCAAAGTACATAATGACATCAGAGATGCAGTGCCATGGGTCTTAGATGTAAAATATACCCATGAATGACAACTGAACAACGTATTCAAACCATCAATGCCATATGAGCTTAACCTCACTGGATAAGGCCAGTATCGAACATACTTTAAAATGGCATAGTGTGTCACTGTCACCAAAAGAAACAGACACACCCTGCTCCCCTTACTGCTTGCTTCCACCCCCATCTTTGCGCCAGCACAAATGTTTGTGCTGCAAACTGATCCAGCTTAAACCTAACCCTTCCCTCCCTATCCCTCCCCCAAGTTAGTTCAAACCTCAACCCAGTTCACCACATAACCCTACAAGTATTTGCCTGCACAAAGGAGGAAGCAGCAGAGCGGGGTGGAAACAAACAGGATGGTGTTTTTCAATGGTGGAGCTGGTCCATGCCAGCTGTACGCCTGTGCAAAGCAGGAGGCTGCAGGCTGGAGTCCCGTCACACAAGCCTCACGCATTCAGGCCTCCCAGCTCTTCCCCTCCCTCTCCTGGATCCCACCTCTTTGCTCTTGCGGCCACTGACAGGTATGCGACTGTGGGGTGAGTCGGTTCAGGGTGCTGAGTCAATTCTGAACTAACTCTACCAGAAGAAAAAGTTGTTAGTTTTCAGCCAGTTCAGCTCCCTGAACCAGCTCCCGGTGCAATCGCTACCAGCACAAGGAAGAAAGAGGAGGAAAGAGGCTGGGAAGGCAGAAGGTCCAGTTTTGACCACCTTATGAGGAAACACACTCATACACCACCACATTTTAAATTTAAACTTGCCAGAGCAGCTGAACATGATTATTTTTAATTAATTTGTGCTTAAGATTAAAGCTTGTCCCATTTTTTTTTTTTTTTTTTTCAGAAATGTAAGCAGCCATAGTCTACTTGGGCACATGTAGCAGGAAGTGATGCCAGTTCACTACATGAACCAATTTTTCTCTTCGTGTTTAGTAAAACAAAGACAGAGTATTAGTTACTCTAATGATACTTCCACCAGATATTCTTTTGAATATCATTGATTTAATCACCTCAGATATTTGCACAGGAGAACATACATGTAATAAAACCAGTGTAGTCATGTCAAGTATTATATTGACTGTAATTCATTATTTGCAAGGAATTTAAACAATGGTTCAGGTGATTAAAGTGGTCTTATAAACCTCCCTGCTCAGGAGTGAATTTCATCCACTATTCAAAAAGTTGTTTTGTTTAAGCTACAAGACCCAATGGTCACAGAAGTGAACAAAATTCACTTCAGTGAGTTCAGAATCAGACCCCTGATAAACATGCTACTTTCTAGCTAATTTTTGCCAGTGAAGTATTGTGAGGAGTACAGGCAGACTGTTAGAAATAATCTTGCTAACTTCCAAACAACAGAACTTGTTACTGGATCATTAGATATAGCAGGGAATTATTTCTATGGCAAGTAAAGATACTTATGTTCATCCAGTTAACAAAGAAAAGAAACATAATCATACTAATTCAAAAGGCAAAACATAACAACATCACAGTTCAAGAACTGTGTAACTGAAGTGCAGAATCAGATTCATGTATCTGCAAATCAGTCTTCCCAACAGCCACATATTATATTTTTCCAGTTTATTAAATTCTCCTTTTCTTAGAAAGATAACTTTTATTAGAAAGAAACTACCATCTGCACATAGCAACAATTTAAGATAAGCTTTTTTTGCTTTAACAGAAATTTCTTGTATGATGAAAAAGTGTTCCAAACTACTCTACCTGCAAGAATTAGAAATGAGAACAGTTTATTTTGACTACAACTCACCACCACCACCTAAGACAAGACACTGCACTGGAAAGTGAGCAAAACCCTAGAAAGCCATTTAACCAGATATACACAGAACTGTTGGTGCACTGTTTCAACAAGCATTTTCAAAGCAATCTTGACACAGAGGCAAACTCAGGGAACCTCAGTCAAACAATAACATTAGTAATCACTTTCCATTTGGAATGGAGTTAACAGTTTTTGGACCTGAACTGGTGATCTGCACTGATACAAGTTCCTTTTTAAGTAGGCATAGACTGGTGTGCTCTTCAAATGCACTTGCTAACTGAGGGAAACGGACAATGAACTTCCCTGGCAGTTCTGCTGACTTAAACAAGAAAACAGGATGCTTATTGGATCTGAACCCATGTGTCTTAATACCAAATCACTTTTAACACAGCGATAAATCTTAGAAAAATTAGTTTTTAATTCTCCTGAATAGAAATACGTTGCAGAGCTAGCAGAGCAGATTTAATGACAGATTAATAATACTGGTGACACTAACACCATTAAAGATAAAAAGTACTTATTCATAAAACTTTTTTGCTCATTACATCAAATGTCACTTTATCACTAGCACTTTAAGTAAAAGAAAAAAAAGCTAAAAAAAAATAAGACTATTCAAAAATGTCACAAATGAAAAAACTTTAAAAAATATAATGAACATCAAATCACAGATGGCAACTTTTTCAACACTTACTAAAATCAACCCTGATTTCTACTGTACGTATTCAGTACAATAACAGTATTATTTTCAACTCACAGTCCAACAACATTCCTTGTGATTTCTAACCATAATTATAATTTCTCATGCATGAACGCCGAACAAGATGCAGCGACCAGGAAGATGAGAAAACGTGCTTTCATTTTCCAGAAAATCAAGTTCAGACGGAAAACTGAGTCAAACCAGCACAGAGACACCTTTCGACCTTTGTGATTCTTGAGACCTACCCTTACTACATTCGCATGCAGAGATACGTCAGAGGAAGGGGAGTTTAAAACGACGAGCAAGCAAGCTCGGTCTCGCTTTCATTCATACACACAGCAGCACTTCGAGAAGCCCGGAGGGCCCCCTGCCCCTGGAGCGACTCTGTCTGAACAGACCCGGCAGAGCTCTCCATGAGCCTCAGGGCTCGCACCTCCAAAGCCCCCCCGGACTTGCTCGGCGACGTGGAGCAGAAAACGCACCCGTCTGGAGAGGCATGTGACAGAAGCAGCTGACCCAGAGGAAGGTGCAAGCGCTTGACAGGTCACCCACCACACACGACGAGACCGAACCTCCGGGCACACCGAGCACCCACCAGGCCGGGTGGGCGGTGGGGCCGCCGGGATCCGCACCCCGCGCCAGACCCGCCTCCCGCAAACCGACCGCCAGGGCAACTCCAACGGCTCCTCTTTTGTTTTTGAACTCACGCTCCGCGCACCCACCCCCGCTCTTCCCCTCCCGAGCAAGGCGGCGATCCCCCCACGGCCTTCCCCGCCCACAAACAACCGCCGGGCCTCGGCCCCCCGCCCCCCGGCTGCCAGGCAGCTCCCGCCACCGGCACGGCGAGACCCCGCACCCGGACCCGCACCTCGGGCGGGGAAAGGGAGGGCAGGTCCTACCGCGGGGCACGTCCCAGCCCGGCTCCCACGGGAGGAGGCGAGACACGAGGCTGCTCCCGCCCACGGGCGAGCCGGGCCCGGCCCCGGGAGCCTCCGCTGCCGCCCCCTCCCCGCGGAGCCGGCTGGGCATCCCCCGCCAGAAGGAATCGGGGTGGGAAGGGTGGGGGAGGGAGGACCAGCACACTCACCTCCTCCATGAGCCCCGCGCTGGCCGCCGCGCCGAGCCCGCCGGGCCGCCTGTGACGGGCGAGACGGCGGCCCCGCGTCGCGCCGCGGGTAACGGCTGCGCCTCCCGACAGCGGCAGCAACAGGGCCTCGCTCTGGGCCGGACTCTGCCCGCGACAACTTCCGGGGCACGGCGAGAACGCTTTCCGGGGGCAGCGGCCGGGCGGGGCGGGGGCAGCGGCCGTTGAACGGCGAGGGGGGCGGCGATCGCCCCGTCAGCCGCCCTGACACCAGGTCCGGCCCCAGCCCGCCAGCCGCCCGGCGGGAGGAACCGGCAGGGCTTCTGCCGGCAAGCGGCAGGCGGTAAAGAGCGCGGCCCAGAGCGGTGCAGGGAGGCGGCCACGAAGCGGGTCTTACTGGTTTCTCAGGTAAAAAATAAATAAATAAAGAATTAAAGGTGTAATTGCGCGCACAGCTGTGGGAAGGATTGGCTCAGTCGGTTTGGTGTGGTTTGTTTTAGGTTTCTTGCGCGGCAGAACTCTCTGGGTTGTGTTGTACACGGTGTTGCTGCAGCCGCTGCTGTGGGAGCTCAGCCACAGCCCAGGGAGCTGACCTCTTCATAAACTGAAAGCAAAGGTAGACAGGGTAGATATTAAAGCCAAAGGTGCTGCGAAAAGAAGCGTGGGAAGCAAGGATGAGAGAAGATGCCACACCTGCATGTTGTGATTTGTGGAAATGCTGAGCGTTTCTGTTAGCCACAGCAACAAAAGGCCACACGTTTGGTCGTACTGTTGCTGCCCGTACGTCATCCTGTCTGGTGCCTGTTTGCAGACCAATGCATGTGACAAGTCTTGCACCAGAACACCTTGTAATCTGCAGTTAATCTCGAATGTGTAATTAGTGTCCCAACACACACAAAAATCAAACACATTGCTCGCGGTTAGAGCAGCCAGCAGCCTGCACAAAACTCTTAGCTTTGTCTGAGATCATGCTATATATGGTTCCCTCTTTTTGTCTGGCTTCTTTGGCCTTGCTTTAACTTTTGTCCTCTCTACCAGACAATGCCTAGCACCGAGTTACTTCACAGAACTGGTCTGTTTATGTATCTTACTTTCTCAGAGGTTGTGCAACTCATGTTTTGACTGTGTTTCGGTTACCTAAAGCCTTTGACAGGGACAATGGAGGGTCTTGCTCTGATGATAGCCACTCACCTTTCTTTGCTTCCCTTGACAGTTACTGCTTCATAGCAGAAGTGGCAGAAGGTAATGGATGACAGCACTCCACTACCCCAGTATTCGTTTAATCTGTAGGATGTATGAGAGCTAGAGAAGCTGAAGTCCATGCAGATATTTTCTTCGGATGTACATGCTAGAAAGGTGATACTATCTAGAAGGAAAAGGGGAGAGAGAACACAACTGTGGTTTAACGTTTGTACCATTGCAGCTGTTGGCTTCTGTGCATGTGAGTCAGTGCTCGGAGAGCTGGATGGATAAAGCAAAGGGAATGGGATTTTCCTATAGCTGAGTCATCTCACAACGTCTCACAACTCTGTCGTCTCACATACTGTACATGCTTATATCCTATCAATGTAATATATCAGTGGGCTACAAAGCAATGAGCTGCGCTTAAGACAAACATCTGCAGGACTCCTTATGACCTTCAGGTCCTCTGCTATGCAGACTTGCCATTTTAAAGTCTGCTTGGCTCCAGTTGTTGACCTCAATCTGTGAGTTCACATCCAACTAAGTATTTGTACATTGCAATTTTTCCATAGCCTTCTCAGCAGCATCTGGATGAGTAGGGAACAAAGCTTCCACATGTCTCTTCTGCTGGGTCATTTATTTATTTTTCTGCTCCCTCTACCTCTCACAATGCCGTCACCAACTCTTGTGAATGGCTACATTTAAACTGTATGTCAGGATTTATATTAAGTTTGGATAACATAATGTTTCTTCAACAGTCAACTTCAATGTCTTCATCAAAGGTGAAGGGCTGTTTCTGTTCACCTGTTGTGCTGGGTCAGTCAAGACCACCCCCTTAGTTCATCCTTTTATAGGTGAGCTTGACCTTATATGGTATAGAATACCCGGATGTCCTAACAGTGTAGAAATTAACCCCATCTTGACCAACTGAGCTATTCCACCCCTTATTCTATACGATTTATGTCATGCTCAGGTCTTACATGTATCCACATGCTTCAACTAATTACTACCACCTTAAATACATATACACATATACCAACCCCTTGATTTGTCCTTTTATAAGTGAGCTTGACCTTATATGGTATAGAATAGCCAGATGTCCTCAGTGTAGAAATTAACCCCATCTTGACTGACCCAGCACACTTGTCAAACTGGTCATCTTCAGCATTTACCTAAGTGCTATTTTACCCAGCTCACCCAGATTCACTGCCCGACCAATTCTGCATTTACATACTAGAACTTTGTGGTGCTCAGTGGCTACTATGTATCTTTCTCCATGTGGTTTTCTGGCTTCTTAGGACCTTCCTGTGTCTCATTCCTGCTGGGAACTTCTGACTGGTCACATTGTAGTTCCTTCTCTTTTTCACTTCATAGATGTTTCGGGTCCATGGTGTATCAATTGCTGGTCATAGCTACAATCATTTTTGTCATCCCAAACTGAGATTATTGCAGCTCTGCTCAGCTGCTGTATCGATTACTAGTCTTTCAAAGATCACATAGCTGCTTGCAGACTTCTGCGAATTACAAATTTACATTGCTTTAAGTCCTTTGATGGCATCTTCATTTCTGTTACATCTTCCTAAACTTTCTTTAGATCAACTTTGAAGTCAGAGGCCTCCTCTGTTGTTTTACTATAGCTCATGTTCTCTCTTTTTAGAAATGGGGTGCTACTGCCACCTTTAAATCTTTTCTATAAGTGGTTAGCCCATAGCTAAAATTTGTAAAATTGTTCTTTTACTAGCTAAATATTTCAACTTGTTTGCTTGGGCATTTCTTATATGGTCTTACAGAGTGGCTACTGGGTGTGCTAATTGCTTGGAACACAATTAATCGTGTATTTCACCAACCTGTGATTCTTAACTGTTCTGCCGAATTACTATTTGGTATTAACTCCTTTATTAATAAAGAAACTTTCACCCCAAATGAAAATTTTCATATTAACACCTCCTTTTTGTTTAAAAATTAGAAGGTCAAATAAATATTTTGGAAGTATTCTTAGTCTTTGAAGATGAAATAAGATTGAACTGTGTCAGATATACTGTAGCTTGTATTTCCAGAAGTTCTCATTTCACTGTCTTAATGTATTTCAGTATGGATTCATAGACCCCTCTTGTTCCATTTCCTGGATTCTTACAAGATAGGAACAACATTTTGTGGTGGGTTTCATAATAAAATTTGGACTCTACAGGTCAAATGCTTATGCCTGTGATCTACATTGATTTAGACGGTATTCAATTCTGTAAGCAAGAGAGCAGTCCAGTCGTATGCAACATTTTATAATTACAGCAGATTTTTCTGATTAGGAAAGCGCTTCCCTGTTTATCTTGTATTCTTTCCTAATGCCTGGGCCTGACAAAGAGGGGACTCTTGGAGAATATGATGCAAGATTCTGTGTTGTGTTTCTGCAGTTTCCTTTCATAGATTGTCCAGAGATTAATGGCAACAAACTTCTCAAGGGTTTGCAGAGAAGGAGTTACATTTCTTCTTTCCCAGAAGTTTGGAACCTATCCCATTTCATGTGTAGTTTGTCTTCGCATCAGGGAAGTATGTTTTGATCAGTATGAAATGTGTATCCCCCAGCAGGAAGCCTGGATGTATTTTTGGAGATAGATACTGATTCAGATCCTTAATGTTTCAATTATAAATTCTGCTCTTGAAGTAAACATAAGAGAGTGAACAGTTTCTCTTACAAATGAAACCGTAGCAATAGCCTCAGACAAATGACAGAACTTTGCAGTCACTTTGTTTTGTAATAAAGAAGGCCTTTGATATTGCTATAGGCACCACCAAACCCAGCTATACGTGAGGGCTCTGTTATAAATACTGTCTTTCAGCGTTTGTGACTCAGCAGTGAAAGCATGTTTCTGACTGAGATTCGGTACAGAAGCTCAATCTCTTTCTCTGCTGTAAGAGGCTACCTAGAGTGTGATTTTATTCTGACCTCCCCTTTCCAAAATCTATTTGACACTGTAACAAAATTTATTAAAAAAAAAACGAAACATATTCAGTCTATAACAACATTTCAGGAGCTGGAAAACAGATTTACAAAGAGAAAGAGTTGGACTTAGTGTGCTAGCTGAACAGAGTAATGCCAGTCACATCACACTCTGCCTCCCCTCGTGTGGCATGCTAAGTGGAATGACCCTTTGTATATCAAATCAATAAGTTTTTGTTTTCACAATCAAACAAAGCCCTTGCGTATAGTAAGGGCTATATAGCAGCCACTTATGGCCCGATCCTGCACTTCTTAAGAAAGAACACCTCCCCTGTAAAGTTACTAGGCTTTTCTTTTTTTCAGAATGAAGTACAAGATTGAGTCAATAATTTAAACTACTAGTTCACTACTTCATTGGATGCTGTCAAAATTACTTAAGTTGTCAACATTTCAGGTAAATATGAAAGTAGAAATTTTGATCCAATAGTGAATAAACGAGTTTTGCAGATGGACATTTTAATTCACATAGTGAAACTTTTCCTGAAATGACTGCTGGAATATGAAAAATCTTCTGCTCTTGTTCCTGTGATATCCAGGGAAAAGTGGACCAGAACTGGTCATTCAGGAATTCGTCAGGTGACTATTATGTGACAGTATTATAATTTTTTTTCCTCACATGTTTTGTTCTTGAACAAATATACCACTGATATGGTTAAAGGATACATGAGCTCTAAGTAACGTACTGTGAAGGAGCGGATACTTGTCACTGTGGCAGTTGGTTGGTAGACTTTTAAAGATAATACAATGAGCTGCAAAAACATAAACTTAAACTTAGGTGTTTTCTCTGACCTGATTTTAGGCTGAGCTTGCTGGCTGAGGTACTCCCTGATACACTAGGTATTTGGTCCCTTACCATTTGAATATTGAAAGCCTGAAAAACATCATTGCAAGTGAAGCTGCCTTTTGGGTCTCCCAAATATATATACAAATTCAGTTCTCCTCACAAATTAATGTTCTGCTTAACCAAGTTGAATTGTTTTAATTCCCCTAACAAAGGCTGACACATACAGTTCCTATAACTTCTTGCAGGCTGTTTCCCAGGAGGAGCATCAATGTATTGACGGTAGAATGTACACACATCTGTTTCCAACTAGCCTGTGATAACCAGGTGAGATGTAAATTTAACTAAATGCAAAAAAAGCAACAGTGTGTTGCAACAGCATTCAAGATCAGACTTCCACTGACAAAAGCAAGGAAATTCCAAGTGAAGATTGCTGCTACGTTCTTACTTCACCCCTTTGTATTTCAGAGTTTCAGGGCCTCAAAACTATACACTTGACTATGTACAAAACAGTATTCAAAGAGCATTGTCACAATGTCAGACTTCTAAAAACTAGGCAACTTGTGCAACTGTAATTTTGACTTCGTTGTGGGCACAAAGTATGATAAATTTAAGTAGCCTATCATAGACTATTTTTCTGGTTTGCCCCTTCCTCATTCAGGACACAGAAGAGATGCTTCTCACAAGAGAAAACAGCTGGTTATTTTAAATTTCTGCGTGCAGCAAGTGCCCTTTGCCTTATTTATTTATTTGTTCAGTGAATAACGACTTAGGTGTTCTTCAGGCACTTATCATTGTGTTAGTTGATACTTCATTAGCATTAGTGGAATTATTTCTGTGTTTTCTTTACAAGAGAAGAAATATAGTTTCATTTTACTTAGGAGAGAGTGTGGATTAGGTCTGTAGAGGCTCTTGGTGCTGCTGTGCTCAGATTTGTGGCAATTAACACTGAAGAACCTTGCTGCTGGGTGAAATCAATCGCAACTAGGTCTCTGTCCAAGTTTCCTATATGGTACATGGCAGAAGCAAGTAGAGGAATAAATAGGCTTATGTGGGATCCACTATGAAGAAGAAGCTGGCTCAACTTTTCACTGTGAAAGGCCAATGACATCTATGTGACTGAAGACACAGTGACCAGACCTTAGTGCTTACAAATCTTGTAAGATGCTGGGTTTGCCTGTTGTGTCCCGTAAACAGGTATTAAAACTGCTGTTGGAAAATTGGTAGATGGACTATGTGCCTTCGCCTCAGCCTCTACAGTGCTAATTCAGGGATGTTAAGTTAGGTCCGCACTGCCAAGTTTGTAACCAGGACACTGACCAATAGTCCGTTTTGCCCACGCAGGTACATGGGAGGTGTTTTGATGCAGAGGCAGAGCAGGCAGGCAAGTACAGCTGCAAAATTTCCAATTGTGTCTCTCAGCATCCTCAAAACTGAGTTGGAAGGAGCTGCTTGCTTTACTTGGAGTTTACTTCAGTAAACTGTTTCATGTTAGATGCCTGAGGGGGCCCCTTTATTACAGAATGTGAACATTTAAGGAGTAGGAGAAACCACTCTGTCCTTTTGCTATAGTTCAGTAATTAGAAACTCCAAAACTCTGCTTGTGGGGGACCTCGGTTTGGTTTCATCCTCTGTCTGTGAACATAAAAATTAATATTTTCCTTCACTCGGGTTGTGCTATAACGATCATGTGGTTATTACAGCTTCCCTCATCACAGAATCACAGAATGTTAGGGATTGGAAGGGACCCCGAAAGATCATCCAGTCCAGTCCCTCTGCCGGAGCAGGAACACCTAGATGAGGTTACACAGGAAGGTGTCCAGGCGGGTTTTGAATGTCTCCAGAGAAGGAGACTCCACAGCGTCCCTGGGCAGCCTGTCATCCTAGCTACTGAAATAGTTTAGTTGTGACTCTCTGGGCTGGACCTTTAGCTTGCTGGGAAGTATATGCTAAAGCGATCAGAGACGTTTTGGGAACCTCACTGAAATAAGAATTTATGGAATGCAAGCACCTCCATAGCTGGAAAGCAGCTGGATGAGAATTTTGAACACTATCATTTGGAATTAAAGAATCATAACTGTTTGTTTTCAGCATCTGAGTCCTCTTACTGGTTTAGTCACTGAGATTTGTCTCAGGTCACACAAGCAAATCAGTGACGGAGAGCTGGGGTGAGCCTTCAGCATACAGACAAATACGTCAGACTATGGAAAAATCAACACGGGTTTTTGTAGAGAAGCTTTGTCATAGTTATGAAGTTATTTCATGAAACCAACAAACTGATAAACCAGGGTGATACGTTCATGGTAGTGATTTCAAAAGCTTTTGGCACAGTTCCTCACCAGTGCTGCTAAAGAACATTTGCTGTCATAGGTTAGGAAGCCTGTTCTGTGAATTAGTAACTAGCTGAAAGAGAAGGGTTAATGAGGTAGCAATAAATAGTCATTTTTTTTACGCTGCGGGAGAGTTATGATTGGACTCCCACAGGGATTCATGCTGGGACCTGCACTAGTTAGCGTACTCAGAAATTGTCGTGGAAAGAGAGTGAGAAAGGAACCGGCACATTTTGCTGCTGGTGCAAAATGCTTTACAGTGTGGAGTATGAAGCTGACAGCAAGAGGTTGCAAGAGGCTGTTATTCTGCTGCGCAGCATGGATGTTAAACTAGAAGTTGAAATTCAGTCTCAATAAATGTCAGGTAATGCATACAGGCAAAACCCCTCTTAATGTTGTGCGCCTAGTGGTATGTTCTACATCTGCTGTTATTGCTGTAGAAGGAGTCCTTAAAGTCTCTGTGGGTAGTTCTTTGGAAACTTTATTTCCAGCTCCGAGTAAAAAATACCTGGAGTTATTAGAAAAGGAAGACAGAATGAAGCAGGAAAAAAATTGTGGCATCTTTGTGTAGATCAGTGGTATGGCCACATCTAGAGAACAGTATGTAGCTCTGGTTTCCCAGATCAGAAAGAAGGTAAAGGTAGAAAAGAATAATAAAACATAGAGAATGGTTTCTGTTTAAAGCATGGCTATCAGCACTTGGACTTTTCTGTTTGAAAAAGTCAAAAGTGACAATGTTTGGGTGACTAAGGGAAGATGATTGAATTATATAAAATTGTGGCTTGTGAAGAGAAGGTAGGGAGCTCTCACTCACTTTCTCTAGTAGGTGGCACACAGGGGAAATCATGGACAGCAGGTTTAAAACAACCGAAAGGTAGTATTTTTTCAGATGCTGCAGGACTATAGTATGGAGCTCACCGCTTCCAGAAATGTGGAAGCTAAAGCTACCATTACTTTCAAAGAGGGATTAAACTCGAGGGGGATGCAGTGCATTGGCAGCTAGTAAATGGAATGGAATACGCTAACCTTTGGTTCGGGTTTTCCCTAACCAATGATTTACTGAAAACTCTGATTATATATCTAGAAGGATGGTGTTATACCTGACCTGTTCTTTGTCCTCTCTTCCTGACTGATCAGTCCTGGTCGTTAGGATCAGAAGAGAGTTCAGGATACCTGTGTAGTCCCATGCAATATGACCGTTGTGCAGCTCATACAGGAGAGAGACACCAAGATGGTCAGGGGACTGGAAAATGGTATATTGTAGAAGACAATAGAGAGAGATAACTGAGATTGTAGGGAGAACTGAGATTGTTCAGCTTTAAGCAGGCGACTAAGAGAAGCACTTACTGCTGTTGTTTGTATGGAAGATGAAGCCAGATTGTTCTCAGAGAGACTGAGAGGGAATGGACACAAGTTGAAATACAGGAAATTCTGCTTAGATACAGAGATCTATTTGTTTGTTTGTTTCTATTTACCATGGACATGGTCAAACATTGGAACAAGTTGCCCAGAGAGGTTGTGTAACCTCCTTCCTGGGAGATACTCAGAGCTTGACTAGACATGGTCCTGAGCAATCTGCTCTAAGTGGTCCCACTTTGAGCGGTAGGTGCTCCCAGATGGCTTGCAGAGGCCCCATTGCAACCTACATCGTTCTGTCTTCTTCAGATAGGTTGTTACCATGTGCTTGTGCCCGAAGGATACATTATTCTATATGGTGGATTTGATGAGCATTAATTATGTATATTAAAACTCAGTGCAAGAACATAGTGAAGAAAAGACACTTTGGATTTGCCATAAAGAAAGCAAGAGTCAGCTGTGGGACTTTCTGTCTTGTGGCTTGATAGCAGTCATTAAAATACTTCATAAAAATGCATCAAGAAGAGGAGTTGTTTGTCAGGGTGCCGCAATAGCAGGAGTCGGTAAATGGCACTGTTGTCCATGCTTACAGTTTTTGGTCTCTACTTCCGATGTCTTCTTTAAACAAATGATAAATAATTAGTTTGTCAGACGCTGAATGACAGGGAAGAGTACACCTGGCATAGCACGTGCTGCCGTGTCACACGACGTGATTGCTTAGGCGCATGTTCTCTGCATCTGGATGAAATGTGTCTCCCACAGGAAAGCCAGGAAAAAGACCTTCTTCTTCACCTTGGTTTCTCTAACTAGGGTCAGCGCTTCATGGTATTTGGGTTAAAATTTTTGAAATATAAGATAGTGCCGTTTGTCACTGAGTGCTTCTGTTCAACACCCGGCATGCATGGCACCAACAAACATTTCAGACTACAAAAAATACCCAAAACTGCCCATCACTGTTACCTCCTGTAGTAAGAACTTTCATTTGTAAGATGCAGACTCTGCCACAGCTCAGCAGCTGAATGACAGCGTTTTCACCAACAATACTGAAGGAATAAGCTGAGTCTTATAGTTTTAAAGAACAAATGCACTTCAACTTAATTGCAGTCAGGCTTGAATAAAAATTAAAGCGTTTGCATGTCTGTTAGGCTATATGTGGGTAGAAAGGCAGTGAGGTTAAGATAATAGGCTCAAAATGTATTCTCAGAAAACATTTAAAACCACAGCAGGGTGTGATTGTATGCAAATGAGTATTTTTGCAATAGCAGATTAAACACCTTATGGAATTTGTATGGAAAACTGCATGCTTGTACATGATGCAAAGTATGATTAGGCACCAGTGCGTGGAGTTTTTGCCTTTGGTAAGAAATTAAGGCAGATTTAAATCGATCAATGGTTTTCTTAGTCTTTTCACAGTATATATTGTAAGTTACAAACAGTGACTACTAGAGAGAAAGTGTCAAAAAAATACTACTTTTTCCTTCGGCCTGTATCCTTACAGTGTGTCCTGCTACAGTTTCCAGTCAGATAAAGCACTGCAGTAGCAGAAAGTCTGGCCATAGCCTGGCAACATATAGAATCTGAGACAGTGAGAAAACTGGCAAATTGATGTAAACTTTTACTAGAACAGCTGTTACTGGCATGTGTTTTGTCGTCAGCTTACAGAATGACTTACGGAATGTCTTTTACAAAACCTTCAAAGTATCTTTTTGATGCTTTTCATTAATGAACGAATTAATCATTCCAAGTTCAAGGACCACATTTAAAGAAACATTTTTTCATGCTCAGAGGTTTTTAAAACGACCCTGAGGGGATGCAGTGCCTATAAGGGGCAGCAGGTACCTTCACAAAAATGTATGGTTAGTGGTGGAAGGACCTGCATTGGCATAGGTAGATAATCGCTGCTCTACTTGGCCGTTTGCATAGCTGAGGGACATTGTGGTTGGCAGAATGACTGAACTGTGTTTGTGAAATGGTCTTTAATGTCAAATTCTAATCTACATTACATACCAGAGTTATGTATCTGCCTTTCTGAAACTCTCTCCTCTAACACCCAAGTTACTGTATTCTGTGCAATGAGAGAAATACCCTAGCCTTTTCAAGAAAATTAACGTACGGTGTGCCCAGGAAGAACATTTAAAGGAATATTTAAAGTTGCAGCCTACATTTTTTCCCCCTAGCAGTGATGCATTTGACTTGGCATTATTAGATATAATTGTGTTTGTTTTCATCCAGTGTTTCTCCTAGCTGGAGTAGAAAAGATAAAATACATTACTTCAAATTAACTTTGAC
This sequence comes from Pampusana beccarii, assembly GCA_013399365.1. Classification (NCBI taxonomy): domain Eukaryota; kingdom Metazoa; phylum Chordata; class Aves; order Columbiformes; family Columbidae; genus Pampusana; species Pampusana beccarii. The sequence goes on along the minus strand of VWYH01004713.1, from coordinate 60,536 downwards.
GTAAATAGTGGAGTAAATTAGACCCACAGTGACCTTGTGCAGTTTCTCTGAGGTGGATGTATTACTTTGTGCAAGACATAAAAGCTTTTCTGAAGAAGTCAGATTGTCACATTGAAAAACAGTGAAACACACTCTCTTTCTGTCTTCCAAAACAACTCTGCCTGCTCAGCAGTAAATCTGCAGAGGGATCGCAAGCTCCCACTGGCAGGATTACTCTTCTTTCCTGCCTCTTAATCATAATTTGTTAGTGAAAGCAGTGGTCAGAGAAAGTGCAAGATCAACAGTTCTGAACACCGGTACAGCAGGCTTCGCTCTCCTTTATGCATGTGCCTTTGTGCCACATACTCCAGAATCACACCTAGAAGTGAATGGATAACGGAGCATTGTGATCTATACAGACATGAAATTTGGAGGACTGCGAAAGGTATTACCTACCCTTCTCTTGAAGGGTCTCTCCCCTGCTTGGGGAAGGGCTCAGCTTACAAAGCCACTGCTGAACTACCGATCGCAGCCTGACATTTTAAGAGAAGAAAAACATAAAATCCAGGGGTTTTTATTTCTCTCCAGTATATAAGGAGTGGGCTTCTTCAGGAAAGCAAAAACCTTCTTACCATGTGGGCAGAAACCACTGAGTGAGGGTAGCAGGCCATCCGAGGTGAGGAACCACTCCAGCTCTTGCAAAATAGCTTTTAAAATTAGAGCTGAGATAGCCAACATAGAAGTCTATGAAAAGACTTTGAGCATGTTCCCTTCGAAGAGGCATGGAGGAAGAAAAGATGAAGTATGGTAGAGCAGAAATATTGGTAATGGAATATAAAGCTGCTTTTACAGTGCCTTATTTTGCAGCCAGCTTATTATTTCTCACTTTTAGGACTGCCTAAATTAATGCATAAAGCTAGTAGAAGCAAACTACATAATTGCTTGAAACAAGGAAAGTAAAAGCAGACTTGTTAATTTAATGGTATTTTAAGCATTAATTAAGCAGAAATAATTTTATTTCCCTTCAATTAGGTGTAGTAGCGTATTTTTAAAGCCAAATCAGGGACAGAATCGAAATGTACACCAACATCATTCTCTCGTGCAGAAACACGTATAGGAAAAGTCTGAAGGATGGAGACCAAAGAAGTCCTGCTCATGGAATTTTTCTCAATGCAGTTTGATTCAGGTGGGACAAGCTAATGCTACCGTAGACAGATATTTGTCCCAACTGTGTTATTACATACTGCCTCTTAGCAGGAGAAGAGATAGATGACAGAACAGCTTTTGTGCTGTAATGAAGCATTTAAAAAATAGCTTGTGCTTATATTAAAGAACTCAAAAAAAAAAAAATAGACCTTCAAGAAAAAGTGAGAAAATTTGAAGTTTATGAGTCTTGGAGAAGTTAATTCCACTGTTAAAAAAGCTTCAGCCCCCTCACGGAAGAGACCTTCATTGTGACAGAAGAACCAAATGGTAACTGTGGACCATAGGTGATCTTCGATGTTTTTTTCCTTCTCTCTCTGTCATACCCTTGGCCTTTCCTGAGATGTTCAAATAGTTGCTCTTTGTGTTAGAGCTCAGGGCAGGCTCCGTATCCTGGTCTTATTTAAGACTCACTTGTCAGTGCAAACCTTTGTGAAGCAGCCTGAAGTATTTGTCTTTTTTTTGTTCTGCATTCACAATCGCAGATGCAGGCTTATTTTGTCAAAGTAATCAAGATGCTTAGAGGTTTTGTTCTTAAGTTTTCTTCCCAAGGCTACTTAGTTCTGTACCAAACAACTGCATGCCCACTCCAACCCTCAAATCAAAGCCTTTTTTTGTACAAACGGGAGATTTTCAGAGAATTTTGGCTCAAGTCTTATTTCCATCTCCTTTTTTAAAACCATAAGAAAAATGTTAGTGTAAGTGACTTCCAGGAATACTAGTTTTTTTAAAAGAAGCCTATTTTGTTAAAGATGATGAAACCCATAGACAGCAGTTGCTTTACTTATCCACTATAGTCAGACTGAGTTATATTGTCATGGGATGAGAACTGTACTGAATGCTTCTTCAGTTCAAAGGGAATTAAGGGTATAATTTTAGAGCTGAAAGACATTGCTTACAATTCAAATAAAGAACTGCAGTTTATTATACCACCCATCCTATACTGCCCATTTACATTGAAGGCCTTCAGGCCTGGAACTCTGCCTGTGCATTTTGCATGTACAGTATTCTCAGGATATGATATAAATAATAATGTATCAGCAGTGGAGAGAATAGCCCAGTGGAGCAATCCACAACTGAGTGAACCTCTCAGATATTATGGAATAAGGCCAGCATTACTTCAAAAACATTTTTTTTTCAGACAAAGTCAGTCAAATGCCTAAATTAAAATCCCACTCAATTGCTTTGATCTTATCAGATGCAGTATCTGTGTGTTCATTTAATAAGCCTCACATGCATTTTATCTTTATGCTTAATTTAAATATGAGAAGCAAACACATTTTATGTAGTTGTTATTCTCCAATTACTACAAAAGCTTCTTAGCATCTTTGATCATGTGAATGTTATTTCAAATCCAGTTCTGCTTCGCAATTACAAAGTGTCTTTACTGAAGTTAGCTTGGCTGCAATTCTAGTCCAAGTGGAGTAAACCGCAATCCTCGAAAAACAGATATGACTACGGAGCAGTAAAGAGATCAGAAGGCACCCAAGTAAGTGAGTTGATTGGTGGTGGGGTTTTTTTAGGCAGAAATTTCAGCTGAAGCTGTAATGAAACAAGTGTCTGATGCGGTGTGTCAATGATTTAGCATTAGAGGCAGTTTACAAAATGTTACGATTGTTAAAATACTATAGATCAGCAAACTTTATTTTTTGTATCAAGGACACTACAAAAAATGTTCAGCCACGGGGTTCTGGTTTTGAGGGGTATTTTTACACAAGACCACAGAGAGATGACACAAGTATAATGGCCGCTAACCAAGTTCAACGTGCTCGTGTGTGGACAGCTGTTAGACAATTACAAAGTGGATTCAGAGTTGTCACACAAACTATCTCTAGATTTAGGTAAAGCTCTGAAGCAAGCACCCAACAGCATCAGTGGCTGATAAAGCTCTTGAAGTAACAGCAGCAGCAAAACAGCTTTTTGTCTTATAGATCATTTCTCTTTAGTGCTCCTTGTTGAGTGGTGAAGGAGCACAGCACAAAACTGAGGAGAAGGAACTTAAAGAGTGCAAATGTTCAAAATACAGTACAAGAAAATTATTTTACTGCAAAATCAACAGTAGCAATGGCTAGGTGATAAACTGAAGAACATACTTTGTTTAAATTTATGCATAGGTGTCTATCAGACTTCCAAAAGCCTTAGCTTAATATTTACAAAGGAATGCTGGGAAGCCTATCTATCATGAAATATGAAACATTACTAAAGTAGCCCTTTTCTCAAGCAGCCTTTCTAGTATGAAAATGTGGCTTCTTCATGTACTGATCTATAACCTTCATTCACCAGAGGTCTGATTGAAACCCACTGGCTTCACGAGGACTGAAGCTTTATTTACTGAAGTACTACACATTTCCAGCTCCAAATGCAGAGGCAGGGCACTTGCTAGTATTTAGTGCCATACAGGGTCAGATTAGACTATGGACAAACTTTAATTAAATTTCACTTTTCAGGCAACGAAACCATGAAAAGTTTCACTGCTTTTCCATGTTAAAATGAACTAGTACCCAAGAGGAGCAGCCGCATGTTGACTTGCAGGCCTGGCAGCTGAGTTCATACCAAATCATTTTCACCCTCTGGCATTGCCCACAACATTCTGTCACGATCCAAGGCAATGCCCGTGTTCATTTAACGCTGCAGTTCCTGGCTGTTGTTGATAAGGACTGAAAAAGGAAGATTCAGAGCAACCACAAAGCTTTGCAAAGCAGTAGATGCTTGGATCATTTGGAAACACTACGTAGGAGCATGGTGGAGGCCAGCCTGTCTAGGTTAAGTGCCTGTCCTGTGTCTTGCTTAACCTGTAGCAAGAAGGAAAAAAATCAGATCCTATTTGTCCAACATATATATTTCTTCTACGGTCACTAAAAAGGTGTGTAATTTCTGAAGGTAATAGGAAATCAATTCCATCTAATTTAGATATGTTCATTTACCCTTTTCTGAGATGGTGGCTTTATTCAGCTCAAAAGCACTCAGTTTGTTTTCTCCAATGCCCTGACCACTAAGTGAGGTGATGGTTTTCCTTCGCCTGTTCCCTGCCCACTCCTGGAGAAGTCTTGCAGAACTGTCTGTCTGCAGCTCACTGTGAACAGCAGCGATGGGAAGAGATCTCATATCATCACGGTTAAGAACTTCTAAAACTGTGAGATGTAAATTCAGTCTTCCTCAGGAATATTTAGTTTACGGGGTAAATGCTTTAACTACTACATAGATTTCCATACAGAAACCAGGAAATAACACCAAAGTTAACCACAAGCCCCGCAAACCTGACTTCCCAAGATTCTCCATGTTGCCTACTCAGAGTTCAGGTGGTTTAGGACCTGAATGGAGCTTTAGGTGGGACAGTTATCACCCTAATCAGGATTTTAGTGAAAACCAAAATGACCTTGATTCATTCTTGCTTTAATAAACAGACAGGAAAAAGGAGCCACGTGCTGGCCCTGCTACCCTGCACAGCCTCAGCACATGGAACAGCAGAGTGCTGCAGCGGTATTAATTCTCCAAGTTTTAAGGCCAAAACCTGTCACCCTTGTTACACATATAGAGGCATAAACCTTGTTGGGTTTGCCAACTCTTAATACCTGTATTTACCCAGTGTGCTCGTGCTTAAAGATGCAAGCTTAGAGACTCTGATTTAACTGTGAAAGGTTTTCAAATCTTTTGTTTGGAGTCATTTAGCTGAGGTGCAGTTTTGCCCGATCAATTCAGCAGGTGAAGGAAGCCTTTCTAACCATATGTCTTCTTTCTTGATCCTATGAATAAAGATACTGGAATGTTTCACTGAGACATTTAGAAGCGTGTTTAATTAAAACCCATGCATTTTAATAACATTCTAGATCAGAGGTTAAATTTGAAATAAAGCTGAATTGTAGAGTGTGAAAAAAATGTGAGACTTGCCAGACATAGAAGTAGACATTGAAGAAAAACCACTACTGATCAGTTCAGGTGAAAGTATTCACAAAGCAGAAGCTGGCAGATCAGATGAAATTTGTTTCTGTCCTGAAGTACAGAATTCTCCACAACTGTGGCAATAAGTGCCAGCCACACATTTAACACATGGACACCTTAAAAAGTATAGTAATTATCAGGGAGGGAGCAGGACAAATACTGCATATTCCAATGCTACCAAGTTCTTTTTATGGCCTAATCACTAGGCCTTCAAGAGATTCTTTTTCCTATGAAAATGGAAATAGAAATTTCAATTTTGGATGTGTATTAGCTATTTGCATAGGCAAGACTGTTTCACTAGAAACTTACATGATTTCACGTTCTAGCGTAAAACATTTTAAAACAGAAATAGTATAAATGTATCATAAGTGAATGTTAAAATAAATCTCAACCAAGTATATCGCGATGCATAAATAACAATCATTTCTCATTGTTGCTATTATTCTTTTACCATCCTAATTCTCTCTTCTTCCACTTAGTGGACTTAGGCTGTTCTTCCCTACTTCATTCAGGAAAATCAAAAGTTTGATATACTTGGAAGCCAAAGGTTCATTCATAGTATTTATTAAGCAGTACGTAGTCAAAGAAGCCTATTAACTCTATTAAGTTTTTTAAAGTAATTACTTGTAGAAATTCCTGCCATTTTGCACCTGCAATTGAGTGCAAGCAAAGGATGCAGTTCAACAGAATACCCAAGTTATGTTTTATTCATTTCTGGGGAAAAAAACCAAAAAAACCCCAAAAAACCCCACACAAAACAAATCAAAGCAAAACAAACAACAACAACAAACCAGAAACATAAATACAACACTAAAAACAACCCCAGAGATTTGTATTTTGAAAGCTGCTTCCCTTGCCAAATGAACAAGAATTGCAAACAAGCGTTCACACTCTTTTTTTCCTTCCTGGCACAGTACAATCAATTTGCTCACAAGGCTGCTGAACAGTTTCATAACACCCAAGAGATAATTTGGTCATCTGTATAGAAACAAATAAAAGTTGTCTAATCAGACGATCAAGTCTCAAAGCAAATAAGATCAACCAAAGATATCGCAGATCTGCCAAAATCCCAGTAATAAAAGTGCTGTTGAGACTGGAGAATATTTTGGACATACATGCCACCTGGTGTTCGGAAAATAACCTTATGTGTGAAAACAGCCTGAAATGCTCTTAAATCTGTATTCCCCTTAAGAAGCAAGCAGACACTGACGTATTTAACGTGGATTAAATGGATAAGCAGCAAAAGTGTCTTTAGGTTAGTGTTACTACCAGCATCTGTCTAGAAAGAAAAGGAACAGGGTGACTTAACATTCCTTTGGGTCCCATCTCTACTAACCACAAAAGCTCTCAAGTAAATCTTTGAATTAAGTGTATTTACACATCTCCCATCAGATAATGGCACTTGTGATGAGAAACCTCCCGGGCACAACCTTATACAGCTTCACAGTCTAAGTGTAAACTACAGTGTGCCAAACCGAGAGGCAAAGAAGTTCTATGAGCTGGAGCTAGGTAAAAAAAGGACTAGCGATAAATAATACTGGATAGTGAGTAAGCAGTCAGGGTTTGACATTACTGTGACGACTACTGATGTGTTTCGGCTAAAATACTTAAAATCCCCAACTCTTTATAGTTGAAGCAGCAATGACAGTAACTACCAGTTTTGTGTGTTTGATGCCTGAAGTGATAGGACAAGAGGAAATGGCCTTGAGTTGCAACAGGGGAGGTTTAGGTTGGATATTAGGGAAAAAATTGTTCACAGAAAGGGTTGTGAGGCATTGGAACAGGCTGCCCAGGGAAGTGGTGGAGTCACCATCCCTGGAGGTGTTTAAAAGGCATTTAGATGAGGTTCTTAGGGACATGGTTTAGTGCTAGAGTTAGATTATGGTTGGACTCAATGATCCTGAGGGTCTCTTAAAACTGAAATGATTCTATGAAGTAAACATTCCTTGTTGGTAAAATTGATGCCAGTAAACACATCAACTGAAATAAACCGTGTTTTATCTTTACCTACCGAAGGGTTACTTCAAGTGGAGCCTAAAGGTTCAGTGCAGGCAATTGGACAATTTACTGTGAAATTCAGTGATACTGAACTGTACCTAAGCACGATGAGGGATTTTCTGTTCTCTCCTTTGCAAAGCAAATTTAAATACATCTGTGTTTCACAATTATAATTTAGGATGAAACCACAGTCTAAGGTCAGTCTCAGCAACATAAATAACTAGCATTTAAGTTAGCACCCCTGGCAAGGACAAACTGTAACTATTTGTCTGGAATCATATCTTCACAGGCCTGCCAAAAATCAAGCCGAGTGTAGCGAGCTTTTCTTCTTCTTCAAGGCAATGGGGGTCAAATGCAACTGTGTCCTTGGGCACCAGACTCCATTTCAGTTCTAGTATCTTTGAAAACAATACGCACTAGAGAGTCAACACTGTATTGTACATTTACAGTGTACACATGCTATCTCAGGTGCTTGTATCAACAACTCTTTTAATGACCCATAGGTCCAAACATAACCTATCTGTTAACTGAGAACCATGCGGTTGTATGTGGAGAAAGTAGCTACAGGTTCACTTGTCAAATGCAGGGAGGTGGTTTTTTGGTTTGCTTTGCTTTTTTTCCACATTTTATTCTCAAACCAAAATCATCAACGGTTTAATTCTCATTAACTTTTTCCAGAATTTAATTACTAATGCTTTCTCAGCATCTGAAGAAAGTATTTTCTAATGAAAACACAGAACAGAATAAGGAACTTTGTAGAGCAGAAGATATTTTTCCTGTTTTCTCTCAACAGTAACTGCTCAGCACAGATGTTAGCGCTCTTTTCTTGCCTTAGTATTGACAGGGGAACATAATGACTCTTGTATGATCTTTACAGAGAGCATGAAGCAGAAGAAAACACAGTCGAAAAAGTTGAAAGAAAAAGCTGGGGAGGAACCACTTACCACAAACAAAAATTACATCGGTGGTTTAGCATGTTGATGGCTACTAACAGTAGAGCCAGCATCATTGCTTCTGTAAAGTTGAATACTACACTGATTATTGGATATTATTTAAAATGTAGACAAAAATAATACTTTAGGCTCCTACAAAAACATTGCATTCAAAAGGTTCCACTCCATTCTTTTTTGGTCTGTTTAAGCCTGTGTCAGCAACTCTGTTCTTAGTCATGGCTCCTGCAGAACCTATTTAATGTTCTGAGTTAATCTACATTAGTATTATTTTGACTGAGAAATATGAAGATAACAATGTTGAGTACAACTAGTTATCACCAAAACTGTGCTTTCTATACCCATTTTTGTTTCAGCATGCACAAATGGACCTTAAAAACCTCCTCACGTAATGGAATAAATCTGCAAGAAGCTAACAGAACACACATGGAAGGAGTCACTTCATGCTAACACTATTACATTTGTCCTTAAAAATCTGATGATCGTCAAAGACAAGGAAGCAGCCAAATAAACAGCTTGAATAATAAGGTATCATAAAATTGTCTTAATATTTTACCTTTTCACTGAAAAGTGTTCTTTCAGCCTTGAAATATATAATATACTGTGGCCCATGCCAAGTCTTGATTTCATTGGAAACCTCTGAAAATGGCACATTCTGCTGTACTGAAATTGCCTAGCACATTCTTCTTAGGTTACTGCTTAAAAGGAAATTGGCTACTGAATCAACAAACCAGTAGCCAGAAAAATATGGATAGTCTGCAGTGCTAGGAAGGGTCTGTGTGGACACCAGTGCTAGAAGCTGTTCCTCGACATATGTGTATATTCGACCTATGTTTTTACATAATACCATAAACTAAACATGCCAAGTTTTAACAGTTATTTTTCTTGATTAAAAGCTTAAGTCTGCATCTGCAGTATTGAAACTGTTTCAGTTCTAAATCTTTACCAAGTTACAGGCAAAAGATCATGTACTGATTTGCTGATTTTTCAGGGGGAATGTTCGCTAGTTAATTAGGAATAAACGTGGTACAGTACAAATATTAAACTTCTGAAAAACAGAACCAGAATAATTTCCTGCTTCTGCACATAACTTTGCACATTAAAGCAGATGTGACGCTAGGAACTCTCATCTGTAAATATACAAGTTACTTAAAATCCTGTTTTCAGAAAGTTATTTCATTGTGCTGATCACAGACAGACCTGCAGAAATCACTGTAACTAGACTTAAGCAACTTGCATACAATTATATGTCAACCTCTGCCTTATATCAGGGTATGCTATTTACAATTGTCCTTGAAGCCTAGAACTGGATAGAGACACAGAATATTAAAATAAAAAATAGCGTATTTTATTTTCAGCTTTAAAGATGCATCTCTAAACGATCAGTAGAAAAAAAAAAAACGAGTAAAAAAAGTAAACATCAGCATTTTGTAAAATCACATAGAACTAATAAAAGACTTAATACAAAGTTTTTATATACCATTCAAATGCAGTTAAAAAAAAAAAAAAAAAGAGTAGTCTGGTCTCCAAGACCCCAAGAACCCTTCTACTTGAAATAAATGATTAAGTACCCACAGATTTCAACTATAAAACTAGGATACATCCCTTCTTTTTTCTTCCATTTACGAAGTCAATTGCCATGTACTTCAATTACTTGCAAGTGAAATTCATGTTAGTCTCAGTTACAGTACTCAAGAGCACACCTACAATCCCAGGACTGAGGTCCTTTTGTTTTCAGTATCCTGAAAGGCTCTTTATCAAGTCAACACTCATCACATATCTTTAGACTGATCATCCTCTTCAAGTTTCCTGATTTCATTCTTTAAACAGTTGATGGTTTCACGACTTGCTTTTAGTCTTTCTTTAAGTTCAGCAATTTCAAAACTAGTTTTCTTTTTGGCAGCTTCCAGCTTTTCCCTGGTTTTTACTTCAAGATCTGCAACTGTGGTGGCGATAAAGAAAAATAAATATTAAAAGAGAAAGCAAGAAAGCTTGTTTTGTGGCCCCATTCTGCTCATCAGTTTTGTGGATGGAGTTATATAATTCACTAAATCTGGTTTACTGAGATGTCCTAATTATTTTTTTTTAATTATTTGTTCACACAGAAGTTTTTGGACAAACCTGGTAACGCCAACAAATCTAAGGAGGCCACAGATATCCCTTCATATCCCATACATTATAGAGTTGTGCAGGCAGTGTAAAAAAGACAAAAACAAAAAAAACCTTGAATTTTTATCTGCTTCAGTAGCACGTTTTAAGGAAATATATTTAAAAAACAAACAAACAAACCAACAACACTACAAATTTCTACCTATGCTCAAAAGAAACATCCAGAAATTTTAAGTGAGAAAAGTTTACATTTGGACAAGACCTTTTTATGATTCAAATTATTAAACATTTTCTACAAATAAACCGTAACAACATGCAATATACCAAGAATCCACCTCAAGGTTGGCTAAACCGAGGTAGAAAATACAAGTCCACACACCCAAACAGACACAAGGCAAATGAGGAATGTAACTTTGTAAAGCTTCAAACACAATAACTACTCTTAGTTTGAGGTATTCACTGTCTAAAAATAATTGTTGTCAGGGGAACCTGCATATAAGCCCAAGGCCAGGTGAGCCGGAGTGCGACGGCACCGGAGTTTGTAACTAACACGGCAAGATTTGGGCTCAATACACACTACATTTACTTTCTGAGAGTGAAAGAGATGAAATTCTGAAGGTCAGAACATAAATCATCACTAAATGCACTGTACTTTATGAATCAATATATTTTCATTTCATTCCCTTAATATTCTAGTTTATATTTAAAGATAGATTAAATAGGAAGGACACGAAGAACATTCAGCTATACTGAAGAAGAATGTTAGGAAATGACCTAAAGAATTAGAAGGGAAAAAGACAGGAAGAGCTTTCAGACACTGCTCTATCCCAAAAGGGTTGCTGCTTTGACTGACACAGTACTAACTGCTCTGGATCTCGGTGCTAAAGTGCGATCTTTGCGTGCACTTAAAATCTTGATAAAACCAACTTTATCACAAATTCAGCAGCCTGAATTTATTCTGTTTTATCTGACCTTACTGCATGCCATCACTCATAATACCGAATTATTCATAATTTTCTTCAGCAGGCATACAGACCTGAAAATCTTAGACGTTTTCAAACAAGTATTAATATATTTGCAAAAGTTGAAGCTAATTTGATGCAAAAATACAACTTTTTAGCAGCATCCAAATCCTCTGTACTATTACAGCCCAGGGGAAGAAAAAAACCCAAAAAAAAAACCAACACAACACCAAAACCCACACAACTAAAACCAAAACAAACTATTTTTTATTTCTAAAATGAAAATATTTTGATTTTCAACTTACATTCTGTTTCATGCTTATAAGCACCTAGCGTTAGCTGACGAGATGTGGTCAACAGCTGCTGCATCATTGCAGTAGGGTCTTGAAATATCTAACGAAGGAGAAAAATACGTGGTGTCAATATAACCCTTAAAAATAAAGTGAGGATTACATTAAAAATTAACATACCATTTCATCGTAGAATTCAGAAACTACAGTTTTCTTTCCCAGGATAGCATTGGTATCAGACTGAAAAAGCTTCAGCAAGTGATACAAGGTTACCTATTAAAAAAAAAAAAAAAAAATTAGCTTGACAACTGTAGGGAAATGATACCTTTTAGATATCAGTAAGCAGTATTTGTTCTTACATTAATTGTATAGGATTTAAAATCTTTTAGGAATGCAAAACTATATGCCATATAGCTTCAGCAGGATTAGTATTGATAGTTAAACACACCAACTATCCAAAGGCTTCTTGATACTTTATGTTTTTCTTAGGAAAGACACTAATGCTAGCATAGTACCATTGAAAAAAGACAATTAAAATATTCTAAAATCCAGTAAGTAGGAAGAGAAACTCTCGGTGTGTGCTCAGTCCAGGTAAGGTGTAACATGTGGCCACCTACCAGTAAACATCAGAGAAGCCAAGCACAGAAAAAGCCGTCATGAACACCAGTAGAAAAGCACGGAAACAGGAAAACGTGGGCAACCATTAAATACATTTCCTACGCGAACAGGCTTTATTACTTCCATGGCTGATGGGATTTATTTTGACCAGAAATATCCTACGGCACAGCTTGAGGCCACCATAATTAACTAAGTGTTGTTAAAAGTTAAATGTACTTACAGGTCTCTCATTTGGATCAATGAAAAATATCTTAATAATTATTTCAAATTCACCCCAGCCTGTTTCGGTGATTTCATAGGGTGGTTTGGTAACAACTGCAGTGGGAAACACAGAAGTGTTAATACAGGTGGTAACTCCTCATCGGAACCAATAAAAATTCCATTTCTAGGAACAAATGCAAAACCCACCTCGTAAAGGATTACCGTAGCTTTCATGCAACTTGAATTGAATTTTTTTCACATAGGCAGACATATCCTAAAATAGAAATGCCGTGATTTCTGATTATTTAGACAGCACAGCAAACTACTGTTTATTCATCCATCCTGCGTGCCTATAATTTCTTCTGACATAAACACAGTATTTCTCCTGACTTTGTGAGCAGGAAAGCAAGATGGTAAATCCAGTGATTAGTACTGGCACACAGGTCTGTCAGTATTCTGTCCTCACGAATGCTCTCCAGTTCTCCCCTAGCCTGGAAAGATCACTCCACAAACATAAGTGGAAAAGCATCTTCCATCTCTTACTCCTTTTTGGACCCCCCCAGCCTGCGTGTGCCCTCCCTTTACACCCCAGCACCCTCCCGCCCTCTCCTTGCACCCCAAAGCTCATCAAGTCCAACCCCCTGCAATGAGCAGGGACATCTTCAACTAGATCAGGTTGCTCAGAGCCCCGTCCAGCCTGGCCTGGAATGTCTCCAGGGATGGGGCACCTACCACCTCTGGGCAACCTGGGCCAGGGTTTCACCACCCTCACTGTAAAAAACTTCCTCCTCATGTCTGGCCTGAATCTCCCGCCTTTTAGTTTAAAGCCATAGGATGCAACGAGGCCAAGGCGGCGCCGCCGCTCCCCACGCACCTCGTTCCTGTAGGGCTTCACGTAAACCGTCCACTGGTGCGTGTGACCGTCCTCCTCTCTTTTCTTCCCAAAATACCGGGCGACGTTTCCATACACGATCGGCTTCACAATGGTAACGCCCTTAAAAGAAAAAAGAGAACCAACGACACGTTTCGAAAGGCGTTCGCCGCGCTGCTCTTTGTAGCCCGAGCGAAGCCGTTGCCCCGCGGAGCGAGGCCCGCTCCCCGCCGCGGCCATGGCTCCTCCATCCCCCGCGCCGGGCCCGGGCCCGCACCTTCACCCTGCCCCCGGAGTCAGGCCCGAACTCAGCCATTCTCTTGAACATATTGCCCCGGCGCGGGGGGCGCCGCCCGCAGCCGCACCGACCGCGCTCAACTCCCGCGCCGCGGCCGCCAGGCCCG
>VWYH01004713.1:0-46985 GCA_013399365.1 Pampusana beccarii | reverse complement strand
CGGCGTCACGGCGGGGCGGGAACGGGGCGGGAACGGGGCGGGGCTGAGTGACGGACGGACGGACGGACTGTCTGAATGTCTGTCTGTATGACTGACTGTCTGACTGACTGTATGTCTGTCTGACTGACTGTCTGACAGACTGACTGACTGATTGACTGTCTGAATGTCTGTCTGTCTGACTGTCTGATTGACGGATTGACGGACTGTCTGACTGACGGACTGACGGTGCGAGGCGCTGCGGGCCGGCCCCGCCGTCTCACCGCTCCCCGGTTTGCTCCTGAGCTTAATGTAATTGCTAATTAATAAATGGCTTCTACCGAAACCTCTTTACTCTGGAAACATTAAGACAGACAAAGAGAAGAACGATGCCATTGCTGCTGTAAAGAAACCTTTCCTTCCCATGTGTGATGACCGCCCTGCAGACCTCCCTTCGGAAAGGGGGAACGGTGGGCTTGAATGTTGCTCTGCTGTGTATTTTAAAGACAGAGCTGTAACCAGCTCGTCTGTTTACAACTGGAAGATGAGAGGGCAGCAGCACCTGGAGAAACTGCGCTCACCTGAGCAGGGGCTATCGCACATCTGCTTGGCCCTCAGGATCCTGCCACCACTGCACATCAGCAGCTGTTGGTCTGTAGCATCCATGATCCTGATACAGAAAGTCAAAAATATGACTGTATAGGGATGCTAGAGGGGGTGGTCCTTTTATTCTTTACTCCAACCAAATATGACAAACACATGCAATATGTCTTAACTTCAAAAATGTCCTTGGGAAAACCCACCACAGGTTTTCTGCTTTTGGAAATAAATTCCAGTGTGCTTCTCTACATTGCTCTCTATATATAGAAGCAAAACTCAAGCCCAACACGTATTTCCACAAAAACAAGAGAGGAAAATACAACCACGGCCAATTTATGCAGTGGTTCCGACTGTATTTAATCAACGCTGGCCTCCGCCTGGACAGAAATGAAGTGCAAGCAAGATTTCACAGAGGACACTCGGGAAGCCAGCGCAGTGTTGGGGCCCTCCCACCGCCCTTACTGCCCTGAGGGTGAAAGCGCAGACACCGGGAACAGCCAAAATAATAATTCCTGCCAAAGACAACCAAGTTTCTTTGCTGGCTCCTGCACGCTTGCATGCGGGCGGCTCAGCTGCCCACGCGTGCCAGGGGCCGTGGGCTGCGGCAGGCAGGGCGTTCTCTGCAGCAGCAGCTCCTGCAGCGCTTCGAAGCCATTGACAGCCAGAGTGGGTAGAGTTGCTCTCACGGGCGGCCCTGAGGGTGCTTTTGGCAGCCCCTGCAGACGTATCCAAACAGACCCGCTCCCCTGCTCCTGCCGCTTCTCGCTGCACAAACGCCTGGTTTCNGACCCGCTCCCCTGCTCCTGCCGCCAGGCTCGCGCCCGTGGAGCTTCCCGCTGCACAAACGCCTGGTTTTGGTGAGGGGCGCAGGGCTCTGCCTTTCCCTTCTTATGACTTACCCGCCCTGTTTTGTCCTATGGACACGCCACTGTGTCTGCAGCAGGAAGGAGAAGGGATGGGGACAGCGATTCTCATTTGAAACGCGAGTGTTGGCCAACATGGACGCTGTTGTGGCTTAACCTGAGCTGGCAATACAACCGCGATAGCTGCTGGCTCGCCCCCCCAAATAGGGGAGGAAATCAAAAGGGAGAAACTTGGATTGAGACAGTTTAATAAAGTAACAAAATACTAATACACTACTAGTAAATATATATTTATATATAAAATAGAAATAAAAGATACTCAAGGCAATTCCTCACAAAGTCCGCCCACACCAAGCAGCCAGACCCAGGAAACAGCACCTGGTCCCGAACAGCTGATCCCGGAGAGAGAAAAGAGGAAAAAGGCAGAAACGCCCAGAGGCCTCTACAAAATGGCAAAAGGCCGAACTAACGAAAGACCCGAACAGAACCCTCCCGGCTCCGGCAAAAAGAACCAAGATAGCGAAGAAGGCGAAAGAGACCAGAAGATCCCCCCTGCCTCCTTAAATATGAAGCATGATGCTAATGGGCTGGAATACTCTCATTGATCAGTCTGGATGTCAGTCAAGCTCTGCCCCATCTATCCCCCCTTCCTCACTGCCTCACACCTGTGGGCAGAGTGCTCGGAACGTCCTTGTCTCCCAGACCAGAGCAATTAAAAACATTAACTCTGTGCTGGGGTGTTATCTCTCGTTCTCAAACTAAGTACAAATAATGACCGTGCTAGCTATGAAAAATAAAGGTTTCTAACCGCATGAAGAAAATTAACCCATTTCCAGTCAAACCACCACAGATACCCACGGCCAACACATGGATTGTCCCCGAGACCCCCGAGCAGAGCCCATGAGTACTTCTCTCCGAAGGACATGGGTTTAACAAGAGCCCATTGCCACTGCCCGCTCCTCCTCGTCCCCAGGTCCCGCGGCAGTGCCTGTCCTGCACTCCCACTCCAGTTTGCTCCACAGCTTCACCTGCTTGCCCCGCTCCAGCAGCGCGGCCCCCGCAGGCAGGTGACCCGCAGGGGAAGGAACTGCAGCGAGGATGAGCAGCCCAGTCAGGACTGGGGAGGTGCGGTGGGACAGGCTGCTTCTGGGAGAAGCCTCCTGGTGACCACAGAATCACAGAATGTCAGGGATTGGAAGGGACCTCGAAAGATCATCCAGCCCAATCCCCCCGCCGGAGCAGGAACACCCAGATGAGGTTACACAGGAAGGGTCCAGGTGGGTTTTGAATGTCTGCAGAGAAGGAGACTCCACAACCTCCCTGGGCAGCCTGTGCCAGTGTCTGTCACCCTCACTGAGAAGAAGTTTCTTCTCGTATTTAAGTGGAACCTCTTGTGTTCCAGTTTGAACCCACTGCCCAGCTCTATTAGACTGTGGAAGACTGGCAGGGAAAGAGAGGGTGAAGAAAAAAGTTGTAGACAGTGATGGCAGTCTGCGTCAGCAGAGATGGACTAAGCCAATGGGATCCTAACCTCTAAACCCTGGCATTCAGGTGCTCGTTTTAACAAAGCTTGTTAAAATGGAAATTCACGCCCCATGTGCCCCCTGGAAGTCACAAGAGCAGACTTAGAGAATCCTGGGTTGTGTCCCCAAAGGTTATTTGATCCAAGATGCTTCATAGCCACTGCCAGCTGACACCTCCCATGGACCTTCCCTGGGGCAGCCAGGGGCAGAAGGCAAAATGTGAGGATTACTCTCCATGGTATGTGCAGCCTCTTAATACTGAAACCACAGCTCTCCTGCGCTTGTCACATCTCTTAACCTTCTCCCACTCCCTTTTGGTTCCCCTGCTCTGTAGCAACCAGAAACGCAGCCTCTTCAGCACACGGGCAATTCCCGATACTTAAAACATCGCTCCAAAACTGTACATATACGATGTGGAAAGCCACAGGGGGACAAAGTAACATCATCTCAGAATTCTGTTTAAACTCTCTCACAATACCTACCAAAGGGGGAGTCAGCTATCTAAACTCTGCTACTCAGATTTATTATGAAATTATTATCAAAGTCCTGGTCTTACTGCAGTTACTGCTCATGATGAATCTACCACCACTAACGACCCAACACAAGTAGCCTGGAGAAGCTGGCAGCGGACACACGGCCCGCACCTACTAAAATCACGGAAATCACCTAAACGGAGCAGTTTTCAAAGCAGCCACTTTCAGAGTCACAAGGAGGCTGTGGCATATGGCCAGCTATGGGGGAAAACCTTCTTGGGAACAAAAGCGGAATGAAAAAAACCTGCGCAACGAGATGACGTGGGAAGGACTGGAAATGGTTCCTGCCTACAGCAAAGGGCTGGCAGTGCCCTGCAGAACACAGGTGCTGAACCTGCTTCTCCCAGCCTATTTTGGGGGGCTGCTGCCACCCTGCTGTAACTGTTGAGCGCAGCCTCTGCCCAGGCACGTGGTTTAGGCGAGGCTTTATCATATGCAGCTGTTGTGAAAGAAAGGAGCGGTGCACAGGCAGCTCCTCACGGAGCCAAGTCCCTCACCTGTTCTACAGCTCCCTCAGACAGCACACAGGTAGTTCTGGTAAATGAAGAACAACTCCAGGCTCTCAGCAAAATGACCAGCATCCTTACCTAGGTCAGGCCACATCCAAGATTTATATTCCAGAATTTGTGCTTTCAAATTTGCCAATTTTTCTCAACTTGGAAAGAGGTGGGAACAGTTTTGTTCTTCGTCGGGGTGTCACATACAGTCTCAGAAGAGCTGACCCCACACGTGTGTCACGTAAGATGTTCCTCAAGCTTCTTCCAGTCCTGGAAAGGATGAACCCAAGGACCAGGGGCAGCTGGAGGGAGCACGGATCTGGCTCCAGCAATGGCACCGAACCACTGTCCCTCATCGTTTTAACAGACTAGTAATTTAACTGTTGTTTTGGTTTTGGCAGCTTGTCAGTTTTCTAAAGAAAGACGTGAATTTATATAAACTTTCCCTGCTTCTTCAGTAATGCACCCAAGCCCCACACAGTGAAAAATCTGAGCTAGTTTGTGCTGTCTTCGTAACAAAAAAAAATGCTGAGGGAGGTGGTAGTGTAGAGGGGTTAAGAGTTTTACTTCTAAATTAGAGTAAAACGCATAAAATTATTTTTTTTCTTTTTATTGCCCAAATAGCTTCACTGAATGGAACAGTCAGGGGATAACCTAAAATTAGGAGGGCACAGTAGGGATCCCACACGACAGAAAAAAAAAAAAATAATCTGAAGTATCCTACTGTTCACTACCACTGCAAAAGAAACACCAACAAATTTCTTCTGGACTCCAGCTGAGATGGAAGCCAGCAGAGAGCTTTCATCATTATGGAGAATTTTTATTTACAAGCTTCATTCCCATAAACAGACCACTCCTCTCAAATTAAACATTCTTAAAGTTCCTTTTAATGTCAGTTATAGTGAGCTGTGAGCTCAAAATACAGCTTTTCTTGTAGAGAAAAAAGCTAATCGCTCTCATCTGGTTTAACAGCTGCTAATGAAACACTGGTCTTCTCTGACCCTTTTCATTCAAAGTATTTTATGTATTTAAAAAAAGAGCCCAGCACACAATTTAGACATTATTTCTACCAGTTTCTTTTGCAGAGCTCTGTTGGCTGTTCCACACCATTCACCGTTTTGATTACCCTTACACCGCGGGTCTGTGAGAAAATGGGAGCTGTGGACCTACATCTCGCGAAGATTCCCGGCTAAAATGACTTAGGAAAGTGAGAACTACAGTTCTAATTACGTATAGGCTGCAATTAACATTTTGAGGTGGGAGCGCAAGTCCCGTACAGCTCGATCCATGAATAAGGATCCTGTTTGGGATGAATGGTCTCTGTTCTCACCCCCTCCCACCAGTGCGGATCTGCAACGCATCTGGGCAGAGCCACGTATTTCTTAAATGAAGCACAGTCTGCGGCTTGTAAAAGGTGTTGAGGGCAGCTGCCCATCAAAAAGAAGCAGATGGCTAAAGAGGGAAAGGGAATAGCAGCGAGCTTTGGAAACCGGTTTTAAGCATCATTTTAACCATTTTAACCATTTAAGCATCATTTTAACCATTTAACTCTACAGAGCTCCCCGCTCCTTCAGAGGAAAACGCTGCCTGGGAACCCACCCATCTTCTGATGGGCTCTGGAGACGCCTTCAACTACAGCCAACACGTTCTGTGCGGACAGCATCCTCCAGTGCTTTCAGTGTGAAAGGCTTCTGAGCATTAAAATACCTCTTTCACTCCAAGTGTATTATATGGGAAAACACGCACAGGAATTTTAACAGCAGCGCACTGAAGAGGCATCCGAATAATATGCAGAAAAGAAGGAACAAGGACTTTTTCATGAGGTGTCACGGTAAGGACAAGAAAAATAGAGCTTGTTTATTTTGCGGAAAAAGGGGAAGAAGCAACTGCCATCTCCTTAAACTCAGAGCAGTCGGGGATTATCAAATCTAGCTCTGCCGACAAAGCTTGTCACTCAAAAGGAGGTAGATATGTGGGGTGCACACCCAATGTGCGGACATCACATTACTTAGACAAGCAAGGGTCCCAGACATATAACAATGGTGCTCATCTATCCAATGCCTCATTAGTAAAGAATAATTAAAAGGGATAGCAATCTTCTACCTGCAGCAAAAAGACTTCTATTTCTATGAATAAAAACGCTCTGCGATTGTTTTTCATGCCGTCTCTCCCGGAGCAGTAAAAGAGCAGAGTAAGAAAGGCAGAGAATTCTTCATCACTTTTGAACACCATACACTCTGTGTCTCAGCATTAAAAGCATGGACTGGCACCTCAGTTTTCTATAAAATTATACATTATGTTACGTGACCAAGAGAAAACGGTGTTTCTTCTCTGATTTACTTCCAGCTCAACCTTAACCAGCGAAAGTTCCACCTGCCTGGTTGGCACCAGCTCCCTCTCCCAGCCCATCACACTCTCAGCTTGCAACAGGCTTGAAAATAAACGTCCTGCCCTCCCCTCGCTGCTGCTGCAAACTCCTTCTGTGCCTTTCCCAAACCCCTCTTTTCACCTCCAGTCTGAGAAAGGAAACATCAATACATTAATATAATAATAAAATATTAATATATTGTCACCTCATTCTCATTTTGGTTTTTCTCCGTTGCCTCTCTAAAGGCTCCCGCTTGTACATCTCCCAACAACGTAATTTTCTAGTATGTGGGGCAGGCTTATCACCTCATCTCCAGCCATTTACTCACATTTTTCAGAATCAATGGCTTGCTTGTGCACCTTCTAAGAGGTAAAACAGGTAAATTTTGACAATACCGATACACTTTCTTCCTCTTGCACTCCCAGTTAAACGTCCATGTCCTACATGGCAAACTCTCCAGAGCAGCAGCGGCCTTACCTGCTCTCAGAGCGTGAATGAGCATCAACTCTTTAAGTTCTTCAGCATGTTTGGGGTAACCTGTGTTGTTAATCAAGGTGCATTCAGAAAGCCAAGTAGACGCATCATGCTTTAACCACCTTAGGATATGCCCAAGCCATTGTCAGGGGTGTTGAGTGCGCAGACTACACTCCTTTAACAAATATGCTATGCTACCAGGTGGTTATCTGTGGAAAAATGCAGATGTTAACTTGGCAAACGTGTTTCCCAGTTGACTGCCTTATTTCTGAGAGTGTGATGATGCTACAGGCCCTCAAGAGGACTTGGCTAATTCCCAAATGTAAAACAGAGGTTCTGTCTCCAAAATTATTGTCAATGTTTCCTCTCCTCTCCTCTCCTCTCCTCTCCTCTCCTCTCCTCTCCTCTCCTCTCCTCTCCTCTCCTCTCCTCTCCTCTCCTCTCATGATTAGTTATAGCCCAGCATTTCAGGATAAGTTGGGAATAAAGACATTCAGGTATTTGAATCTGATTTCTCTGTAACGGTTGGAAAAAAGGTATCTTTGTGATCACAAGCTACACATATACCCGGGTCTTCCTTTACTCAGCCTGTGCTGCACAAACTTACCTCCTCCATCTTCATACACTTTGCTCTGCTGATTTTTTTTTTTGAACTTGATTTGTATTCTGCTGCTCTTCTCTTTTGCAACTTACCGCATCTCCTGGACCAGCTGCAATATGACAGAAAGCTTTGAAAGACGAACCAGGGGAGAATAAAAAGACAGAGAACAGCACTAATACTCTGAGCATCTCTCCCCTCCCCAAATGTAACAGGGGTCAAAAAAGATGCTTCTAACTATTTACTCAAGGTCTGCTTCCTGGCAGGCGCTTGGGTGCCTTTCATTTCCACAGATTTCAGTAACTCAAGCCTCTCCCCGACCACCAACGCTCCTCTGCTCACAAGAAACGAAGCAGGACGCTGCCTTGCAGTCCAGCAGCGCCTTCAGCCAGGCTGCGCCAGAACGGCTGCGGCAGCGCGAGGGAAGATTTTCTTTGCACAAAGACGCCCTGGGGACATCGCTGTCCCACGGCCCGGGCTGCACCACCCACAGCACAACACCTGCACAGGAACAGCTCCCGCAGCCCACAGTCGCCCTTCCATTGCAGCCGAAGAACCCGCAGCTCACGGAAGCGACTGTTCGAAGCCCCCCTGTTAAACCCCACAAACGCC
This sequence comes from Pampusana beccarii, assembly GCA_013399365.1. Classification (NCBI taxonomy): domain Eukaryota; kingdom Metazoa; phylum Chordata; class Aves; order Columbiformes; family Columbidae; genus Pampusana; species Pampusana beccarii. The sequence continues at coordinate 38,941 of VWYH01004713.1, read as the reverse complement.
TTCCACCTCCCTCCCCCAAAAATTCCAGTCAATATCATGGGGTGCACAGGGATGTTACTCAGCCAGTGCCGCTGTGCTCAGAAACAGGTTCATCCTGGTGGGGGTCATTTTGTGTTTACTTTTGGTGATGGGTTTTTTTTTTTTCCTGTTTGTTTGTTTTAAATCCTGCAGCCCTCAGAGGACACGGTGGGTGGGAAGGGTCAGCTCTGTTCTGCGGCCAATCCGCCAGCACGAAGAGGCGACACAGAGGAGGTTCTGCACCGCTTCCCACATCGCGGGGCACTGGAGCCGGGGGAACAAGGACAATAATTCTTCTGCTGAAGCCTGGATGCCAGCAGGATCTCTCCCTCCAGCTCACCTCGGGTTCTGGAGCTTTTGATCCACAGCAGTTACGGAGACAACACTGACAAGGGCCAGAGGCAAGGTTCTTTTGAGTAGAATCGAACAAGAAACAGTCTTCCTAAAAGGGATCAAATTATTTCCTTGTCTCTAATTCAAGGGACGATCTTCTCCCTGGAGAGTTCCCAGGAAAAGAAGAAAAAAACCCAACCATATTCAGAATATTTACTTTCCTCGTTCTTCTGCTACCATTTCAAATCAGACCCAGACGATCCAGCGCCCTGGTTAGCCAACCTGTGCCTGAATGCTTCCACACCAAATTCATCCCCACGCTACCGAATCCTCACTGTGATTATCTCCGGGTACACCGCCCGCGCTTTTGGGGACAGGATGCTTTATAATACAACTCTCTGCCATTCAGCAACAGGAGCTGCTGAACACCCTAACCTAGCGGAAAATTGCAGGAAAGTATTTTAAAATAAGAGTTAGCAATGATTTTCCCCATGCTCTCCATGCAGAAGGAAGCCTGGAGTCCTCCCAGCACCCCAGCCAAGCCAGCGCTCCTTTCACCATGTCCAAACTTTCACACTGTCAATGAAGCTGAGCTATAACCCATGCTCATCTGGTTAAAAACTCTGAAATTCAGACATAGTGCAGTAAATAATCAGTGGCCAAGTTAGTTTTCCTGTCCTGTTGCTTGCTATTTCAAACAATTAAAATTTGAACCCTTTAGAGTAAGCAAATGGTACTTTTGTTATCACAGGTTTAGGGCGCTAGCCAAAGAAATTCAGGTTCATTTTCTAATGAGTGATATTGTTTCCTCCACACAGACCCATACAGTCACCCCCCTTCATTCACTCAAGAATGTTTAAATAAAATCATGAATGTTGTGATTTTCCAAGCCAATCAGACCGCGTTTCAGCCTTTTTTTAAGCTCTAAAGATTAGAAACAGTTATTTTTCCTAAATGAAAAATCAGCATTCTCAAACAATCTTATGACTGCCAAATGCTGGAGGCTTGTCACAGACAAAAGTCAGAGCTGCCAACACTGCAAAACGGTACCAGAAAGCTAAGGCGGCACAACAGATGTAGCTCATCTTGTGCTACAGTAAATGAACTTCGACAAATATTACGAAAAGTTTTCAACAAATACTATGAAAAGTTCACCATCAGTAAGGCAAAGCACGGCAATGCTAATGACTTTTTGTGTATAACACACAGATGTGTGTTTTTACACACACAATGTTCTGATTTTAGGAGCAGAGTGAAACATTTGGCCGCAAAACCACAGTGCCCACGGTGCTTTTAAATCCCTGCAGGATGGAACGGCCACTGGTACCAGAGAACTCTGCGTGAACAGCTCAACCTGCCATACAGCTGGTTTACCAACATTTGCCAGATTTAGTCAACTCAAGAAGCCAGATTAAAATAAACAGGTTTACCATCACTGGTTTAATGCCTCCTATATAGCAAGCCCACAGCTCCGAGCATTAGTACACGTTTGAGTCTGAAAATGTACTTTTAAGAGCCTGAAATTGCTTTACGCAGCTGGCTTTTGTTCTTCAGTTGACACATCACATGTGGGTCACCGCATTTTACACAAAAACGCCTGACCGAAAAAAAAGGCTGGCTTAGTAAAAGAAGTCTGCACTTCTCACTGTTTTAAAGTCTCCAAAAAGTCTTCAAAGACCAGATGAGAAGGACAAGAGCTGATAACAGAACTATTTTTAAATTCAGAAAATAATTACAGCACAGAATCTACTACGACATTAGAACATCCACGCTTAAAGTTTTAATGTCTGAATATTTGAAACGACCGACATACCGAGCACTGAGGAGAAATTAGACAAGCTGAAATGAAGAGAGACAAAAGTATTTTTTTTTAATATAAAAATGGCCTTTATTTCTTCAATACAAGGTAAACTACTATTGCAGTTTAGGACCAACACAAAAGTTGGACAGCAAATTGCTTAACAGTCTCCTAAAGGCTGAAAAAAAGAAACCGTGAAAGCTAAAAGTTATGCAATATTTCAAGTATAACATCTAAAAAAGATGAAATGATCCCTAAACTTAGAACTAAGTACCTCTGCTGAAAATGTATTAAAATCCACATTTGCTAGGATACCATCTTACCTTGTTGAAAAATATAGGTCTCCAGAAACTCAAGTATTCAACAGACTCTTTGGCCTGCCGGTATCAGGAAACTGTTTACTATACATATATAAAATCCTTCGGAGTCAGGCATTCTGACAGGCATCCATTTCCTTACATTTTGCATTGCAATTCTGCATTCCCTGCTGTATTTCAAAACCATTTCTTGAAAAGCTTACTCGTACATCCTTGTGCAAAATGGGAACCGGGAAATGGAACGGTACAGGAAGACAACACAGCCTTTTGTTTAGAAAGTCAGCAGTGCTGGTAATCATCATAAAAATGTTAAGGTTTACCAAACAGGAATGTATTTCACCTTTAAAACACTTGGCTTTTTTTGTTGTTGTTTTGTTAACGTTAATGTTAAAGAAGGACACCTGCAGTAGTAAGGAAACTTAATTTGCAATCACTTGTATTTATAAAAGCACACACATTCCTCATTTTCTTACAATTGAAGATCAACGGAATGTCTGTTTTGTAATGATATAATAATATGCACAGTTTAATACAAAATACAGTATATAAGAGGGTGAGGTCAAAGTCTATTACTTGAATATACCCCAAAGTGTTCGCACTGAATCACGTAAAACCACATTACATGGTATGAATAGACGGGAATTTTTACAACTTAAATGCTCCATTTGATTGGGATCAAAGGTATACTGTTTACTATTTCAAGAGACTTCAGTAAAACTAGTATATAGTAAAAGATTTAAGCACAAACATAGGTCATATCAGAACCTAAAACCCACTGCGACAACTGAGGCTATAGAATGGATGCAAGAACTAACGGGTGCATAATTTACAAATAGAACGAGCTGCTTCATCATAGTTTGTCCAACATGGGAGGGGGGAATCCCACGAGAACAGCAAATTGAAGGACTTTTATGCTTGAAACTGCTCCTTAGTAATTCACACTCTAAAGCCAAAATTAATCTCCAAGTACAGAGCATATCAGATCTTGATTTCAGGTGGGGGGGCGGCAGGGTGGGGGAAAAACAACAACAAACCACCCGAACCCCCCCAACCAGCCCAAGCCTGTCTGCAATATTATTTGCAAGACATCATAGTAAACAGGTGCAAGAGACAATATTTCTGCATTAACATGACTAATTACCACGCTGCAACCATTATGTTTAAGACTTATGTGGTCAATCACCAAAACAATTTAAAACCCAAACAAATCCACCTTGCTTCTTTCCTATGGTAAAATACTTATTTGGAAAGAAGGAAATCTTCTTTACGTGTGTGCACACTGAGCTGCACTTGCCGCCTCTAAGGTCTTGAAGGGTTTGTGTTTCAATGCAGAAGCAATTTGGTGTCTCGCATCTCTGAGGAGTATCAGTCTTAAACACGCACGTTTTATATTTGAATCTATATGACTAACAGTATCTTCATGAGCATTATGCTAGGAAATTTAAGGCTGTATCTCAGTTCAAACAAGAACCAATAATAACTTCAAGAGGCTATGTATAAAAGTCTATAAATAAAAAATAGGAGCAAAGTCTGTTTAACCTGTACACAGAGAGCAAGTGGCTAAGAAAAGGAAATCAGGAATTAAGTATTTCTATAAAGAATGTCATGTATTTTTACTACAAACACGGGTGACAAGTATATACAACATTTATATCGCCAATTATCCACATACAACTAGGAAAACATTTACAAGGGTTTGGATATGCAACTAAACAATCAGGTAAAAAAATACAGTTCGAAAAACTAAGCCTCACCAATTTCAAAGGAACAAAAATAGAAAAGAAAACTCACTCCTTAAAAAAAAAGTCAAGCTAATGCCTAAATTGAATAGGGTATCTTTAACACAAAAACAACGGCTATCCAAGCTTACAGCCACACTGTAAAAAAAAATATATCAAAGTTCTGACCAAACATTTGTCAAAATGCCATCAGAACCAAAATTATTGGCACAGAAAGCAAAAAGGGAATGAGGAAAAAAGACTGTATGTACAGTTTCCAAAATGCTATGTTCTTCTTCTGAACAAGTATTTTTGACCTGCCAAAACATATAGTCCGGTAGAAATTTTACTTTAAAAAACCCAACCAATCAACTCTACTGCTAAAAAACAAACCTCCAGTAAAACAACTTCTGTTGCTAAAGCACTGCCACCCTTAAGTCCATACTTGTTGTCTTTGCCTTTCAAGATAAAGGACACAGCCTTAAAATATTATTTTCAATGTTACTTACAAAAAAAATCAATATTTAAAAGAAATAAAGTATTTCCTCACAGACTATTTTGTCCTTTCATCAGCAAAAGGAGATGAAATAAAACTGGACGAATATCAAAGAGCACAGCAGTAGCCACATGGCATCATCACCAGTCAGTAAATTACCAAACTGCTGTTTCCTGAGCGCGCACAGGAAATTGCCAGTAACGTTTAATAAACCAAAAGCTGGTAAAAATTCTACTACAGATCCAGTTATACATGATGTGCATTAGACATATTCCTTTTTGGTGTCTATCGAGGTCTTTGGATTTTTTTCTGTACACTTTTTTGTGTCATTAAAAAAGAATCTAACAAATGAAATTCACGATAACAAGAGAATATTATCTAAATTGCAACACAGTACATCTATCAGTTAAAACTAAGTGTTCAGAGAACAGGCAGAAATAAGGGGCTTCATATGGGGACCTCATCTCTCAAGTCACAATGATCGCTCAGTTTAACTTATGTTATTTTCCCCCTGCTATTCCCTCCCTATTTCCATTGCCAGCAATGGAAATCTAGATGCGAGTGAGAAATACACTCTGTGTAAAAAGAGCAACAATCTCCTTAAATCTGTGTCAATGTGGAGTAAAATATCAGTTCCTGCATAAAAGGCTTGTAAATTTACTTTTTTTTTTTATTTTAAGATTTAATATATCTATGCAATGGAACATTACTTACCTGCTGTCTCTCCAGTATTAGCTATTCCCCATGTAACAGCTACAGGCAGGTTATTTCTTCCTTAAACTTATTACACACAGCAGTAAACAATGTTTTTAAGTAAAAAAAAAATTAATTACAACAGTACTGTTTGTAACCAACACCTATTCACAAAAAGCAGGAAATGAGTCATGACTTGTTCGATACAACTTTCGGTTTTACAAAATTTTAAAAGGCAGTTTTCCATTTTCAAACAGGATTAAACAAACATGTCAAATATCTTCTCAGTAGCAAATAGTTCAATAAACACCAGTGATCCCATGCATGAGGAACTGAGGTACACAATTTAAGGAAAAATAAAAAGGGGGAGTGGGGAGGGGGGTCTGAAGTTGTAGCCAAGTCCAACAGCATCAACCTGGCTGCAGGAAACTTGGCTGAGTCGTAGGTGACAAAAATCTTAGACAATTCCAGACTTAGGCAAAACCTTTGTGGTTGCACAGGCTACTGGTCCCAACTCAGTAAAGCATAAAAATCACTCACATATGCAAACGAGGTGCTTCAAGCAGATGTTTACATTCCCTGAAATCTATGGAATGTAAGCACTTGCTTTAAATGCTCTGGAAAAAACAATTGGATTTGAGTGCTTTCCTGAACAGGGTAACACTTTAGGTCTGCTGTAAAAATCTTCAAAACGGGTAAAAAAAGGAATCAAGAGTTGTCTTAAGAGTTGCCTCTTAAAGCCATCTGAGGTCTTGAAACTTAACTTAAAACATTAAGCGCAGCTATATGAATAACTGAAAACTCCAAGAATAAATCCGTTCCATAACGATTCACAATATACTAAGAGTGAGCCTTTGCGCAAGGCTGCCAGAAACTAAGTTTTTGCAACTCGTATGAACTTTCTATTCGCTTGCATTTCACACTTGATGAAATTTAAAACCAATTCTCAAATTTGAAGTCAGCTTCCACTGTGAGATCCAATAACTTGTTTTTAGGTAAATTTACAAAACCTCATCTGACAGATTTAGCGCTTTTTGCTAAGACATTTAAATATTGCCCATCACTAAACAAGGACATACAAGTGCACCTTCTCTTTTATATGCATGTGTGAATAAACCCCGAAGTATTAAGAAAATACCAAACCCATAAAGTCTGAAAAATGGAAACACCTGGTTTCTTCTGGCACATTTCTAATATACAACTATGTACAGACTGCTACGGCCTTGGGGGCGGGAGGGGAACACAAACAAGCACTATTCCTATAAAACTGTAAACAACTGCAGGGTTTTGGTTTGTTTGTTAAACCTCACCTTTCCACCCCTTATTATGGACAGTTTAAGTTTATATAAACTGCAGCATCGATCGGGATCAAGGCTGTATGAAAGAAAAAATTTTCAGCATGCTGAAGTCACAGCCCTGGGACCACCTCTCCTCGAAACAACAGACCACAAGGAGCTGCAGTTTTTACAGTTTTATACGTCAATTCGCAAATTCACAAGCCACCTAGGTAAACACCGCTAGAAAGCAAAAAAGCATTAAAGGTTTTACGTAACCACCTATTTTCATATCAAAATTGAATGTGTGAGAGCAACATTAGTATGCTTAACTCACTGAATGCAAGATTAGGCTGAGGCATATGCAAGAACTATTGCGATGTTTTTAAAGACAGCATCAATGTTTCCATCGTAACATTATCTTTAAATATTGCTGAACACAAGACTTTCCCTGAGGTGTAAACATCAAATAACTTGAACAGCTTTACACATCAGCCCCATTAAACAGTTTATTACAACACTACATCTACTGTAATCAGAGTGGTGCTGTTTACAGACATTATCATATGAACAGTCTAACATGAACAAACTACTATAAAAACAAGCATTTACTTGACTTTTTCCAATTGCTTGCACATTATAATTGCCAAATGTATATAACCAGTAATAAAGTTGCAAAAGCTATAAGGTTTAAATCACACAGGTTTCCCTCAAATAAAACAGTTAAGCAACATAAAAAAGTAAAAGAGCTACTGGTTACCATGTATGCAGATTTGCTTTATTCAGATCTATTCCTGTTCATTTTATCCATGAATCCTTACAGGCTCAGTTCAATCACATGAAGCAAACTGCTGGACAAGCATCTTTCCTTGAAGAGCGTATCTTGTCTTGGACGCTGTTCCTCTTCCTTCAGCTGTAATGTGTCAAAATTTGTGATGTAGATTTTGCTAGTCCCCATAATACACAGAAAATTGTTGGCTTATCTATACATACACAAGTCGTGCATCTACTCCACCATAACATAAACTAACACAGAATACCCAGAAGCAGTAGCTACTTGTTTGTGAATGAAATAGTTTTCCAATACAATAGTTTAAAATAAAATTAATGTTGTTGTACAACGAAATTGAAAGAATATACATTTCACAGTTGAAGTATCGAATGATAAAGGAAGAAATAGCTACTGTTCCTGTGACTGATGGAAACATTTATATAGAACATTTCCTAAAGTATGCATTCTGCAAGAGTAAACAGACAAGCACACCAGGTAATTTTGCCACTAGATTTTTACATTTTTACCTGCCCACTTACAGAAGTTTTAAGCTGGTCTGATATTTAATTAATGCACTGGTTGTATAGCGAAGTGGATGGCTCACAGCTCAGTAACATTTAGAAGTGCACAGAATCTGATACCAGTACTTCAGAATTTTCAGACTAGTGGCAAGCAGGATTGACTTCGCATCTAAAAATACATGCTTGCAGTTCAATCACAAGAACCCACTTTTCAAATAATACAATATAGATTTGCAGGTTTCCTCACCTACTTGCCCCAGAAAAAAACCCAAGCCCTACTTCCTACTCTCATCTATTTTGGCAAATTAAGGAACCACACCAGTGTTAATTACTGTAAGAGTTCACAAAATACTTGGGGATGGTATAATTCCATACATTGGATTTCAGTTGAATTCCATTACGAAACAATTAGCTATCTTTATTTCATTAATAATTAACAATTTCAACATTCAATAATTTCAAAATAGCTCAAATCAAATCGTTTAAAAACCCAACACATTAAATGGTTCATTTGAAAAACAAAACATTTAGAGGAGCAATTTCATGAACACACATCAGTACACAGCTGTCGAATATTCTTCTTCTAGTATAATAACTTCAAAGCAGTTGGGAATACAAAGTATTCAAATTTTGCATGAACAACTGACACATTTCTTCTTCCTTTCCTCAAAGTGACTTTTAACAATATTTTTTTAGAAATGTATAATCAAGTAGGCTCTATACACTACAGTACGCCCATAAAGTAATCCAAATTGAAAGCACTGTCTGGAATTTCTTTTCCCTTTGTTCCCAAGTCATTAATGTATCAGCCAGCAATTAATTCTGGGGAAGTTCCCAGAATTTCCTTCCCCAGAAACCCAAATTTCCATAGGTGTTATGTACTTTTAAAGTTAATTACTAGCAAAGTGACACAGTGCTGCCTGCACAAGAAGACGTGTTTGGAGTTGGGAGCCAAGTTAGCACAGATGGGAGAATCTCGGACTTTTGAGTGGAGAAAACAAGTAAGTGACAGCTGTGAGACTGCGTGTCAGAATTTGCTGCTCTCATCATACAATTGCTGCGGCAAGAGTTATGGACCTTTATCACTTCTATGGCAACACTTAACAGATCCAAAGCACCATATATATGATGTATAATATTAGCATAAGACAGCTACAGTTCCTGGGAATCATTCACTAGATCTGTAAGGGTGCTTAATAGAACTACAGGAACTTTAAAGAATGCACGATAAAGTGGACTTAAGATTAATACTTTTCATTATAGGGCTCTTAAGATGGTCAGCACCACACCAAACCTTCGTGTTAAAAACCACGAGCAACTAAAATCCAAAGTGGTGCACATTTTGGTTCCAAGTATTCTGCCACTGCACCTTGGCAAAACTGCAAACCTCTGTGGTTCCATAAGGAAGAAGTAAATCTGTATGGATTATACCTTAATGCTCAGCCCTTTTCAGTATTCTACGAGCAAGTAGAATATTGAAGTAAGAAACAACTTTTTAAGGAGGAAAAAAAAAATAAGATTAAATCTCTGGTCAGTACTTCTCGGCGATGCTGTTTTCCATCTGCCTCAAGCTCATAAAAGCTACCCATCCCAAGCACGTTAGGATTGTACAATTTAACACCATACAGCAATCCGTTTTTCAGCATTTCTACTAATAAACCCCAAATTTCAGACTCATCTGTTAAACAGTTATTTTGTGGTTTAAAAGTTAGGGGTTTATGCCAGAACATTTCACAAATGAAATCCCAGAACTTAAGTGACCAAGTATTTTTGTATTTATGCAAGATGGAACTTAAGCTTTTTTTTTTTTCATGAAGACAGTCTCTTAAAACAAAATCCAACAGATTTCTTATTATATAAAGCATCTTGCAGTAGCAACTCTATTTTTTCCCTTTAATTCCAATTATCCAAATAAGTACATAAAAGCTTTAAACAGCTTTTAGAAGTGTGAAAATTCTACAGTAGTTTAAAGCTGTATGTGCATATACCTGTCAAGTTTTGTTATAGTACTGTAATTTCTGATATTTTCAAAGACTGAATTGAAATCTCCCAACATGTTCACATTTCAGTAAAATGCACGATACACATTTGTCGCTATATCCTAATAGCTCCTAAGAATTACTTCATGTAATTCTCCTTTATTTTATTTTATTCTATACATAAAGGAAAAAAAAATACATAAAGAATCTCACACAAAGTATCAGCTTGAAAGCCAAAATTTGTTTTAACTTAACCTACATTCCAGAACAGCACAAACCTCCAAATACTGTGATGCTTTAGCTACAACACAGTAAGAATGAAGGAATTTTAAGCTTGACTCTATATGTGTCTTTCTGCATGTAAGCTGAGAGATAGATAGATATATATATGCAATTCTGTTCATCATACATGTACAAATAGACTATTTTACACCACTGGCACCTTCTTCCATTTGTTGCATATATTTTCACCCCTGTTATTAGTGTACTTACCTGGTACCTCAGTTCAGTCTTGGTGTATAATTTAAGATCAACACTAGAACAATTTGCTGATTTTATAAGCAATTTTACACAGGAAGAGTGCTCCCAAACTAGTTTCATTCATCATACATCTTTCTCCTACTATCCCAGCCTTTCTAGTCACCAAAAATAATGGCTAAACAGATATGTGTTCAGAAAACTCAGTCTTTAGTTTACAAATTAAAAAGATCCGAATTATTGGCAAGTATCTTTCACATTAATATATGAGGAAGACACAAAAAGGTAGGTCAGGCTGCCACAGGAAAACATAAAAATGAAGATCTCATTTCTCTCTTTTTTTTTTAAATGAAATCTTAGTTCTCAAACCACAATGAGCAAAAGGAGAAAAATGAATTTGTTCATTTTTTGCGGAACACTGCATCAAGCCAACATTTTCACTTGCAAGTAAATTCTTTCTCTTTCAAATGTTATATAAAGCCTTAAGGTTTCTCAGGGAACTTCCACACAGCTCAACTTTGTCAAAACTACTGATTTCACAAACAAAAGAAAAAAGCACAGGATGCGGTGAAACGAAAAATATAAAAGTGTCTAAAGACACCTCAGAAAAAAAAACAAAATTACAGCAACATGTCCACAGAAAAAAAATAAAGGTTATGAAATTCTGCATTTGCAAATAAGAGCAGAACATTTTCAGTTCATTTTTTCAATCATCTTATTACCCTCGATAAAATGAAAGAAATCACTGAACATTAAGAAACAAACTACATGTTTCTGTAAAGCACCAGAGTAGCCACAAAATAGACTTTAAGAAGCACATAGAACAGGGGTACTGCTTGCCTCTTCCACTCTGTGGTGGATTTCCAATACCAAATCAGATGCACAAATCATTATTTCTCTGGTGAATGCTAAATGCAATAGAATAGTGCCAGCCCCAAATATGTGCTTCCTCAAAAATACAGATTTTTTAAAAAGAGAGATTAGGTAAATAACATTCATAATAGCTTAATACTAAGAAGATCTGAAATAACCTTAGACAGGTACATATACCCAGGTCTTGAACAATGCTATCATGATTCATTTAAAATTCCATTATTGACTAAAAGCTTATTATTAAAATAACTTACAAAAATAGGCATTTTCCTATTAATTTACAAGGTTTCTTAAAAGGCTAATTTCATACTTCAACTGATGTTTAAGTGGTTGCTAACACACTGTTACAGGACAATTCCTACTTACACAAGCAAAAATATAATGAATTTTACTTCAACTATCAGTACCATTTCCCCTCCTACTGACACCAAAAAAATTCCAACCATGTTAGTTTCTTAGATCACTCCAAACCTAAAACTACTTCTTCAGAAGAGCTGAGAGCAGTTTTGGAAGAAGCATATGAGCCTCAGAAGTGCATTAGACTTTAAATTATTTTGCTTACAGTGGTTTGAGAGCAGAAAAATCAGAGAAAAAAACATGAAATATGGAGTACAAAGTCTACATACATATCAAATGTTACAACGTTAGTGTGGTTTTTGTCTTTGCAATTCAGTCCAAATCCAGTTTAAATAGGAAATAATCAACCCAATAACAAAAACATAAAATGAAAAATTTAACATTCAGCAGTTATAGAAATTCAGACAGATTAAGATTGGGACAATGTATCAGCTAGAAATACATCCAGTAGCAGATACACTAAAAAAAAAAAAAAAAAATCTGTCTAAAAAAGTGTCAGGACTCATGCTGATGAAGTTACATTACTATTCTGTTTGTACACATTAATTTTGCTGTTAATCCTTCTAAATATCATTCTAGTGGATTCTTTGGAATTTTTGACTAATACAGGTTAGACATTCGTCTTAAATCCATTGTTCTATTTTGTTATCTATAGGCTTTGTACAAGCAAATGCAGGCAAGATGTTTCAAGGAGACGTTCAGCTTACGGTAATTCTGTAGAATGGATTATCACTGTACATGAAGCCTTACTCAAGTGAAGGCACAAAAATCTTACAGTAATTTAATGTTAAATCATGAAATGTACAAACAGAAGTGTAAATACCTGCTAAGGTACATCTAAACTTTTTAATAGAGGTTTATTATTATAAACACATTTAGTAAGTTATTCCAATTTAACCCATCTCTATAAACGTAGTACAGTACAAACTGAATTTCACTGTATACAAAAATGTTCACAATGGACCTTTAAAATCCTTCTAAACTAAATGTGTAACACTTTAAAAAATGCCAGTACAGTATCACAGTTATGACTATAGGTACACAATAAGGAGAAGTATAGGTGCCATTCATAGGGTGCAGGCACAGAGGCAACTTCATGTTATCTGGCAAAACACAGTAATATGGGGAGTAACTCTTTTCAGCATTACTGATATTTATTAAATGACTGAGACTGTTAAATCCACTTATGAATATTAATCAATGTAAAGAATGAAACAAAAAAATGTATGGCAACATACATCTTAGTGAAAATGAAACACACAAACCAGGAGATAACTGTATTTCTTTTATACGCGTGTGTGTATAAATATATAAAAACAAAACTACAGTAAAGCCTTTCTTCATTAAGACAGCAACGAGACAAAATGTTTACAACTTAACTTGAAAAAAATACCAAATGCTTTCATTTACATGCAGAACACTAAATTTGCCCTTTAAATCAAGTTCTTAGGACCTATTTTCTTCTTTGCACAAGGGAATCTTACCTATGCAACCCCTCTGAAAGAGAAGTCCCAGCACACGACAAAGGAGAAGGATGTTGCGTATATAAATCCCACCTGAACCAAGACTGAAGCCACAGTTTCCTTTTAAAACTGTGCTTTGGAAATTATAAAATGCGACCTAACGCTATGTGGTATGTTTTCTTGGGGTGACAGGGTAGGAAATCTGTAAATGGCACAGAAACTCTGTATCTGCGTGCACAACACTAAATACACAAAAATTAAAGCTAGATTAATGAAGTATGCCAAGGACAAAAAGAAGTTGTCTTAAATTCCAGGGTTTTAATGATTTTTAGTATGGCTTGCTCATCTCCACCAGAAGGAAAACACTTTAGAAATGCATCCATCACTCAGCTCAATAGTTACCTCCTCTTAATAACACCTATTTGCAAATATCACAAATACTCATTTATCATAAAAAGTAAAAATCCAGTTCAACAAAAGAAACAACACTTTTGTTAAATCTGTATTTTTATGTTCTTATACTTTACAAATTAAAAACAAGAGGAGCTATTTTTATGCAATTCCAGCAATATTTCTACCACTCAATTTTTTATGACACAAAGTGGCATTAACAGATACATACTGCCAACTTTATTTCAGCTGCCACGTTTCACCTTCCTATTTAAGCCTCTGATTCCCCTTCTCTAGGTTGGTTACTGCTTTGTGTGTCCCATTAGTATACGAATCCAAGACAACATCCCACTTACCACTCAACAAACTAGAGCATTCAGTATCAGAATTTGTTCTCCCCCAAAGGAGTCAGTGACATAAAAACCTGACTGAAAAACTGACATGTAACCAATACAAAATTGTATTTTCACTTAGGAGTACATTCCATTTTACATGATTTCTAAATAGTTTTGCTCTATTTCACTTGTGTAAATGAACTTCCATGAATAAATACCACATACAAATCTGGAAATTAAACCTGATGGTAAACATAAGAAATGGAAGTTGGCCAGACAGGCAAGTCTGCAATCTTCAGTTTTAGTGTAGATGTAGTGGGAAATTCTTCTAAAAAGGGAAAAGACCATCGCAAAGAAACTAACGGGTGTGTTTTTTCCAATTGTCAAATATAGGGAACCATGTGTAGCTTGAATTCCTAACCCTCAAAATGGTATATTCTATATTGTGATGAACATTTCTATGTATTTTAAATCTCCCAGCAGTACACTGAAAAAAAAAATTATTTAGCATGCTACTCTGTAGCTACCTAAACATTTGATGCATTCAAGACTGCAGATACATGAAATAAAAGAACGCATTAGTTTGTGAACAACCAGAAAACAAACAATCCTTGCATCATACATTTGTTTACTAGTCTTCAGAAAGTGACTTGACTATCAGAGGGGGGAGGGAATTAAAAAAATCAGGGTGGTGGGGAACAACTGATTGTAAATCTTATTGAATATAACACCTGAATTTAGCTAGAAGGCAGAAGATACTGACAGATCACATTTCATAAAATAAAGAGCAAAGTCCGGCTATATTTCCTGTATTTGAGTAAAACAAAACCAGAAAAAAACCCAACAAAACCACCGCGGTACTTGTGCAAGGACAGCATCTGTAGGTACATGTGTTCCCTAAATTGAAATAATCCACACATGACATGTGAAGGTATAAATGCTGGAGTCCTTACACAAGCAGATTTTAAAATGCAAAACTGGTATTTTAAAATACAAATAAGAAATAAAATGATAATTTTTATATTATCCTCTAAGATTACAAAGAGAGCAGACTTATCAGTCTGGCTTACTGCTTCTTGAAGAATTGGTTTAATCATATTTCATAAAAACTGCAAACATTAACACCACCTAAAATTAAAAAGGTGGCATGTAAACTGCAAATGATAATCACATGAATACTCTTGCCCCCCCGAGACCAGTTACCTTTTGTTACTTACCTATTTTCACGTCAGATGCTGCAAGAAGAAAGTGATTCAGTACATACTGCAGGACCATTTAAATACAGACATTAACGGTGTAAATAATCCCAAACCTAGAGTAGTTACTTTTGGTTAAAGCTCAAGAACACGAAACAAATGCTCACCTTCTTTAACGATGACGATATTCTCTCTCTCTGTCTCGTTCTCTGTCGCGATCTCTGTCGCGATCACGATGCCTCTCTCTTTCACGGCTTCTTTCCCGATAATAGTCATCGTGACGATCTCTACTACGTGATTTGTGGCGCCTACTTTTTTCTCGTGACCTGCTGTGGTCCCTCTCTCTGGATCGCTCACGTCTTCTAAAAGAAATTACTTCATTAATTTTTTCTTCAAAATACTAGCATGCCAATTTTGTGTTCTGTTTGAGTTGCGTCAAAAAATTATATGAGAGAAATATCTGTTCATTGTGATGCAGTTATGTTTTTGTATACGCACCATAGCCCAAACGATCACTATAACATGTTTGCTAATCTGCACAGTGAAAGTATGCGCCAAAACCAGCTGTCTTTGTGCTTTTAATATTGAAGGCAAACTATGCTACTCCTACAGTATCCAAATGAACTAGAGGCTCAGTATTAGTCCTAACTCTGAAAGGGGCATTATTTAAGTTTTGAAAGAAATACCAATCTCCTGTTTGTACTAGATAGAAGAGCCCATGAATTTCAAATTTACCCACTCTCAATTTTAAATTGTATGACAAAGGCCAACAGGCAACATCATGCTCCCTAACTTCATTTTTTCCCCAACTCAAGTGTATTTCTGCTGTGACAAGTGTTGAGAAAATTAGTTTTATACAAAATTAAAAACGGCATAAAATATGCTCAATCTTAATTTTCAATAGCAAATTCTAATAAAAATTATGCACTGGACATCTAAATTGAGGAAGGATAATTCTTTTTGAAGTTTACACATTGCAAGAGTACCATGTAGGAAAGGATACTAAATAAAACGAATTACATTTAAGCTAGTCGGATCAATAATGAAAAGAGCATTAATTAAAAGGCAGCTTGAGAAACCCCTGTGTGGTTCTTTCATTCCTTTCTTGTGCAGCTCAGGAAATCATTAAGCTTCTTATATGACTTAGTTTCTTCCCTGTGAACTAGTCCTGCACTACACCTTCCCTTTTATAACTAAGGGCAGATGGAAGAGGAAAGTTTTACCTGGATCCAGAGCCATAAGACTTGGACTCAATTCCATGAAGGCAGTCCTGAAGAGAGCTAATGAGCACTTTACAGCGATCATCCGCAGATACTTTGGACTGTTTGATTAAGGAAATTGCAGTTACCAAGGTCTCTATAGCACTTCCATAGTCCCCTGAAAACGATATAAGATCATGATCAGAAAATTATGCAAACTAAACCAAAGATTTTTATCTGTAATAGTACTACCACTTTAAGCATCTTTTCTTCAACAGCCATCCAGATAATTTACTGTAGAACCAGGTATTAAAATACTGTCCAGATCAGTACTCAGAAGGCAATCTCAGAAACTAACTGGAGCACATTACAAAATCAGACAAAGGATGTACCTAAATTCAGCCTCCTATTGGGAAAATCTAGCTTCAGGGCTGCCAGTTTCCTAATAGAAAATACTATAAACTCTTTTCAGTAGGGTAGAATAGCAAACATGTTGATTAAGTTTTACTAACCAGCACTGGCATCTGATACAGCTCTCGAAATGGCACTGCTTGAGATCGCCCTATTTCTATTCATGATTTCTTCAAATTCTGCTTCACTTAGAGGTGTCCTTGCAGCATCCATTTCTCTGCAAGCAATGAAACTTGTATTTAAAAGGTTAAGAACAACTTCAGAAGATGATATTGCAATTTTAAGCAAAGTAACAAACAGAAAAGAAAGCAGGATCTGGGGATCTGGGTTTGTTTTTGGTTTTTGTTAAGGACCATGTTACAAGTATAAAATCCTGAAAGCTAAAAATAAAATTTAAAAAAAAAGGTAAAAAACAATTAAGAGATTGCTGTATAAATAGACTTATTTTTGTTTATCCCATCTATTTTGAAGATTCAAGTAGCACTTAATATTGTGCTTTACAAATATTTACAATTTTCATAAAATCCTTGAAGGTATGTAAGTAGATGTTATCCCAATTGAATGGATATGGAAATACGTGTACATAGGCAATGCGACTTCGAGCAAAATTAGAGATCATTTTTATAACAATACTGGAATCAGAACTATATGATCCTGTTTCCCAGATCCTAACTAAGACCAGAATGCTATAACTCATAAAAAGCAAATGTAGTCCATAATCTCTAAAACACTCAATTTTCTGAATGATACTTCAACACTCTATGGCTTTTTTTTTTAAATTTTCTGGTTTAATTCAAGGTTCTCTAATTTGATTTCCAAACCAGTCACAATAAGGAGGAAGCAATAAAGCGAAATCCTCATACTCATTACACTTTCTTACTTTAATTATCAGCTACCTATATAGAGCTTCCGAAGTAACAGAAATCAACCTATCCCAAAATTTTCCCAAAAGTTTTGCAGTGTCCTACTAGCCAGTCTCTTTATTATATAGAAAATTTGGAGAAATGTGTTAGAGGCAAATGTTCAGACTATTAAACCGGCCCACTGCTTGGTATTTCTAGAACAGTGTTAGTTCTTCTGGTAGAAGGAAAATGCAGAATAATAAGCAATGCTATCCTCTTAATTGCAAGAAGTGGAACAAGATCCTATAGCCAGTTTAGCATAAGAGGAAATGTCTAAAAATTCATACCTCCCTGAGTTTTGAGTATTATTTTTCGTGTGCCTCCCATAGAATGGAATATGTAATTTTTCTCTTATGGACATGTTATTTCCAGTGAAACGCCTATGATATATAATTAATGACAATTTAAATAGTTATGGATAATAGTTTTAACATTATTAATGAAAATACTGGACAGTAAGTTATACTGTCCTACTCCCACTCCTTCCCTCCCCAGACATTGTTCTACAAACTGCAGACAACCTGAATTTTGTCCATCAAGAAAACCCCAACACCTTATAATTTTATTTCAGGCAATTAAGCCAAATTCTTGAATTTCTATAGTTTCTGTATGAACACGGTAGGTACAGATGCGTGGGGCTTTTAAAATTCATAAAAGAATCAAAGTGTCTTTGCAGAAAACATTTTAAGCAAGAGAAGTGTCTCTCATGCTAGCAGTAAAATCACAACTGAAAAATCCAAATGTAACTATGTATAAAGTGTCTTTCTTACAATTTATCCCAAAATTTTCTGTGATGAATACAAATATGGTGAAAATCAAGAAACAGCAGCAAGACAGAGAGATGCCTGAAAGCACAGACGTAAAAGATGTTTCAAATAAGATGTGAAAAACTGTTTCAAACAAGATGTGAAAAACTTGACAAGTCAAGTCAGAGAAACTCAAAAAACCACTGTCCCAGACAGGATTAACCACAGGAAAAGCCACCGCTACAAGACTGCACCAAATGAGCAGAAGCATCTCAACAGGAAAGGAAGACAAAAATCTTCCAGTAAATTCACACCTGGCTTTTGAGACAAAGACTAACTTTGAATTGAATCCCAAAGAAAAAAGGGACAAGCAGAGCTGCTGGAAGGTGAAAATGGTATAAGCTTGGTATGGCACTGTACTAAACACATACATTCAAAAAGCAGAACTCCAGAGCATTCTAAAAAGACGGTTTGCAAAGCGCAATGGTAATGGTACGGTCAGAATTTCAAGTGAAGACAGAAGCACAACCAGAAGCTGCTGCATAAGAAGTGACACATGTTTGCTTATAGGACAAATGGAATGATGACACTGCAAATACAAACAGTGGAGGCAAAACAGTTCAGAGCTGAAAAGGGAAAATGAGATTACTGGTGTTGCATTTCAGGATTTTCTTACGGCTACAAACATGTTTGAGAGATATTTCACCGAGAGAAGTGAAAAGGGACAAAACAGAAGAACATTTGGATCCCTTCCAGCCCTATTTTCCATTATTTCTACGATTTGCTTTCAAAAGGAAAGTCAAATGCTTCCTAGAAGAGAAGTAAAATTTGCTACCAAGCACATTACAAAGGCACTCACCTTCCAGGTGGCCCATAGTCACCTCTGTCATAGGGTGGAGGTCGGCCATACGGGTCTGTCGGAGGTGGGCCCCGGCTGTCTGAAGTAGGTATGCCACTATTGGCAGGTGGGGGGAAGAAAGCTGGATTCACATGTGGTGCAGGTGGTGGAGCACCTGGAGGTGGCCCAGGGAGATGTGGAGGAGGAGCAAGAGTCAGGGGTGGGCCAAGAGGACCAGGCGGACGAGGGGGAAATGGACCTGGAGGTGGAGGTGGACCCTGCTGAGGTGGTGGTGGACCTGGTGGTGGCCCATAGCCTGGAACAGGTGGTGGAGGGCCTGGAGGAAGTGGCCCAAGTGGAGGTTGACCAAAGGGCTGTCCTGGAAACAGAACTGGTGGTGGTGGACGGTCACCACGATTAGGAGGTCCAGCTAATGGAGGTGGGAGGACTTGACCAGGAGGTGGAGGGCCTGGTGGGCCTGGCGGGCCAGGAGGACCTAAAGGTGGACGTGGGGGAGTTTGTCCAGCTAAAATATAAAAAAATAAAATAATTTTTTTAAAAAACAGAGTTAAGAAATATAAAGAAATAAAAGACTTAGAATAATTAAAATTTTTGCCTGATTTCTTAATGCTTAAAAAAACCAAAAACATGAAAACAACCCTCACTGAACAATTTGCAACTTACAGAAGACATGCATGGTCACACTTTTGGTCCAACTTTTAACAGTTGCTTAACTAACAATATGTAAAGAGAATAACATTAACTGGAAAACTGACAACCCACCCCCACTCAATCATTTAATCACATTCTTACCAATCCCCCAGAAACTTACAAAAACTAGAAAATGTTGCTCCCTACTTAGATCTGCAGCTAGTCTTTCATATGGGGCATAAGATGGAATATATATTAAAAATATGGGGAAAGCTATATTGCAGAAGGCAAATGCAGCACCCAAACGTACTTTTAGGTCCTCATCAGTGGTTTTTCAATTTGACCACATCCCTTTGCTTGCTAGTAGACAATCTACTGAATAACATTTATTAAAAATACTTAAGCTGAAATGAGAACTACACTGCAGTGCAAGCCTGATTGTTTAACAGAGATTTCTCCCATATCAGATACCTGACAGAACATGAACACCTCCTCTTCACATTTGTGGTATTCTAAGTGCCAGCTAACTGGCTTGTCAATGGGCATGAATCAAAGCTGAATTTCTGATGATGTGCAAACTTGTAATGCAGTAAGAAAAATAATTACTTTGCACTCTGCGACACAGGCATTCTCACCCCATACAGCAAATCAGAAAATCTGAACTACATTGCACTAAAAACAAGTCTGTTTGCTAACATGATCTTAATTTTTTCATACTTTGAAAAGACATACATTGATACATTACAAAGACTGTATCTAAAAATGTTATTACATTGCTGTCAAATTTAGTAAGTAAAACTCCCTGTTTGAATATTGACAAAGAAATACTGTAGAATCCTACAATCCAGCTGAGAACACTGATTACAAGCACATTACTGGATTGCCTTGATCTTTGTAATTCCCCAAATAATGTCACGTTAATACAAGAAAGCGCAAATGAACCTCCAACTCCACACATGAATTACTGTACCTGGGAAAGGCGGTGGTGGCCCTCCTGGCCCTGCTGGTCCAGGGAATCTGTCTCCACCGGGGATGGCACCTGGAAAACGACCTCGCCCTCTATTACTAGGTGGAAATGCTGCTCGTGAGCTTCCTCCTGGGGGACCAGCTTTACCTTCCCCAGACATCTGGCCAGATTGTGTGGCTGCAAAAAGCCAAAAAGCAAAAGTGTAACTATATGAATCAAAATAGGCTACAGCTTTTCAATTCTTGACCTGAAATTTTCTTCAGCGCTAAAGCACGATCTTATGAGCATCAACTTGTTCCTCGGTAACCAAACCCAAAGCTATTTGGGGAGGAAAGAGTGCTTTGCTAAAATATGGCAGTGGTCCAATACCCCCATACTGATGGAACAGCATCTGGTGAGACCATCCGTCCTTCCTGCAATGCAGCCCAAGGCCACAACAGAACATATTTACACATTAGGACTGGGATGCACAAGACAAGGTGCTGGAGGAAAGCACAACACAGAATCCCTTTTCTCCATTTTATCATAAGCACAGCTTAAACAGACATCAGAATTTAGTCCAATTTGTCTACTAACGTTAAATTTCTAAATGCTGTTGTGTTTAAAAAAAAAATAAATCTGCAAGAAGATGAGAAAGCTTCTCCAACTGTAAAACAAGAGTTTCACAAAGCTGCAACCTTCTTTCAGTGAGTGCTCTCTCCTGCTAAAACAAAATATCTTCAGTATTTTAAATTTTTTTTTTTTAACTTTTACTTTTAAGAGGATCATCTTTAAATAAATCTGCAACTTTATTCACCTTACTGGAAGTACTCTATAGCTATTTTAAACCTGTGTAGAAATTATTGGATGCTAAGACAAAAGCTGTTGGAATAATGTCCTATTTTTCCAAGAGAGTACCATGAGGAAAGCTTACTTTTCCTTGACTGCATCTCAAACTGACTCAGAAATTGTTTATTACATGGAGTCACAACAGGATTCTGCCCATGCAATTCTCTTTTAGGCAATAAATCCATCAGCTTTTTGGAGGATGCTTCTGATCCCACACCCACAAGGGCAAACCTGAAAGAAAGAAGGAAAAAAAAATTACACCACTTTTTCTGTTTCTTGGATATCCTGATGGACCATGAAAAAGGTTACACACAGTAAGCAAAAGAATACTTGAAAACAAAATACAGAAACTGTCTCACAGGTCTCAGCCCAGTTTTCAGAACAGATACAATAATTAATTCTAAGACATATTAAAACCACCACAAGTACAAGATGCATCAACATATATCATAACAAAGACAGCTTTTTGGTAGAGTATCAATACTCTGAATTCATATCACCAAGTTGTTATTATGCATTCACTACTTTCTCATTACTACTAAAGAGAGAGAAAGGCACATTCATGCAAGGAATATTAGGTTGCCAGTGGAAAACACTAACTGAAATCTAGGAATAGACTCATAAGGAAGATTGCCAACAAGATTTAACTCACAAAATAACAAGACACACAATACTGTCATAAAAATTTATGCCTGAAATTTAAGTCATTAGTATGAAATTATATACCAAATCATTACTGGATATCAATAAACAAAGATTATCAGTACTGACAGTTACAAAAATTGACAACCCTTTCCCACCCTCCCAAACTTCAGTCCATTTAGAGAAAAAACAAATGACAAATTCTTACCCTTTAGACTGGCCATTAGCACGGTTTTCAAAAAATTTTATCTCCAAAATATCATTTACTCCCAGTGAATGAACCGCTTCAGTTAAGTCTTCATCTGTTGTCCACTGAAAAATATTTTTAATATTCAACTATGAAAGCTTATCTAAAACACCATGAAAAGGGCAACTATGTTTGGTGTGAACTTGGTCAAGAGGAATATTTTATTCAGGCTGTCAATATTTTCTGACTTTTGGAGCGCATTTATATTTTACAATTTTCAGAAAATTAATTTTAAAAATATACACGCTTCCTCATTTGTTACACTGCATCAACCCCTCCATACAGTTTACCAGCTACAGGATACCAAAAAAAAATAGAAATTGTATTTCAGTAACACTTGCCTTCTGAGAGCACAAGGCTTCAACAGAACTATTTCAGTAACTGTTACTCTTTCAACACCCAAACCATTTTTTATCCCACTGATTCTATTATTTCCACACAAAAGTAAATTTTAAATGCCTTGTTAACTAGGTGCTCTTTATGAGAGCTTTTACTAATGAAAGTTTAGTGAACTACATATTATTTTCACAAAAATAGCAGGATTTCCAGACAAAAGAAGGGAAACTAAAACAGAAACTACGGTTAGAAACAACTGCTTCCACTTAACCATACCTACTTGCTGTAACTTCCTATTAATTACTATGTAACATTCAACAATTTCACTCATATCTGATGGTACAGAAATAGACCAATACTTATCATTTTCTTCCTACTTCTGTAACTCCATTACCTCTTTAAATTTCATATGGGAAGTGCAAATCAGGCTTTTAAGATTCTAAACTACTTACCTGCTCTCTCTCAAATCAAAGCTTCTTTTAAAAATTCAACAAATTACTTTCCTGAGAGCTACATGCAAAAAAACCCACACAATAGCAATGCCAAAGTAAATAAATGCACTTTTTGTGGATAACTTCATTTGTGAAGCCAAATAATAAGTACATATTACTGCACATTGGGCCACCCACTTTAGGAATTGTGTCACTTGACTTGGATGAGTTCAGCTAATTCATGTCCATTTTACCAATTCCATTCACGTATTTTGAAATGGTACAACTGTTAAGTCAACTGCTCCTTTACTTACCTATTAGCTCCTGAAATCAGGATACTGTAATAAGTAACGAAAAGACACCTAAGCACTCATAAAGCATTATTTTCCAAGTTTAGCAACAGAAGAAATTCAGGGGGGGGAAAAAACCTTGAATGAGAACTTTTCATGCATGGACTTGGAAGAATTTGACTTCAGGTAAACAGATATATAAACTCCAGTCAATTCAGCTACAGATCAGCTCTTGCACTTTGCTTAACGGCAACTGGTTTTAAAATGCCACAGTGCTAACTAAAGTAATTGTCTTAAGCACAATTGCCGTTCAGTGAGTTATTCCAGACTCCTAGGGCAGGCAAAATAAGCCTCAAGGCAAATAACTGAAAACAGTTTTGTTCAAGACTCACTGCCCTGGAAAAAGGTGAAAAGTAATTTCAAGAAAATCCCAGAGAACCTTCCAGTTCCTTTTCCAACTCAAAACTTCAGCAAGGGTTTACTAATAAATGGGTTCATTCAGTAGCCCTAAAGTATCTGCAGGCCTAAAGTATTTGGTAGTTTAAGCTTGTTCTTCTCTTTCATTTAGTTCTCTGAAAACCTTAAGAAGACGGTAACACAAACGCCCCTTCATAACACTTCAAACACAGCAGGAAACTTTACAGTTCATATTTACTGAAGAGATCCTTGATTTTTTTAGATATTAAGACAGCTTCAGACAGGCTTATTAAATTTCAGATAAAAGGAAAAAACAAACAAACAAACAAACACAACAACAACGACGACAAAAAAAACCCCAAACAAACAAAAAACCCCACAAACAACAAAAGCACACCACTTGCTTTGCTGTACTCTTAATATTTCATATAAACTAATTTGTAAGCCAAAAGTATTTACAAAGAGCTACATTCATAATTTTAAAATTCCTGGCTACAGCTAAATAGTAACAAGATACTTACCCAAGTAAGATTTCCAATGTACAAGGCAATTCTCTTTCCAGTATATGTATAGACAACATTTGGTGCAGCTCCTTTACCTACGTCATCCCCAACAGATGGTGGGAGAGAATCCATGTAATCACGATCTTCTGGGGCATCTCCATTATTTGCAGATGGAGAAATTACATCATCATATAAATCAATCTGATCATGTCCACCATATTCAGCTTCCTAAAATGCAAAAGACACCTTGATTATATTTAATATTAAACACTCTTAAAACTTACTTGAAACAAAATGCTGTGATAATTGCCACGTGCCACAGACTTGGTGAGTCTGAACCAACACCTGCATAACATCCCTGCTGAAAAGCCAACCCCCAGTTTCATCCACATTAAAAGTATATAAAATTCTTATGACTTCTATTATATTCTAAATTAACAGGGAAAAAAGAAATAAAAAAAACAAAAGATACCTCTGGCCACTGTTTTGCATTGCAATATTTTTGCCCTTGTAATATAAACAGAAATCCAAAAACGCACAAGCCCTACTCCCAGAATTACAGACATTAGCAAGTGCAAGCAATGTGCAAACTGAGAGGCTAACCATCCACTCTCAAGCAAATCTTTTTTCCATCAAAACATTTAGCAGAGTGAATAGATCAAGTTTCAACAAGAGCCCCACTGACAAACACAATTCTCTGTATTTCAGATTTCTACAGCATTCCTAACTTGATTTTTATATCCTCATCTAGAGAGGGGCCAGACAGGGACACAATTCTATCTTGTTTCATTGAATTTAATAAAACTAGGGCTACAGACGGTCTATTCTACAGCATCACAGCTGCCTCTCAAACGTTTTGGTTCAGAAAAGCACTGTGGTGTTTTGGAGTGAATCACTCCCTTCTCTCTTGGGCTGGTACAGGTTACAGGACAGTTCTGGCCAAGGGAACCAGAATCCTTTTGGAGGAAATGGAAACGAGAGTTACTTTCCAGACGCTCTGCTTCATGTGCTCAACAACTGCATCCTAGCTCCTAAATGAGAACAGACAGGTCAAGATCAATCAGTGGTGCTTCAGATAGCTTCGATTCATAAGTGTGCTAGGAATATTTGGTCCAAAAGGCCAGACTAAATTTAGTCTGAAGTAGACTACGCAAATAGTGTGTCAGGCAGACAGAGAGGCCTGAGCACCAAATGCCTCGATCTGCTGATGTGCTATTACCAAGACATATTACTTTTTGTTAGAGATAGCTATATTTTCATTACAGTTGACAGACCATTAGGAGAAAAGTAAAACGTCGACTGTAAATGGTAACAATCTCCTCAAAAACAGGCAAAAAATCTTTTTAAAACAGCGTAACCTTAATCAGCAGGATTGCTTAATTCCAAACATGAATGAAGTTGGGTGCTATATAATTGCATTAAACAACTATATTTAAAACAAAGACTACTTCTGGTAGTTGTCATTTTTCGTCGTAGACACTGTCATTCATCATATTCAATGGTGATCAACTCCACAACAGGATGCTGCTACTCTTTTCTAGTATCATAGCAACTACTTGTGACAGACCAGCTCAATTTTCGTGAAAGAGAGGCATTATCTACATTTCTGTTGACAGGAAGGCAATAACTTCTCAGTGAACAACAGTGGTATGGCAAAGCTTAGGAGAGCCAAGCAGTTATTTAACATTAACCTTCAAAGCTTTTATATACTGACTTTCACAGGTGGCTTTGCCACATGCAAAAGGTGAGACTTCAAAAGCCTGCAGAGGGTTCCTGGACTCTTCCACCCTGATCCAGAACAGAAACGCCCTCACCAAATTTTGATATCAAGGGATATTTCAGCACCCAGCATCTTGTGAAAATGTATCTAGAAACCCAAACAAGCATCCTAGATAGAACAGTTTAAGGTACTAGATACAGTAACTAGAGAGAATCAAGTTGGATTCCACAGAAAACAGGCTGCAAAGCTAACAATCTTGATTGAAAACCCAACATATCTACAGCAGTCATCAGATGATCCGCCGTCTTGAAAATACTGACACATTCATTATCAACTGCTACTCATACAGAGAAAGTATAATTAAATTAAACCAAAACAAAAACCACACACAAAAAAAACCCCAGATAACCTCAGTTTTGGCACTGTCAATCACATAGATTTGATCCTCAGTAAACTGTACTGTGCCAATACACTCTAAACTTCAACAGAAAATTAATTTCCCTTAATGCGAGTTTATCATCATTAAATTAAAGGTTTAATATTTTCACCTCATCTCTCTAGTTCTCTATTTCAGTTTGATTCCTTCTGTCATCATAGCTAATGAAAGCAGGCTCAAAGAACTGCCTGGGACAAGCTGCAACACGACATCTTACAGCAAGATTAAGGATAACGTCACAAGGCAATTTAAGAAATCCTCTACTAAACATGCAATGATTCCAATCATCTGTGTGTATGGATGATGGATTATGACCTCAGGGAAGTAGAATTTAGTCTTGGTAAGACAGATCCAAGCAGGCAGCCACTGGTCTTAGAGCAGTTGTACACTAACCTATCTCTCTGAAAAGGCTGAGGTCAGAATTGCCAAAATACCAGAGCAGGCAGCAGTTCACAGCTCTCCTGCACTTCCCTAGTGGCAAGAAACACCTCTGAAACAGATCAAATTTCTATCACATAAACTTTCACGTCACGATCGAAGGAGGGAGAGAATTACTAGGGTAGCATCATCTGCATATAATTTTTCGGGGGCCCAAAATGCCCAACAGCCTAAGTGCCTTAATTTAAATCAACAAAGACACAATGGAAAACCTGATGCTGTTCCCCATAATCTCTTCCTACATCACGGATGGAATTCATTCAGTTACTAGCCGTCAACAAGGCTTTTGGTTCGATGATTAAGAATTATCTGAGTCAGCAACTACAAGTGCAGACGGAAGAGAGGTGTCTCGATGGCTGTTGCACAAGACCAAACAACCCTTCCTCCTTCACAGGTATACCATGGAAACTTACCTAAACACACTCTTCTTTCCTAGACGCAGAAGAGCATGAAAAAGAATACAGGAAGCATTACTTCTCTAGTTTTAGCTATTTCAACAAATTTTCTGCCCATACCAGGGATTAGTTTTGACCTCTTCCGACTTCCTTAGCTAAGAGAAGACTACGAAGCATAAAGATAAATTATTTCTGCTCAATTATAGTCATTCACAATGTTACCACCATGTTAAGAAACAAAGTTAGCACCATTATTCCAGCCCGCTCCCCAATAGACTCAGAGTAGCAAGACATTTCAAAAGTCCATGTTTTAACTTGAGTACCATCTGAAATACTAGACCATTTGCTCAGGAAAATCAGGACTGAAATACCACAGCCTGTGCTATTAAGTGGGACTGGGTGAATCAAAAGGGTACTGAAAAGAAGCTCTCAAAGATTCATGCCAGACTAGTTGTTAACTTCCAGTTACTAAACCCTTCCTCAATATTTTGTATTTCAATTACTGTTTGCAGTGTTTTGCAACATTCGAATATGAAAGCCATGAACACATGGAACATCATGGTCATGTCCAGAAGGGACAAATTAAGAGTGTCTGTTTTTTTGGGTTTTTTTTCTAACTTAGCAGCCATACTCCTCTAAGTTGCAGAGAACTTGTCAAGAAAAAGCAAGTTATACAGCTTCTCCCTTAACACTTTTTAAATTCAAGTTACAATATACATGGCCAAAAACTCTAAATGCTTGTTGGCATCCTAACTCTTTTTTAAAGTTTGTGGGTCCTGAAGAATAACAAGTTAAAGAGATAAGCAAAAAAATATTTCTGGTCTCAATTAGCTGTCTGAACACACAGATTGGAACCTTAACAAAACAGTGGGCCTTTGATGTTTCTAAAATAGCACACTGCCTGTGGCAGAAACATCCACCATGGTAGACAAGTTTGTTAGACCATAAGATTCATATTTATTCTGTAAGCCCAAAGGCCCTCAGCTCTACAACTGGCACACCACTAAAATTTAAGCAATCTGATTCCTTGCCAAATAGAGTAACTAAAAATTCACAAGTAGTCAAAAGCATAAATTAAAGGTAAGTAGTATTGCTGTTTGCATTAGAATGAAGCAAAGACGCATCAGATGATATGGTCTCAGGTTTTCTTTGTAGTTTGATATTTGCAAATATACAAAGGTTATCTCTTCCCCAGGTCCCTTTCAGCAGATCAACAGTACTGACGAAATACATGTGCAATAAGGTATTGTGCATACATTTTATAACAAATGCAGGTCTGCCAGTTTATGTTTTTTATGACCAGGACAGCTCTGCCCATCTGAGGTGAAATTTGTTATACCACAATGCGTCCATCCCCTCCCATAATGACACGACTGTCCTCCTGATATAAAGGCCATTTTTAACAGCTTGTTTTATGGGGTAATTAAATGCCAGCTTTTATCATTAATTACACAAAAATATTTTTCTCTCCGTGTTCTAGACAAGAAATCAAGAGAGTAACTAACACATTCCTAAGAATCTGTAGCCACAGAGGTTTCCAGATAATTAGCCTCTTAGCTGGTTACTCCATCTAAATCACTTTTATTATCCAGTTACAAAATACAAAGTCAAAGCTCTTTCATTTCTAATTTGTTAGCATTTAAATATCAAACTAGAACACTACAGGCATGTTTAGACATATCCACAACACAACTATGCGAGTGTACTCATTGGAGTATAAACTAAAGCAAGCACTTTTTCCACAGCATTAAAATAAGAGATCCTTCTGACCACGCAGAGGATACGAAACCATTAAAAAATTCCCATATGTATACATATAAAATATATTTTACCACATGATAGTAAACCATAATGTATAAGAAAAGCAGTTTTTTACCGTTTAATTATGTGCATGTGAAAGAAAACAAAAAAAAACTAACTGGGAAATGTAAAGCTTATTAGAGCATCAGAAAACTTGATGGTTCGCATTGTTAGGACTGCAGGAAAGTAACACAGTTTACTGGCCAAAGGTGCAGGCAACCTTGAGACCCAAGCTGGCCTCATGCACAGGCTCCTCATTATTCTCATATAATGCATGGATATACTCAGTTTTCATGCACAGAAACACATCCTAAAATCTAGTAATCTTTCTGTGGTCTTCTGGCATCAAGAGAATGCCACTTGTATGCAGATAATGCAGTTCTCATGTGCAGCACATTATCTCTTTTTCTTGAAGAGCAAGAGGTACAATGTGTAGGGAGATGGCCAAATTAAAATATACCATACGACACCTATTTCTTACAGGTCACAAGCAATGTATGCAGGAAGCATTAAATTCATGAGACTTTTGTCTCAAAACAAGACTTTAAATACGAAAGACCACTGGATGGGGAAGCCAGCCTAGAAGAAGAAAATGGAGAAGGACTCAACCAAGTTCTTATAAAAAAAGGAAAAAAATAAAAAAAAAAACAAAAAAAAAAAAAACAACAAAAAAAACCACAAAAAACCTAGTGGAAGCCAACTTCAGTAAAGCTGTAAGCCTAAGGACAAAGAATACAATTCTGATGAACAATAAGTCCATGAAATGGTAAGAGGCAACACAGACTAGTTTTGATGAGCTCCAGATGGAATGGGAAAGATGCACTTTCACTAAAAAGATCTGACTTCAAGTCAAGTTAGCCAGCTCACTGCAACCAAGACAGTTCTCGGTTGTCATCCATCTTTGCCAGCATGTAAATCCATGGCTCTGTGGTCTTTATTTCACCCTTACAACCTATGGCTCATTTATCGCTAATCAAGCAGAACATCCCTCCCCCTCTTCTCCTGGAAAAAGGCTTTAAAAATAGCCCAGAAGAGCCTCAAGGATGAGTACCTTGAGGCCCAGAACAAGACAAAAAAATGAAGGGAAGCTCATCCAGCTTCTAGTCTTGAATGACCCATTCGCTACAGATGCAAACAAAAGTTTTGTCCCAGCTTGGGTATAAATACAGTTATATTGTACCCAGAAGAACAACAAAACTACACAGTATATTTTTCAGTCCCTGCTTATTGGTAAAACTAATGGAAGGTTTGGTTCCTATAGTCCAACTCAAACGAATATTGGTAAGTTGAATTAACATAGCACAACAAAATCAAAAAACAATAGCTTACTGCTTTACACATAAAGCTATTTTTTTCTTACAAATATGCATTCCATAAAATGTCTGCTACATAAACAAATTAATAATGCAAAGCACTTTCTCCCTACAGCATTTTCTCAACTGTCATCTTCAGCTATCCACAGATATGCAGAACCATGGCTGCCTTATCAATTTAAGCTGTCAGCTTCAAATCAGAAACAGAAATTCACAAATAGAAGCTTCTAGATGTCAGAATTAAAATAGTAAGTAATACTGTAGACAGTAACAACCAGCCTTCTTCCGTGCTTGACAGAAGAAAATAGGAAAGTGCAGAGGTGTCAATCTCTCCCAGTAGAACTTTCTATTTTAATGTAATATAGTTCAACTGAGCAGGTCCTGAGGCAAAATGAAAGTCACAAGAACCAAACAGCAAAATTTTGAAAAAAAAAAAAAAAGAAAGAAAATAAGAAAAACAACCTACATGAGCTAAGGGAAAAGGGGCACTAGCCTCTTCTCACTTTTCTGCCCTATATTTTTGCAATGTTCACAAACTGAGGAAGCAGAGTGCAGAAACACAGATGCAGCAGGACAGCAACTGTAGTGAATACAGCGAAAAGAGCAAAGTTTCTTCTGACTCCTGGAATAAGCAACACCAAATTATCACAAGTCTCTCATCTATACCACCATCCTTCCGTGCATCATGACTACACAGAATTTTAATATTAACCATAACCTGAGTAACCCAGGAGCATGTGAGTGAAACAGAGAATCCCTGTCACTCTTGTTCTGGCAGTATCTGTCTGCACCATACTCATAACACAACGATATTCTACACTGAGGGCTTCTGCACACAGGAATGTACACAAACATGACTGGATTCAAATGAGGTTTTTTTCCTGAAAGACTTGATTTGTTATCAGTGTTTTACCTGGAACGGATCAAAACAAAACCAAGTTACTAAAGGAACTGAAGAGATGTACTCTCATGCTAAATGGTATTCGTGCTACGGTTCACCCCCATTTAAATTCATGTAACGGGTCTTCAACTGTAAGGGAGAAACGTTCACAAACTAAGAGCAACTCAGTCCTCTACATCATGTACTCTCTAGTATGGTATTCTTTTACAGTATACCTTTATAAGATTACTTATCTTCTGAATTGCTTTATCAATAGATATTTAAAGAATTAAAGTTCCCTGAGATTGTTATAAGTTGCCATCCAAACTAACTGTGACTTCCATAACTCATTACCCATCTCCCAGTAAACGTGTGAGTGCAGTAGTTCTTGGTTATTTATGTTCCAGGGCAGGAACAATGCAATCTGGGGCAATACGATCTGGGAAGCGCAAGAGTCACACAAACAGGACAGATGGCACACAAAATCAATATGATCGTTAGGTTTTAGGTTTTGGTAGGAAAGTAGGCACACAGCTTTTGGAAAAAATAAGGGGTAAAAAAACCCCAAAAAACAACAACAACAAAAAAAGAAAAGTGGACTGTTTGTAATACAGGGAAGTTCTGTTTATTTCACCCTCACTTCCTTACCAAAATAGAGCTCCTCCTCTAAAGACGGGCTGCATAACTTCTAACTAGTGGAGAACAACGATTAAAAAAAAAAAAAAAAAAATTTAAAAAGGAAGATAGTTTCTCCAACGCTGCAACAATAAAGCTGCACCAGTTCCGCCTCCCCCGCAGAGATCGACCGAGAAACCGCTACCGCTCGGCGGCTTCTTTCCCCCGTTTGCGAACAATGGCTGTATTTCCCCTCGGCCGCCGGGAAGGAGCTGCTCCCCGCTCCACATCCGGGAGGGCCCCGTCCCCTGCGGGTGGCTCCGCGCCGCGGCGGGAGCGGGATCCGGAGCCGCTCCTGCGCGGGTACTTGAGGTGGGAAGGAGGGAAGGAAGGAGGGAGGGAGGGCAGCCGCCCGCCCCGGCGCACCGCGGCCCCCCTCGCCCCCCACCCGCCTCCCCTCACAGACGGCGGCCNAAAGGCGGGGAGGGGCCGCGCCGGGCCCGCCGGCCGCGCGTACCTGGTTGAATTCCTCGCCCACATCGGCGTAGATGTCGATGTGGTCCACGCCGTCCGCCATGATCCCGCCCGGCCGCGCCTCGGGCCGCCGCCAACCGCGCCCGGCTCCGGAGCCGCCGCCGCCGGGAGGGGGAAGGGAGGCAGGGAGAGAGCGAGCGAGGGGGCGGGACACGGGCCGCCACTTCCGCGCGGGGCGGGGGAGGCTTCCGGCGGCGGCAGAAGTGGCGGCTGGCCTGGGGGGGGGTTGTGTGCCACTCCTCCTGCCGGGGCCGGCCCGGGGGCGCTGGGGCCGGTTTAGCCCGCGGTGTTTGCTGCTCTCGGTTCGCCAGAGCCGCTTCCCGCCCTACGGCCCCGCCGCGCCTCTGCCCTTCCCTGCGTGGCCGTGTTGGGCCGCGGGCTCGTAGCTCCCCAGCGGGTGGGAGGAGCGCGGGTGCCGGTGCTGCTGGGCCCCGCGGGTGTGGGGGGAAACGGCTGCCCGGGCCTCTTCTGTCTGCGGGGATGGGGCTCCTGCTGGGTGCTCACTCGGGTTTCTCGCAGCCTCAGCTCCGAGGAAAGTGCTGCCCAGCGGAGGGAAAGCGCGTTGATTGCTTAGTAGTTAAGGACTTTAATTAATGTCTGTAAAACGGAGCAGAGTGCTACGTCTGTGAGGACAGGCTGAGAGTTGGGGTTCAGCCAGGAGAGGAGAAGGCTCCAGGGAGACCTTATTGCAGCCTTTCAGTGCTTAAAAGGGGCCTGTAAGAAAGATGGGGACAGACCGTTTAGCAGGGCCTGTTGTGACAGGACAGGGGGTAATGGTTTTAAACTAAAAGAGGGGAGATTCAGGCCAGGCAAGAGGAAGAAATGTTTTAACACTGAGGGTGGTGAAACACTGGCCCAGGTTGCCCAGAGAGATGGTAGATGACTCATCCCTGGAGACATTCCAGGCCAGGCTGGATGGGGATCTGAGCAACCTGATCTAGTTGAAGATGTCCCTGCTCATGACAATGAAGTTGGACTAGATGAGCTTTGGAGGTCCCTTCCAACCTAAACTCTTCTGTGATGCTACGATTGTCACACCAGGGGTGCACACGCTGGTCTCAGGAGCACTCCATACTGTGCAGAAAGGACATGAACAAGCACACGCTGTTCTGTGTTTATCTAGACTCGAAAATACTCTGCCGTTACAGAGGTCAGTTTTAACATCACAAAGTAAAGAAAATTATTATCGATGAGGGATTTTTCATGCGTTCAGAACTGTTAGGATCGCAAAGGCAGCTTTGGATTATTTTTGAATGAATGTTCCTGTTACCC
Organism: Pampusana beccarii; assembly: GCA_013399365.1. Taxonomy (NCBI): domain Eukaryota; kingdom Metazoa; phylum Chordata; class Aves; order Columbiformes; family Columbidae; genus Pampusana; species Pampusana beccarii. Next base: position 5,120 of record VWYH01004713.1, on the reverse strand, counting down.
AGATCCACATTTAAGCTCCAGTTGATTTCAAAACCAGTGAACGTCTCCTGGAACATAATGTGCAATGTGCATAATGTTTGACACTGCAGATTATGTTGTACATTATATTGCACATCGAAAAATAAAGCTGCTTTTTTACCTGACAATAAGAAGCTTGTCTTTCTCAGGCTGAATTAGAATAATGTAAAAACATCACTGCAATGAATAAAAATGCTAAGTGTTATTTTTAGCTTGACTCTAAACTTATTTTTCCATGACTGGGCGCACTTCCCAGTTCCTGGATAAGCATCCATGTCGCAAACTGTCCTGACTTAACACTGTTTCTAGGACTTGGGTGCAGACCATCCCTCTCTCTCTTGCTGCCCCCTCCATTGGAAGGAAAGATGAACAGAGTGGAAACGAGCTGAAAAATCAAGAGAACCGCAACAAGGGATATGCTGTGGAGCATGCCTGCTGACAGTCCGGATCTACCTCAGGCATGGAGATGCTTGGGCATTATTCCTGGAGTTCTTATCCGACTTGTGTCATGTTAACAGTTATCCGCTGCAGACCTTGTGTCATTCCTGGTACTAAAGGAAGACAGAAATCGTGTAATTGAGTTTGTTTTCCACTCCATTGGAGTTTCCTGGTTAGAGAAACTAGCAAATCTCTCACCCTTCAGAAAAGTTCAGAGCATCTCCTGAAAAAAAACATTTTAGATATGATAATCAGGAACAAACAAATAGCCTTAATTTAACTTCTAGTGTTGGTTACAGTTATGATTGATAATACTGTGTTTGATCACCAGTTAAAAGTACAAGTTCACATCTATGAATGCACAAGTCATGTGAATTAAATGATTCATTGGTTTTGCAAGGAAGATTCACTGTTGGATTTGCCACCACGCCTACAGATACTGTTGAAGTATTGGGATCTAATTGTGTTCAAATATTTATTTATTGATGAACTGATTTAGTGACTAGTCTTCTACAGAACAAAATGAAGCACTGTGGCACTTAATATTTCTTCCTGCGCTGAACAAAGTTGGTGAAGTCAAGAAAACTTAGCCCTTGCTCTCTGAGTGAGCTGACAAAAATTCACAGGAAAGTTCGCAGGTTGTGTGCAGGTGGTTGTTTTATATGCATCTGAATATCTTAAACCTATACATAGATTGTAGTGGTGCTTAAAAGGGCAAGGGAATGAAATATGAATGAGAAAGTCGTTATAGTCACCTCAGAAACCACCCCAGGGATTGCCACTAGCGTTTAAAGGACCCCGCTGGGCGCCTTTGAAGAGGAAAAGACGTGGCCTCTTCTTTGCTCTGTAAGATAATGGAGATCAGCATATCCCTTAGACCCTCAGCCCGCTGCTGTGTTTTGTGCTCAGGAGGCTTTTCCACTTCGGAGCCTTGCTAAATAGACTGGCTAGATTTACTGCTCAGGGGCATTTACAGAAGAGGCTATGATCATTTTTGTTCTTGTATGTATGTCATTAAGCAAATTCCGTAAACAGTGCAGGAGACTAAATATTACACAAGCTGTTCTATTTACTTTTTGCTGTGTTTTCATGGTTTTTACAAGTAGATTTACTGAATATATCTTTATTTTTCTTGTGGGCAGCAGTAGCTTCTTTGTGATCTATTATCTCGCTATGTAGCACTGTGAGAGTTGATCCATGTTTTGCACGCATCAAAATTATTTAGACTGTATGTTGCCTTCGCCCGGAGAAATTCAGAAGGCTGAGGTAGAGTATGAGCTAAAATAGAAGTGCTGTAATGAGAGAAAGAGTTATTGGTGGTACAGTTTGGTCTGGAAGAAGGGTCCTGGTAAGGTTTGGTTGAGACAGCAGAAGTCACGAGTTGTGAAGTGATTGCACACCTTCCAAAGCCACAGCCCAGCAGGAGAACAAGTGGCGGCAGATGAACTGGTGTCTTCCACCAGTTCCTCTCTCACACCACAAGATACTCTTTCATATGACAGCAACAGCTGGAGCTCCCTCAATTTAAAAAGCAGGAGGAAAAAGGGACACTGGCAGCTCTGCAGAAGAAAGTGGCCTATACATTAAGTCCCCGTCTCTCCTGTATCCACAAGAGCCTCTCTAGTTGTATAGTGTTCCCTTGGTCTCTTGTGCTGTAACGATGCAATTTCAAGTATAATCCTCATTTTGAACATAAAAACAGCAGCTGGTGCTTTGAGAACCTTATGATGCATGTTGTGTTAGCCCGCAAGACCTCTCCATGCTTTCTCTTCAAGGCCTTTTGAAGCCTTTTCTGCTAGGATGTTACTGCTGCAAGACAAAGGGGAGCAGAATGCAGTTCCCACTCCTTTGTATTGCATGTGATTCCTTCAAAATACGTTTAAGTGTATTGCTTTAAGTAAGAGTGGCAGAACCAGTTTCAATGTAATAACATTTTTAAAAAGTAATATATTTTTGCTAACAAAAAAAAATATTTTTATATTAAAAAAATTAATTTATGTTAGAAATTTCACTGAGTAATCGAGACTGAGAATGGTACAGGAATTTTCAAATTAACTTTTCATTTTAATATCAGAGTAAACTCTTCATGCATGAATGTTATAGGCAACAAAGTGAAAGCATAAGATATAAGAAAAAATGCTGTGTTAATCAGTATAGTACTCAAAATTAGAAGAGGCCTCAGCTTAGCTGAGATTTGCAGTGTATGTTTTGTTGTATAAACTTATGTCCTAGGTATGTTAGTCCAACTGCATTGGATATGTTTTGTTTCTTTAGTTGTAGTCCTGAAGATTCTGATCTATCCAAAGCTGCCTGGAGCCACTGTATACGTTCTTTTGTTGTTCTAAATAATCCAAAGAATAATAAAATAATCCAAATGGTAAAAGTCTGTACGCTCTAAACTATAACAAACTGTCTTTTCCACTGAAGTGTCTCTGTTTGTACAACTGAGAAAACATGCTGTGTTCCGAATAAGGTGGCAAACAGGCACAAATCCTTGACTATGTACTTGCTTTCGAAGGCTGAAATTTCATGTTTTATTAACTTTAATGTAACTGCACTCTGACAAGGAGAGGGACAGTCACATTCCCATTCCCAAACAAAGGTAGCAACAAGCTGTGCTGGGAAAGAGGGAATATTACCTCCTCTTTTAGTTGTGGCTCGTGGTTAGATTGGATTAAGTCAGGGGTTAGTAGGAGTAGTTACATTTATACAGTCCTAAAATCACATTCGGCCCTTTGAAGAGAACTGCGAGGCTGATGTGACCCCCAGTGAAAATGAGTTTGATACCCCTGCAGTAACATGGAACTGCATCCGAAGGGCATCTACAGGAACTCCTGCTGACACAGCTACTGTTGGAAAACAGCTGGTGTTAGTAATCTTTTGCCCAGAGTTGTCTTTTTGTAGGTATTCGGTTTTTCTGGGCTCATACCTGCGGCCATAGTATTCCATTTTTTTTTTTTTTTTTTTTTTTTTTTTTTTTTTTTTTTTTTCCCTATAACTGTCCATCAGCCTGCTCATTCTCTTGGTTCAGCTGTTCACTTTGTGGTTCAGAGCCAGGTTGAAAATTAGGGGTAATCAGGAGATCATTTGCAAATGGCATGAATATCCCAACCCTCAAGGCAGGAAGGTGTATTAGAGGTGAGTGTAGTGCAAGAGGTGATAATAAACTCAGGTGCCCGTTTGAATCCATTTCTGTATGAGCTGTTAATCAGAAGGCTCAGTCACCTCCAGAAAAAGTATAAAATTGGATCTTCAGCTTTAAATCACACTTTTTTTTTTTATGGCTTCACTTTCTCTTTGCTTACAAACCTCTCTCTTAAAATTCTGTTTTACCCTTATGATGAGCATTAATCTATATTTTTGCAATACCTTTCTGCAGTTAATCTCCTCTTCTGAATTGACTGAAACCTCCTAGATATGTTAAATGCATCAAACGTGTCTTTCTTTCTCTGAATGGGCTATATGCTTATACAAACAAAGGAACAACTCTCCCAAGATTGCTTTCAGATGGTTTTGATTTTTTGAAGAATGTAAGCTCTGGGATAACATAATTGCATGGGGTCTTGTTAAACATTTTCTTTTTCCTTTCTGATTTCTGTTTACTTTTGATATCAGGAATCACTCTGAATTTGAAAAAAGTCTTCACTATTCGTTCACGTATTGCACCTACCTGAGCACTCTGTGTTGGAACAGCAGGACCTGCGGTTGCAGCTAAATAGCCTTGGACAGGTTATACAGAAATATGTTTTTTATGAGTGTAAGGAGTGGTAGCCCAGTCTAGTGAGAATGATATCTCGGGCCAGAAAACCGCCCCCAAGTGTATGATGTGTGAATGTTGGGCCTGGGCATGTTGAATGAGTGGGTCAGAACGCTGCCCACAAGATATGCATGGGAACGTGACTGAAAACAGACACGAGTGTGGTGCATTTGGGATAACATTGTTTTTGAAAAAACATCCTGTCCAACCTCTTGGTCCAGGCCTGTATCTGTAAACCTATAAATTGAGAACTGTTAATAAAAGTCAGCTCAGCTCAGCCTGGCTCAGCTCTCTCCGCTCTCGCTACTGACAAGAACTCCGTGTGTCTCTGTATGCGTCGTTCTTCATTGCCGCACTGTGAGTCCAGGCTGGGACAACACTGTTCTCCAGGCTTCCTCAAGAGAAGCTTCCTCCATTAACGTTCAGGTTTTGGGTTTTTTTAAAAAACTTCTGCACTTGCAGATTTTAGGAGTAGCAATATCCGTGGTTACAGTGTTACAAATAACCAGAATTTGTAACTGGGAAGCAATGTTATTCAACATGCCAACCTGTTTCATGCTGCTCCTTGGCCATGTCTAACGCAGCTCAGCTTGCTTGCTCCTGAGGACTGTCCCAGCAAGGATGTCCTCACCTGCAGCACCTTGTCCATGTCCGCATTGCATCCACACAGGCTGTGTGTGTGTCTTGGGACGTTTTCTGCTACTATGCTGGAGAAAAAAGAGTTGGGGGGAGTAGAAAGGAGAAGCATGAACCATGTCTGTATCTGGGAAGAAAGAGGTTTGAGGCAGTGGGTAGGACTTGGCTGAAAGCATGAAGGGGAGGAAGGAGGCTCTGCAGATGCAGAGGTACACTGTCCTGTAGAAATGGCTGTGCCACCTGGGTGCACAGCCGGCTGAACGTGAGCCAG
>VWYH01004712.1:6701-16812 GCA_013399365.1 Pampusana beccarii | reverse complement strand
CCTGAGTCTCTGCTGTGGGAAATCTATGGAGAAGGAACTTCCTTAACAGTAGTTTAGTGAAGACCTTTGTGGCTAAAGACAGTTTTTCTTGGTGACCAGCTAATGGCACAAGGGCTGTTCATCCACCCAGCCAGGTGACTGTCACCTTCCAACCAGTGTGAACACCTCTTCACGCTTCCACGAGCACATAAGTTGCCTGGTATGTGTCTATTCGGTTGGGGGATCCATCCTCTGGGGTGGAACTGTCACTGTCTTTCGAGACACAAATTTTAATAAATCTGCACAAAGCATTTTAACTCCAAAATAAATTACTGCTTTAAATACAGCAATTAAGAAGATGAAGGAAGGGGAAGGCAGCCTGCACATCATGTTAAGTGTCACATGCCTCACAAGAGTTCCTGGGGTGGGTATGATGAATCTGTGAGCAAACAAGTCTATAGGAAAAGACCAACAGGGTCAAAACCAGGCTTTACAGCCGGAGACCCAGCAAAGGGAGGATATGGCTGGGCATCCCAAAGGGATTGACTGGGACTTCATTTTGGAAGATTAGATTTAAGATAATAACTTACTTACAACAGATTTGAACATGTTATTTTTAAATTCAAATTAATTGCTCCAATCTGCTGTCAGTTTTCAGAGCTGCTGACAGTCCTCACCCTCCTGGACACAAACACAAAGGATGCTTCTGATGGAAATGCCTATGGGTGAGCTTCTCCTGCTGTGAACCCATGAGCATCGCTGATGTCCTCTGTCCACCCCAGACACCTTCCCTCAGACTTGCTGGGTCAGATCTGTGGAAGAATCGCAGCCCAGCATTTCTGAGAACGTTTTACAACAGCGATAATTACATGGTAAAATGCAAACTAACAAGCTGCATCTACTCAGTATTAAGGATTAATGATCTGAGCTTTAGTCTTTGCTTCCCTGCAGGGCAGCAAATTTCACCAAAATCATGCTTCAATAAATGCAAAAAGCGTGATAGGCAGCCTATGCAGAGTGTACGTATAGAAATAAGGTTCTTATTCTTCTTTCTTCTTCTCTGAGACCAGACTAAACGCTCTGAGCCACACTCGCCTGTGGCAAAGCAAAGATGCAGACGTGCCCTCACCTCTGACACAAACCTTGACTGCTCTTCTTGGGGGTGTTTATTCCCACTTCCGTGTTCTTTCCCACCATCCTTCACACATATTTCAAATGCGTGAGACAGTGCTTCCTTGACACCGCGAACCACACCACACAAAGGACTCGCAACCCAACACTCCCATCTGTTGTGCCAGTTTTTACAGCAAAATCATGGTGCTTTACACACCCTTGGTCCTGACCCTTTATCTTTGCCTGGACCTTCCCTCTGGATGATAACACACTGGGGTGTCCTGTGCTGGTTGACAACACGGTGACCGTGAGTCACCAATGTGCCCTGTGGCCAAGAGGCCAATGGGACCCGGGGTGTGTGAGGAAGAGTGTGGGCAGCAGATCAGGGAGGTTGTTCCGCCCCCTCTGCTCTGCCCTGGTGAGGCCCCATCTGCAGAACTGGGTCCAGTTCTGGGCTCCCCAGTTCAAGAAGGACAAGGAATGACTGGAGAGAGTCCAGCACAGGGACACAAAGATGCTGAGGGGTCTGGAGCATCTTTGTGATGAGGAGAGACTGAGAGAGCTGGGGCTGTTCAGCTGGAGAAGAGAAGCTGAGAGGGATCTGATCAATGGGATCAATATCTCAGGGTGGGTGTCAGAGGATGGACCAGACTCTGTTCAGTGGTGCCCAACGCCAGGGTGAGGGGCAACGGGCACAGACTGAAACACAGGAGGGTCCATCTGAACATGAGGAGAAACTTGTTTGCTGGGAGGTGCCAGAGCCTGGCCCAGGCTGCCCAGAGCGGGTGTGGAGTCTCCTTCTCTGGAGACATTCAAACCCACCTGGACCGACCCTGTGTGATCTGCTCTGGTGACCCTGCATTAGCAGGGCTGGGGCTGGGGGATCCACAGAGGTCCTGCAACCCAAACAGCTTGGGATGCTGGGGTTCTGCGATCCTGTCTGGTTGGCTTTTTGGCCTTGTTACCATCCATCTCCCATTGACGTGGGCTCCTCTTGAGCTTCCCAGTGCTGGTGATGGGTGGAAGAAGGCAACAAGCTTGAATGGCAGATGCAGGCAGGGACTTGGCTGGCCAGTCTGCCTCAGCCCAGCTTGGTTTATATTCACGTCAAGTTTTTGAGCCTTCTCTAAAGCTACACACAGGTGTAACTGTGAAAAAAGAGAAAAGGCAGTTTATCAGAGTGTGTGGAACATGGGTTGGTATGAAAACAGCTGCCACCCCGGTGGACATTCTGACGAACCCACTGTGGTGAGACCCCCCTGCAGTGCTGGTCCAGCTCTGGGTCCTCAGCACAGGACACACATGGAGCTGCTGGAGAGGGGCCAGAGGAGCCCCAGAAATGATCCGAGGCTGGAACAGCTCTGCTGGGAGGACAGGCTGAGAGAGTTGGGGTGTTCAGCTGGACAAGAGAAGCTCTGGGGAGACCTTAGTGCAGCCTTTCAGTGCTTAAAAGGGGCCCATGAGAAAGATGGGGACAGACTTTTGAGCAGGGCCTGTTGTGACAGGACAAGGGGTGATGGTTTAAACTAAAGGAGAGAGATTCAGGCTGGACATGAGGAAGGAATTGTTGTCCCTGAGGGTGGTGAGAGCCTGTCCCAGGTTGGCCAGAGAGGTGGTGGATGCCCCATCCCTGGAGACATCCCAGGCCAGGCTGGACGGGGCTCTGAGCAACCTGAGCTGGTGAAGATGTCCCTGCTCATGGCAGGGGTGGCACTGGGGGAGCTGGGAAGGTCCCTTCAACACGAACCAGTCTGTGATTCTATGAAACCTGCTTCTCCCACGTCACACCTCCGGTGGGCAGTGTGTGTGTCGAGACTGGTTCAGGTCATTGTCACCATGAACCAGAGCAGAAAAAGAGTCAGTCTCTCAATCAGTTTGATTTCAGTTGAAAGGGCCTTGCCATTTCACACCAGGCCTCAGTTTCTGTTTGGGGTCACTTGCTTTGGGCACTTGCAGGGACAGCAGTTTTGCAGAGCTCCTGTAACACCTCAAAACAGAGAATTACTGTCATTATCACTTACAAGAATGAATCCTGTCTGCAATTGCTAACCTAAGGATATGTAAATCCTTTCAGTTTTAGGTTGGTCTGCTCATATAACAAAGATCAGAGTGACTTGCAAAACACCTGATCACAAACTACAGACAGTACTGACCTTGCAGCTTTTGATATTTTGAAGCCACACAATTAGCCGAGTCTTGCTTTAACACATCTTGAGACTGTTAGATAAAGTGTCCTTTAGCTGAATGTTGCTCATTATACGCTAAAAGGATTATGTAATGCAATATGTAAATATGTAACCAATTGGCTCTTTAGGACTGCCCTGAGTAGGGATAAGATTTTGTATATAATAGCTGCTGCTTTTCTTTCTGGTGTGCTGGCTTTATTCCAGCATCCAGGCTTGTGCAACTCTGTAATAAACACAGTATCTCATGTCTGTGTGCTAAATTGGGCTCATTGGTATGCACAGCAGGTTAAAAACCCTGGTTTTGAGACAACAATATGAGCTATAACCATAAATGCAACAGAACATTTGAGCTACGGCTTTGCCAGCTATTTTTTTTGAAAGCTACTTGAAAACTCTGCTCTTTCTAACTTTCCTTAACTAGGCACTTAATGGAGTATTTTATCTGCATAACTGTGGACCTGAAGTGCACCCATGGGGTGTTTGTACAGGTGTCCAACCCACTCAGCTCACCTGTATCAGCTCTGTGGGAAATGGTGCACACACTCAGACCTCCCTGACAGATCCAAGTTAACCATCTCGACTCCATTTTAAGAGCAAAAAAAGGCAGGAGAAATGGAACAGTGTTTCTGAGTGCAGAAAGACCTGGGTTGCCTGGATCACATAGGCAGGACATGCCAGAGCTGCCTTGTGCCCCAGGTTTTGGGGTCCTATAGAGCAACCTGAACAAAAGGTGGATCCCTCTTCTCCTGGAGTACAAACCCTCTTGTCAGGCTCACTCTCTATCTAGGATATCTGTGTTCTAGAAATATGCTGAAGGTTTCTTATTATGTCGTTTCTGTGGCTGTGTGAGTAAATCTTGTAGTCAGGCGAAGCGTGAATAGTTTGGCACATATAATTTACTCAATGTATTCAGATGTGGTGTCCTGAATACTAAGCACTGTGCTCTCATCAATGAAAAGGGCTAATTTTAAATGTCTTTTTTTTTTTTTCTTTTTCTCTTTTTTTCTTGGCAGTTAAGGTTGTATGTAAATCTTGCACTAGCGTGTATGTTTCAAATGAAGACCTGGGTTTTTTTTAAAGACGCAATCTAGCCAGACTTGCAGTGAGACAACTGGCCTGGCAGGTCAGACTCCAAGGGGAAATATGGGAGGAAGAGAAAAGGCAGCTCTGGACTGAAATGGATGTGTAGTCTCTTCCCTAAAGGCCCTAAGACATACGCTCTGTGTGTCCTGTTCCACCAGCCCTCGGAGCCAGAATATCTGAGCTATTTTCAGTCCCTGTAAGACAGTTCCAAATCTCCATCACTCACATCTAATTCTGTTAACCATTATCCGTTGCATTGCCATTAACATAAGAGTGCCCAGGGCTCCTTCCATCTGCACCACCATAAATTAGGAGCAAATTCACAGGATGATGGAAGAGTTGGAAGAGAGTACAAGAACCAAGCCAACACAGTTACCATGAGAGTCATGATATCCATGTTACCTTTCTCTCTCTCTAATTTCATTCTAGGATCGTTCCCCTTGGATTTACACTGTGGCTCACACTCTCTGAGGACCATAGAATCACAGGATGGTTTGTGTTGAAGGGCCCTTCCCAGCTCCCCCAGTGCCACCCCTGCCATGAGCAGGGACATCTTCACCAGCTCAGGTTGCTCAGAGCCCCGTCCAGCCTGGCCTGGGATGTCTCCAGGGATGGGGCATCCACCACCTCTCTGGCCAACCTGGGACAGCCTCTCACCACCCTCAGGGCCAACAATTCCTTCCTCATGTCTGGCCTGAATCTCCCTCCTTTAGTTTAAAACCATCACCCCTTGTCCTGCCACAACAGACCCTGCTCAAAAGTCTGTCCCCATCTTTCCTCTCAGCTCCTGACAGACCTGCTCAGGGCAGCCCCTGGCTGTGGGTACCACAGTGAACTCTATGGGGTGAAGCCCACGGGCAGACCCTTCACCCCACAGATGTCCAAGATGTGATCTCCAGTGGTTTCGGAAAAGCTCTGCTCTCACGTCTGCTCCCTGTCCCTGGAGAACAGCCTGAGACACGTTTGCATCCACACTGAGAAAGGGAGGCTGTTCAGTATGCAGAAAGCTTCCCTTCTTCTTCTTCTTTTCTTTTTTTTTTTTTTTTTTTTTAATTAGAGCGCGGCAGAGCGCTGTAACACCGAGCAGCTATTATGCCACAACCTGTCAGCTGCAGTGCTGGCAGGCGGGTGTCTGCGGGCTGCATCTTGGGTTTGCTGATAGGAACCTTGCACAAAGAATATCTCCTGCTCCATCAGACCCTCTGAACCAGCCTGCCAGCTTGGGAGACAGGGGACAAGACTCCAGCCGTGATTGAGGAGCAAGGAGGGTGGGAAGCAAACCCTTGGGCTGATTTCTAATTGGGAAGACAATGAGACGTTTGAAACGAGATAGCTGCAATTAGGATGAGAGGCACTACAGAGATCAAGGGAAATGCTTCTTCACGAGAACAAGCTGGTGCTTCTCTCAAGGGGAGCGTGTGGGAGGGGCGGAGGGAAAGGTAGCCTGCTTGAAACAGACTGGCTGTATAAATTAGACAGAAAACTCAATAGACAGAGAGAAATCTTCTCCTCCTTTGAGCTCACAACTGATTTCAAGGGAAAAAATATTATTAATCTGGCATCTTGCTTAACAATAAACAACTCCTCTTTTTCTCTTCATGTTGGGAACATAATTTTTGACTGCTTCTATAATTTTCCAAGATTCAGGGGCGACCATCACGGCGACATTTGAGAAGGACCAGGCAATACTTAAGAACCCATCAGTGGATGTTTAATGGTCTCCCAGGTCTGCAGTCCCAACAGGGTAGCTCATGGGTGGTGGGGATGCTGGTGGTGACCACATGTCATGTGGATGGTCACCACCCCTGGTCTGCTTCCTTCACTCCTGCCTTTCCTCTGAGAGGGGTCAACCAGCTTGGAAACGAGAAGGTCTCAGAGGTGCTGCTCACCCAGTGCTCACACCTTGGAACGGGGATGGAGGACAAGTGTTAATGGTCTAGTCATGGGAGGTGACAACTGTGATCAGGGCTATTACCAAAATTTCTGGTAAATAAACTCTTTCGCAAATCAGCATCCTCCACTAGCACAAAACTCTGATCAGAACTCACTTCACCTTGCTTATCTCCTTCAAAGATAATTTTAGTCTTGAATATTCAACACAGTCTGCAGGTTGCTGATATCTCTAATTTTCTGATGCCACTTCAGTTGTAACACAGTTTGGATGTGACCTGTTCATCCACAGAAAGCTGGAGATGAAATTTCAAGCATCTGAAGAATACTGCTTCAGCGTATGCTGAATGCAGAACAGCTGATATTTTTCCTTAAAAGTTACTTAAAAGCAGCACTAATTATCTTGTTTTTCTGAAATTTTATGAATGACATCAATGCTTAAAAAAACCAGTACAATCTGGAGAAGAAGGTTTTGCTGGAAATGTCAAGCAGAGCTCCGAGCTGTAGATGTTAAGGTCACAGAAAAAGGGAGCACAGAAGCTGAATTCCTTATGGCAGCCTTCCTGGTATGGCAATGCTCACTATCATAGGGAAGCAGAGGTTTTCATCACTAAAAATAAGCCCAAACAAGAGCAAACTGAGACCATCTTAATAGCACAGTACAGCAGCAGCCATGGCACTTATCTCCCCAAAGCTCCAACTGGAAAGATTCAGACCACTGCCTTTCATATATTGTTTAAATTGAGACCCTCAAAAGAAGTGTCCTGGATTCGTCTGGGACAGAGTTAATTTTCCTCCTAGTAGCTGGTGTAGTGCTGTGGTTTGGATTCAGTACGAGCAGGGTGTTGATCACACACTGATGTTCTGGTTGTTATGGACAAAGACTTTCCAGCTTCCCATGCTCTGCCATGTGCACGAGGAGCTGGGGGGAGCAAAGCCGGGAGAGTGACCCAAACTGTCCAAGGGCTGTTCCTTACTGCACGTCGCCATGCTCAGTGTATAAACTGGAGCTGGCCCGGTGGCAAACACCGCTGCTCAGGAACAGACTATTGGGTCACAGGTAGTGAGCAATTGCATTGTGCATCACTTGGTTTGTATATACATTTTTCTTTTTTCTCTCTCTTCCTTTGCTGTTATGTCAACCCATGAGTTCTTTTCCTTTCTCCACATTTCAATTCTCTCCCCCATCCCACTTCAGTGTGTGGAATGACAGAGCAGCTGCGCGGTCCTAGTTGCCAGCTGGGGTTAAACCACAACAACAAGCAGTCAACAAGTGTTTTGACAGGAAAACCTTGCCTTAAAGTTTCTACTTTTTCACATGCTTTTTTTTTTTTTAAAAAAATCCTATTTATGCGTTGTTCTCTAGTCCATATCAATACAGCAGAGTTGGGTCCTCTGACAGACAAGAAGCCAGAGAGCAGATCTGATTCTCATCTATTTCAGATCAAAGGAAGATAAAAAGACATAGCAGCATTGCCTGGATGGAGCACAATGGGTTCTTTAAAAAAAATCCAGGATCAAGGCCCTCTTTATACTAGAGGAGTGCAGCAGATAGAAAACGGACTCACAACCAGGCAGCTGCCTCAGGCAGAGCCCCCTGACCTGGTGCTGTCTTGGCCTCTTGTCTCATGCAGGGAACAACCCTGTGGCAGCAGCAGAGCCCAGGAAGGGGACACTGGGGGACCACATGTGCTCCTGGAAAACCTGCTGGCACCCCTGCTGCGTCCCCAGGGGATGGGGAGGGGGTTTCTCTCTTCAGGGCACAGACCCACCCATGTGGGCAGCGCCTGGGGACACCCGAGATAAAAACAGGCAGGATTGTTGTTGGAGTCACATGGCCACAGATTTTCCTATTTTCAGATGATGGCTTTCCTTTGTCTAAGACAAAAACACACTTGGAGGGGTAAATCAAAGCCAGTGTCACTTTTTCCCTGAAATGATGCCTATATGGTCAATGACAGAGACAGGACTAGATGTACCTGCAATATTTTGCCTCCTGCCCTTAATAAAGCTTAAAGAAGATTTTTAAGGAATCATGGACATTAGGATGGAGAGGTGCTTAAATAATAATCAAAACTGAATTTATGTTCATCTAGCCAAGCCACAACACCTACCACCCTGACAGCAAGGTCTGCAAGGTCCGTGTCCATCCTTCACCTCAGTCTAAATGCAATGACATTGGTGCAATTTATGCGGAAGATGTGGTGTAATAAGGACAACTTCAGGTTATGTATTAGTTTTCTGTACATCATAACTAATTCTGTGTCTTTCTGCAAATAAAATTGCCCCTTAACACTTTCAGTAGTATTAATGTTTTTGTTTGGCTGGCTGGTTGTTTTTTTTTCCAAACTAGAATTTATTGCCTCTGTTTTGTGGGCATATGTTCGCTTTCGTTCAGTGTCAGCAAATCTGTAGAGAATGGGATTGAAAAGCTCTGAAAAATGGTGACTGTTGTTTATCAGTAAATACCTTACCTGCTTTCTCCTCTCTTTGCAGGGGAAAGAGAACTTGCTCCAAGAGGAAAAAAATAGGAACATTCTAAGTAAGGTATTTCAGTGTCTGAAAACTGACTTCCAGTAGACATAAAGAATTAAATAGTCTGAAGTTTTTATGTTAACTCAGTGCCTTGAGGGAGCACTGGTCTGGCACTTGGGATGCCTGGATTTTCCCTGCCCTGCTGCATGGTCTCTGGTAAGTCCCTGCATCTCCCTGTTCCTCCAGCTTCCCTCTGCATAGAAAAGGAATAACAATTCTGTTCCTCACTGTAAAGTGTAAGCTGATGAATCATGCTGTATTAGTGCTAGATCTGTTAACTTATCATTCTCCCAAAGGAAATCATCTGAGAGCGTCAGAGCACATATTAAAAAAAAGGGATATCTTCTCATGATTTTCTTTGCATCTGTAAGATCAGAACACATCTTATTATTTTATTCAGCTGAAATAGATGCACGATTTTTTGGCTGTCTTTCCAAAGTAAAGAGCTGACAAACTGGTATTAGAAATGGTGGTGGAACCTCTTATCTGAAAGGTTTGGTGCTTTTTTTTACACTTGCACACCAGTTTGAGAACTCTGCATGACAGCTTTGTGTTTTACCATTTTACTTCAGTCCCTGTCATTGTTTGCACAAGCCAAAAGGAGAGGCAGAAATGGAGACTGACACCGTCTCCCACCCCTGCCTGTCCAAGGACCATCACCTGCCCTAGAGCTGCCACCAATGAGGCAGCCGGACAGACGGACGCAGGTGGGACCTCTGCAAACACGCTGTGGGCATGCAAGCACCCAGTGGCCATGGCACAGATAAACAAGATCCCAATCTACTTGTTTGGAAAAATTTATTACTCTGGGAACGGGGTGGATTGTTGTTGAAAGAAGCAACCTGGTAAAACCCAGAGATTCTGATCCAAAATCTCTTGAATTTCATCAGTAAAGGAAGGCAAGGGAAGAAGCAGTGCACAGGCCGAGGAGCAGCCACACGAAGGCTCTGAAATCCAAAGAGGAACTGGGTACCAGGAGGGCAGTGAGGCTGGGGAATTGTAGCAGAGACCACCTCTGACCTGCTAAAGCAGCAGCATGGGAAATCCTACAGAGCTCATCAGAAAAATATCGGGTGTCTGACACCCTGCTTGATTGCTTGAATCATAGAATAATTTGGGTTAGAAGGACCTCCAAAGATCACCCAGTGCCACCCCTGCCATGAGCAGGGACATCTTCACCAGCTCAGGTTGCTCAGAGCCCCGTCCAGCCTGGCCTGGGATGTCTCCAGGGATGGGGCATCCACCACCTCTCTGGCCAACCTGGGACAGCCTCTCACCACCCTCAGGGACAACAATTTCTTCCTCATGTCTGGCCTGAATCTCCC
>VWYH01004702.1:0-17516 GCA_013399365.1 Pampusana beccarii | reverse complement strand
AAAGAGTTGTCAGGCGCTGGAACAGGCTGCCCAGGGAAGTGGTGGAGTCACCATCCCTGGAGGTGTTTGAAAGGTGTTTAGACGATGTTCTTAGGGACATGGTTCGCTGCTAGAGTTAGGTTAGGTTACGGTTGGACTCAACAATCCTGAGTGTCTTTTTCAGCTGAAATGATCCTATGATTTTATGATTCTAAATATAGGTGTGGATGTGGGTTATGGCAGCACCTGCAGGAACAAGTTGTGAGCACATTGGGAGATTACCAGGGAGATGTGTGAAGGAGGTGGTTGCAGAGAAGAGCCTGGCCCCTCTGCCGTGTGAACCCCCTGGACTGGTGGCTCTGTGGTCCACTGAAGGCTGCTCTCCACCAAAACCTGTCCTACAGAAGCAGGGAAAACACACTTCATTAGAAAAAAAAATGCCAGGGAAGAGATGTAACTGCAGGGCCACAGTGATTATCAGGTGCAAACACAAGGTCCCTGAGAGAGGACTGGTTGCAGAGCCTGGTATTACTAGGGGGAAAAAAAAAAAAAAAAAAAGAAAAAAAAAAAGCAAAACTGTATGTTAACTATTGCTGAAGTAATTTAATAATAATTAAAAAACGAAAATATTGAGCCTGTGCCCATATTAAATATGGCAAAAATCTTGTCTAAGCATATCTGCAGCTTTTCTGAAGACAATTCTGAATCTTAATCCCTTCTTTAAGTTTTCCTAAACAGTAAAGTAGCTTCAAAAGAATTCTTTCCATTAACTGGATTAAAAAAATGCTTTTGGAGTGGGCTTGGAATTCAAGCTAGAAAGATGTATATATTGACTGGGAACACCGACCTCAGCCATCTTTGAATTCACTGGTAGATGAGAAACATGAGAAGTAAATAGGCGAAATCACCACCAATGTGAAGGGAATGTGAATTTCTTCTTCTGTTTTAGGGAGTGTGAAAGCAGAATTCTTTTATTTTTTTTTAAATCACTTTGTATAAAGCTTCCATAGTTTGAATACTGCTAATGTAGTAAAGGCATAAATTACACTCCCAAACAAGCAATTTTCACAACATTTTATTTGACGTGTTTAGACTCTTTGTTCACGAATAATTTGCAAATTAGTTTTTTCCTTATTTGCTATTTGGAATTTTTGGCAGTGTTTTATGTGAAGAACTTCATTCACTGAATCTCATGTGGATTTTTGACTGGGAGCAACTATTTGCATATTCATATTTGTCATGTGTTATACATGCTGCAGAGGTGGCTACTCATATTCTAATGTGGTCTTCTGAGCTACATAGGGACGTCAGTGCTTTCAGTTTTCTGAAGAAAAGAGATTTTTTTCTCTTTGTTTTTCTTCCTTTTTAAAAAAATCGTATCACAGTGCCTGAGTGTTTTGCTCTAATGGCAAATTCTTAGAAGCTGTTATTCATGCCAGAGTAATCCAAATGGGACATTTACAAATATTTTCATCTTTTCATTTGCAATGGAAAAAAAAAAAAAAAAAAGAAATTTTGGGTATATTCATATACTCAGGATTTTAAAATATCTTGCTGACTGACAGGAGAGAAACATTTGGCAAGAAACTAAGACTGGATTACTAAGTTTCTTAAAAATACGGTTTGTATAAGCCAAGCTTTTGGGGAGAGTCCCTTTTTTTAGGACTACTGATATATTTAGGAAAATTAACACGTTTGGAGTACAAAAAGATCTCTTCTAGGTCACAGAGGTTTATAGCATGATTTTAATAAGTACCTTGACTGCTTCCTTATGAGAGAATGGCTGTTACTAACAGTTTCTTAGGAGAAAAATATCTTCAGTCTTTTTTCCAGGTGGAGTACTTCACCTTCACCTTAGAAATACGGTGGATATTTCTGTCCCTGTAATACCACAGTACGATTCAGAATTTGATAACTATGAAAAATCATTTGAAAGCAGGAGTCCTGTTTGAAAAGTGACTGATTTGTGATATTTTAAATATTATGAAACAATTATTGAGAGTACAGTGTCTATTTCTTCTATTGGATTACATTTTATGTTAGCTTTACTAAATGTTTTACCCATTAGTTTTATCACATGAAATAAACTTCTAATATCCATAACTAAAATTTGAAATGGAAAAGAGTTATACTGAATAGAAACTAATTTCTCTCTGTAACCATAATTTCACAATATGTCCAACTATTTTTATTGTCATATCTGTTTTTTAAAAATTTAAAACATTAATGTGTCAGATAAAGTATTACATTTTTATGAGTCTCATTAGAGATCAGTGAAAACCACAAGGCTGGGATGGATGAGGCCCATGCTGGCACTTGAGGACAATGTGGAGGCTCACTGTACTAAAGTAGAGGTAATCTATTGGGTTTTAAAAAGGAGCAACATTTGTACTCTATTTCCAATCAGAGAAAGAAGAGTGAAGGCTCATTGCCTCCAAACTCCCTTGCCTCTTTACCTTGCACATCAACCAAAACCAATCCAAACACTATCAGAAACACCCCAGTGCTTGTGCACGTTAAGATGCAAAGTCCTCAGAAGAGTCCAGGTCCCTTGTGGCTTGTGCTCCACAGCCTGCACTGGATACTGAGGACACTGCAGGAGATCAGCTCTCAGCACACAGCAGTCTGAGCACGCTTATTGAGGAATTTTTTAGATGAATCTAAAATGGAATATACTTGGAAAGGGCACCTCGTGCCCCCCAACCACAGCCCATGAGAAACAGTCCCAAAAGGAAAAAACAAACAAACAAACAAAAAGCAAGCATACAAGCAACCCCCAAAATGCATGTTGTGCAGGTCCCAGTCAGGTTCTTACGACCTACTGCAGCCCCACAGAGCTGTTTGGCTGCTCTGTTCGCTCATGCAGACATGGCTGTAGTTTCTGCAGATTGCAGTTGGGGATGTATCTGGCAGCAAAAGTGTATCCCTCGGAAGATTAAATCCTATGGAATATTTACATTTACATTGATGATGTTTGGATTCAAGGTGGAAAAAACACAGAAGATGACACTTTTTTGGACAATATTAAAGCCATAGGTAGCAGCCAACAGACCTTGTACTGTGATTACTGCACAAACTGAATAGTGCTCCTTGTCCATAGCGGCAATAAGGTTTCCACTGTCCCGAAGACCTGTATAATTTTGAGTTTGCATATTAAAGGCTTCTGAATCTGTATACATGTGCACATTTTTCTTATATTTTTTGAGTTTCTCTCTGTGAAAGCAAGAGTTAATATTTTCTTTAATATAAAATGAATGAAAATAAGTTGTTGGCCATCATATATTCCATAGTTATTAAAATTAAACTGTATGTTTCTACGTGATACAGAAAAGTATATGATTTTTTGAAGGTAGAAAGGACATGTCCATTTTCACACTCTCCCTTAAAGAAGGACTTTCTAGAGAAAGCCAAGTATCTCAAAGGACATTACTGAAAAAAAGAGAAATAAATACAAATGTGTCTATCAGCTTTGTCAGATTCTGGATTATGCTCCACTGGGCATGAAACAAAACAGCAAGAAACAGAATAACTTCAATTATAAGGAAAAATCAGGCTTTTGTAATAAGACTACCTACATCCAACTCAAATGATTCTATGATTCTACGCTGTAGAATTCATGGTGAAACCTTGGGTTGTGTTCAATTCTTGTGACGCTCTTAAAGGAGGCAGGCTGTTTATTCTAATCCTCTGAGAAAGCTAAGGGTATGGTGGGTAAAACATCACCCATAAATTAGAAAAATGGTGGCTGTAAACTTTGATAAAGGACATCTGTCTTCAATACTGACAATAGAAACCTTTGAATATCTGTAATAGCAAGTACACTGCAGAAAACCAGAGCCTTTATGCTCAGAGACTTCATTACCTTTTCTTACTGTGTGGCAACAAGGTCTGCAGTGTGAGAAAAAGCACACGCATTTCTCTGAGTGAAATCCTGCTGGCCTTGTTGACACCAATTCTTGTTGACTTCAGTAGGAATAGGGTTTGAAGCAAAATATCTTCTGATACATACTGGTAAGGTAATAGAGAAATGAAATTAGCTGATCTGGTAGAAAAAATACTGCCCCACTTCAGAAACATCTTGTACTATACTCGTTTTTCAAATTTTTAAAAGGTACTTAAGACTCTCACAGACTTTCAAGTTTTCTTTCTTTTTTTTTTTTTTTTCTGCCTCGGTGGAGTCAAGCTTTACTGGTAAATTGTAGGTACTAGTTAAGGGAAGAGCATGGGTCCATCCATATCTTATGAGGTGGCGTGCCCATGTATGATGCTGAAGCACTTTCAGTTACCACGGACTTGAAATAGTTCAACTAATATCACTATTTTATGACTATTAATCATCTCATTCTGCCCATGGCAAAATTACTGTGCTGCTTAATCTTGTTGGGAACAGGCATAGGTGCCACAAGATTATCCCATAATTTCTGCTGGAATCCGATGTTTAAAAGATTCTCTGTCAATAAAACCAACAAGTTTAATTTAATGAGCACATGAAACAGGAGTACTGAGGATTAAACTAGCATTTTTATGTCCTCTATGAATGGCTGCAACTACTACAACGAACAAGCTAACTGCAAGGAGCAGGTGTTAGTGAATTATATCATATGCTCTTATATATTGTCATACGTAAGATCAGGGGAAGAATTACTAAAGAAGAAGACAGATCCAGTGTGAATGTAAATAAATGCATGGTGGCTTAAATATGGTGAAATCACCCAGGCCTATCAGGAACACTTGACTGTTAGGAAGTGGTCATCACTGTTCAGAATCATTTGGCCTGACAAGGTTCTTTGGGCAATGGCTAATTTATTACCATTTCCTGACTAGTCTAGCTCTGCCGGAGTGTGACATTCTGTGTGCTCAGAGACTTGAAAAACTCACCATGGCTTCTACTGGAGCACTTTGAATGCTGTGGTACGTGCAGAGTAAAACAAATCCCAAAACAATTCCACAAAAAAACACCACCATCAGAAATCAGGGCAGTATTTTTAACAAGTTATTTGACTGAAGTGATGTAGTTGTTGCTGACGTTGGAACATCTCCCACTCATAGAGTACAAACAATTCGCATTTAGATTTTACTACAGCTGTCTACTTCTAGTTCCAGAGAAACATCCTCACTAAACAAGCCTCATAGAAACTGAAGCAGTGTTGGTTTCAGGTTTTTTTTACTCTTTGAACTTCGATGGTGTTTTTAAAGAACTGAAATAATTGTACTAGGGTTTTTTGTTTTTCTTTTCCCTACTGTAGTCATTAGGGCAAACTTCTTGGCTCAAGTTAAATAAACCATTCAGTTGTTATCTTTGGCAGATAGATTTTCTTGACAGTGAACTGAATTTGAGGCCCTGTGTTCAGAGGTCATGTGTGAATTTTGTTATGCTTCCTGGTTAACTCAACAAAATAAATGAATCTGATGAAATTCTCATGAAGTGTTTGTTTTTTAGTGTTTCTATAAGATACAATAAATTACAATTTATGAGGCACAATTGAGGAAAAGTCTAGAGGAAGTTGTGTATAAGGTTAGGGGATTATTAAATTCACTTTACTGTATTTTCAAAACTTAACAATGTTTTACCGCTACCATAAATTCCTTCAGCATGATCAACCTATACATTTTAATAATTTAATAAATATTCTGCCATGAAGTGAGGCATGTGGCCAAATCCCAGAGCTGTTTGTGTACAGAGTATCATAATAGTAACGTAATGGTTTTTGTTTACCTGGCTAATGGAAAAGTGACCCTTTCTTATGCATATCACGTGGTGATTGGTCATTAATTTTAATGAACCACATCTGAGAACTTGCAGGAGTCAGCAGGATAGCTGACATCCCTCTCCTCTTTCCCCATCTGTTGCAGGCTGTTAGATACTGCCATTGAATAGAAGGAGGGAGCATCACTTATTACCTCTCTTGAAAAATGTTGACCTTTTAGGCACTTGGCAAAGTGACTACAATGTCAATATACATCTTAATGGGAGACTGAAGGTGGTTATTCATCTCTCAGTGCTTGCCCAGAAGGACAAGATAGGGAAAATGTGAATCTATTTCACATGAAGGCAGAGGAGACTGAATAAATTGGGAAAGCTGCTGCTGCATTTGGTTTGGGAGTGTGTTTGTGTGTGTGGTTTTTTTGGTTGTTTGTTTTGGTTTGTTTTTTTGACAGAATTACAATTTAGAGTGCTAGCTGACTTTGATCATATCTGGAATCAGTATCATTAATTAGCCGGGGTTTTCTTTTGCACATGGACTTGGTAAACTGTATCCTGCCAGTAGAGTGTAATGTAATGGAAGATCTAAAAGGTCTCCAACAGTATCTGTCCTTCACTGAATGGAGTGAGCAGCGCGGTGAGAGAGAGTTAATGCAGGACTCTTTCTGGATCTCAATAAGAAAGACCCAGTAAGAAATGGTTTAAAAATATAACTGTTTTAATAAGGATACAGATACTCAGAAAATCTAGCATCCCTTCAGTTGCAGAACACCGTGGATTTGTGCAGTGTCAGTTGGAGCTCCGGTAGAATTTTGCACAACACACTCTGGAGAGCAGATACTGTCTGCAGAAAGAAGCTCTCCCTTTTGGTCATATAACTTCTTTATGAGAAAACAACTCTAATCCTTAAGGGCATTCTCGTGAAAACTTCTTGCTGCGCTTTTAGATAAAGACAAGGTTGTGAAGGTGGACCAATCAACAGTACTCAGTGGGAGTTGGCTATGGGATTCTCTCTTGGGGTGCTTTGGCTGAGCCTGTGCTGCAGCCAAGGAGTTTGTGCTGCACAGCACAGACCTGAAGGCCGCACGGTATGTGTAGTACAGTACAGCACATTGCAGAGCAGTTCTGCACCTACTTATGTTGGCCATTATGTGCATCACCAGTTCCTAAACATGCAGCACTCTCCCATCAGAATCAATGATATTGCTATCCATCAATGAAATAACTATGAGTGCAGAGTTGTGTGTAGTGTGATATCTGCATTTGTTGATAATATAGCATCTACAAATAATAATTTACTTTGCTATTCGTTTATGTTCTATTTATTTTTTCTGGAAATCTAAGTAAATAGATGTAAAATACAAATAATCCCCTCACGATTTCCTCTACTTCTCCCATGCTGAAAAATATGCAACAGATGAGATGGATGAGATTTAATCAAATTTGTAGTGACTTAATCAAGGGAAGGGCTGTACCATAGCTGACAACCTATATTTATTGTTTGCGTCTTACACAAATATAATTTCAGAACTTCTTGAAAGGATATGCATGCCTTCATTCCTTTATCTATTTATTGTGAAGGTAGAATCCATTTGCTTCCAGATTATGCTTATCTCCTGTGAAAGGAGTCCTCATTTACTGGTGGAATTTACAAAGACCATGTATCAAGTGACTGTTTCTACCTTTGTAGTAATTTTCATTTTGTGACTATATAAATACATATATATATATGTGCATATGCTTCAGCTACACTTTGACTTAATGAAGAGCTTAATAAAAATCAGCATTCATAGCTCCTGTGTAGTCAGATAAATTAGTTAATGCACAAACTGAGCTCTTATGTATTATGCAAAAGATTAGTTTTAACATTTGCATAATGTGCTACAAATGACCTACTGTTTCAAGCAGTAGAAGCTTGGTTAAAAGTAGATTGAAAGCTAAAGTGACATCAATAAGGTAATTGCTCCTAACTTGGCACATCTCATTCATTGTCAAAAGTTCAAGACCCCTAAAGCACTGAGAGAACAGCTGGAAGACATTGAAGGTGTGTTAAAGTAAAAATAATGCAACAGGAATTGGCAGGGACAGCAGAGAATGATCAGTGTGATTCGGATAGCAGGGATCCTTAGCTCTTCAGCATCTGATTCAAAATCCTATTAAATTGAAAAGCTGCCTTTCTGCTTTCTGAAGGGTATTAATCTCACCACAAGCTGCAGATCCAAGGTATGAGATTGTACTAACAGAGAAATGACGACTCTTGTGAGCTAAACCTTAGATCAGTGTAATTTCTGAGGGGGGTGAGGAAGTAGTCTTTCCTTACAAATCTGGAAATAATTACGTGGTACCTTCTCTACATGAAAAACAGCAAGTGTCTAAATTTACATCATGAATTTGATCGTATCTGAGGGAAGCCCAGAGAGTGGATTGGAAATGCATGGTCCTTGGTTTGGTTCGTTACATGGTCATAGACCCTACTGTTTCCCCAGGAAAAACTCATTAAAGCACTCTCACAAAATCTTGGCTTGCTATGGCAAAGAGCTTACAAGAACAACAGGTCCATGGTACTAACACTATTCAATATGAATTGTCTGAGTCATTATTATTCATAAAATACTATTTTCGAGCTGTCTGCTGTTAGATGTCCTGTACTGACAGCATTTCAGCCACTCTGCAGTCCTGACGGCCAAACAACCTCTTTAATTGGTGCTATTAAAGAACCTTCTTCCTCTCAAACAAAGAATTAAATGAACATGTTAGAATTATTAACTCCAGATTGACTGAAGCATGTAAACAAAGGAATTAAAAGAGACATATACTATCACTGATTGTATAATGGACTTCCTCTGTCATATGTTGAAAGAAACATAAAGGCATCTTGTGCTGTATATTTGGCAGGCATACAGGTATGTAAATTCATTGAATGTACTTTAATTTTGAAGGGGATGCTTGATAGAACTTCAGAAGAAATTAATCAATACACGAAGTATTATTACTTTTCTTATTTTGTTCTTATTGAAGAAAAAAAGCCTGAAACAGCCACCTCTTAGGGCAAAGAGTTTGCAATTCAAATAATTTTTCCAGGTTACAGAAGAGAAGCTTTAAAAAAACAGTATATTTGAAGAACTTAAAAAAGGAATAGCCCATTTCAGAGTCTGGGGACAGGAAAGAAAGAACAGTTGGCCCGCAGCAGGGACTGGGGCATTACAGCCCCCACTGGGAATGGCTGCCTTGAGGTGTCCATGGTACAATGGCCTCTGTCACATGGGACGCTGGGTCCTGTACTCTGCCCTCAGCATCACTCACACTGTGCCATGCACTTCCCCTGCTGACACGTCTGTGCTCGGGAAGCATTGAGATGTTTAGAGCCTGAGCATCCCCCAAAGTGGGAGCTGCACCCCCATGCTACAAGCTGGGGATGATGAATGTTTAACCTGCACAGTCCATCCAATACTGTTACTTCTTTCTACTCTGGTTTCTGATGTTTTTTATGATTCTTTACACAGTACTGCTCAAACATTTGACTTCTGAATAAAAAACTTTTGCTGCTCAGGAGAAAATGGAAGAGTGACAACCCGTTCCCTGCCATGACAGGCACAGGCATAGCAGATGGAGTGAAAGGACCAGCTGGCTTCAGCTCTGAGATACCTGTGTCTCACTCCAGCCTTGTGAATGTTTGGTTAAAACCCCATTTGGGAGAATGAAGAAAGAAACACAAAATTATGTATTTCATTAAAAAATGATACAATTTCAATGTTTTGGTGGTCATGATGGGGGGTGTAAGAAAGTGAGCAGGCTATCTAGTTATGGTAACTGTTTTCAGAGACTTGGCAACAGCCGCAGGCACAGGGGATTGAAGTCAGGTCATTTTTATCAATCAGATGAAGTCTCATTGTTTCGCTAGGAAGCCATGTTTGCAACTATCTTTATGACAGCCGGTGTTCTGTCTTAATTAGTAGTATTATTTCTACTTCACCTAAAATAGCTGAAGGGTTCTCCTGAGATCTATTCTTGGATATGATTTTGTTTAATCTTATTATTAATGGTAATAATTTTTTCTTACTTGAATTATTATCTGTATGCCAATGATTCTATTATTTAAACAAATAATTATTACACATTACAATTCCATTTACTGTATGACAATAACAAATCATAGTTATGGCTTATTCAAAGTAAATTAGTTCTAAAACACTAATAAAATTAATTGCAAGATGTTTGATTGGAAACTAGAGCCGGTTAAAATAGGAGCTCTTTGTCATGGTCTTTGATAATACATTACTTACTGTAATACAGCTACCAGCCTTAAATATCTTGTTGCATGTTAGCAAACAAAGAGTAATTGAAACTTGGTTGCTAAGAGACATTATTTCTCACTGTTGACAATCATGGTTTTCTTTGATTGCTGCTTCTATTGTTGTTCATTACACGAGCTAAATGTTTTCTATAACACTGTGAAAACATGCTTTGGATTCCATTTGTTCTATGCACTACCACTGGGTCTATTTAAAAAGCTTTTAGTCAGGATGGCATGCTCTTGGAAGAGCAGTGGTGTGGGATTTTCTGTTGTAGATGTACATTTTTGGAATGCCAAAGAGACATGAGTGGGAGCTGTAATTACAGTCCAAGGTTAGCAATACTAATGTTCTTTCATACACTGCAGGAGGAAAAATTTGTAGCAATTCTTTGTTTGATGTCAAAATATCTTAGCAGCAGCAGCAGATACATTTTTCAGATGCTAACACAGACTCTTGAGGAAGCAATTTTAATCATCTGAAAAGGGGTTTTATTTTTAAAGCTGCAGTGCTCAATACTCTTCGTAAGCTAAGCCTCACAAAAGTGCTTCTATTTCACCCCAAACCATTAATCAAAGTCCACAAAAAAAATTAGACACCTTCTGGAATGGTATTCTTTGGCAACTAGAAAAAGTCAAAGCTCTTTGATTGCTGCTGTAAGCAGCCATCTATCATTTTTTCCCAAGCAATTGTGTTGGATGAGATCATGTAGCTGGCAGATTCTGGTCCGAATTATTTGGTGATTAATATAACGGATGAAAAAGTAATAGCAAAAAGTCCACCCACATTAGTTAACTATTTTGACCCATTAAATAGGCAACCTTTGTTTTCAGTCTAAACTCTGGTCTGTGGAAATTACTGTGGAAATTAAAAGGTAAAAATTTAGAAAACAACTTATAAATATTCATTTTTTAAAGTTTAGATTTATAAATTGTCTTTTAAACTAAATAAAATGTAGTGTATGCATATTCTGATACTGTCAGAAAACATTAGGAAAAGACGGAAGGACTTGGAATAAAGACTTGTACTATGAACCAGAAGGATCAGTGCAGATTTTTTGTTCTCCAGTAGATGCATTATTTTATTTGGAGAGAGCTATGCTATATGTCTTTTCTTTGGCCTGCTGAAGAGCCCTTCAGCTATTAACTTCTTCAGCATGCTGAGTAGATCCTTACATCTCTAACAACAAACAATCCACAATCATAGGAAGTACACACTGCAACAATTTATATGACAGGATTGGTTTACATAGCAACTTACAGCTTAAATTTTCAGGGGTTTGTATGCTTTGCAAAGGCATCAGTAGTGGTTCAAGGAGGAAGGAAGTATGACCAGTTTTGTCTTGACTGTAGTTTTTTTCAGATTGGGAGTTACATCCCTGTGTGTCTGTGAAGTACCTTGAAAAACTAAGTTGGAGCCTGTTCAGTGCTACAGAGCACAACTGACGTCATCCTTGTGACATAAACAGAACATGTATCACAAGACACCAGCTTCCATCAGAAAGAGAAACGGAATTTGTTTATATCTCTGTGTGTGTGTGTGTATGTGTATGTGTGCACAACTGCTAGTTTCACATGAAACCCGGTATGGCAAAAAAATATTAAGTCTGTTTCAGTTCTCTAAAGATTGAGTTACCATGCTGAAAAGTTTGAGGTTGAACTCTTTCACATAATTTCTCTGTTTTGAGGTATTTTTTTCACTTTGAGTGACCTGAAGACCTGGTTCTTCTCACTCATTTAGAGAGGGGTGGCTTCTGTTTCTTGAAACCAGTGGGAAGTGAGGTTTTTGTTTAATGTCTTAGTATAATAGAAGAGGAATATTGTGGAAGGGCAGCTGATCTTTTCATTTTCCTCTGAAAGGGAAGTAACCTTTGCAATGTATTGCAACAAGGATGTTCTTAGTGTGTTTCCATACTTAGTAAATACATGCTGATGTTGATACAACCTGTTTTCCTAATGAGTGTTTTGCTTTTGTATATCATTTGTCTTAGTATTCTTTCGTGTTTTTTATATTAAGTTCTTATTAATTGGCTTTCTGTTTAGGTACTGTGACTAATTCTTGGTTTCTAGTTTCTAATTTGATTACTTAATTAATAGTTTGCAGAGTTCCAGTTTGAGAAAATAACGGTAGTTGTGTAAATACAGCACAATCACCACTGTTTTTGAATATGATAGGAAAGGACTGAATGTTAGTCAAGCTCCTAGTGAAACATTTTAAGAGAGTGTGGATAAAATCATAGAAACCTATACCTGGGAAGCAGAGAAATTAGACTTCATCCAGCAGTCAAGGCAAAATTTTAATGAGTTCAGGTACCTTTTATGTGATCTGAATGAATTTATTACGTATTTAAAAGGAGTTACTCTAGTAGAGTCAACCAGACTAGATGTCTCTTGAGAATCTCTCCAATTTTCAGCCCAGCTCTATATGCACCATATGACTTTGCACCATGCAGGAACCAAGCCATGAACTCTACAATCTATCATCTTGGTGGAATTAGAGTATGTGGCTACCTAGTCCTTTGGGGATTTATTCATTTAAGAAGAAAAACTGTATACATAAAATCTAGTCACCTAGTAACAATGAGAAAGGACTGCTTGTGTACAGAAAGCAGATTAGGCTGGAGTTGGTGACAGCTATTCCAATATATTTTATTTCAAAAGGAAAAATGCCAGAGGTTTAGCACTTTGGAAAATACTGCTATATAAAACTTATGCTATATGATGAACACAATAGGGGAACAGCAGTGACAGCAGAGAATTATATTTCTTTAAATCTTGAATCTTTCCGTAACAGTCCCTGTGTTATACCATCCTTAAAAACATTGCTGGAGTCTTGCAGTAGGACATTCGCTCTAGAGAGATGCTTATGACTGTGGTGCACATGGACTACCTTCCAGCCAGGGAATCAGTTGCATATAGGGCAACGTGACAGTTTGGACAAAAAATGGAGAAAGTCTTGAGATGGTCTCAACAAAATCATAATTTCCTGCACAGATAAACTTCACCCGGGTAGTATCACTGAAACAAATAAAAGAACACAGCCACTGTTATGCTGCATCCACAGTATAAGAATGATTATAAAACAAGATGCTGAACAGATGTGATATGATAGTAGAGGTCAGTGTAAAAAGAAGGTGGAGCACTTTTTATCAAGCTGTGCCACATGTTTTGTGGAGGCTGGTGTCTACACCAAGATCTGATCTACATAACATTCACTTCTGCGTGTCCAAGTGTTTGTTCTCCACAAAAGGTAATTATAGGTGTATGAATGGATATAACTTCAAAGTGGGTAACTTCTTTATTTGTGTTTGTAGCCACATTGTATGGTCTATGAGGTCAGCATCAATACTTGCATTCCCAGTTTACTTCAGAAATGACCCCATTGAAATCAGTCAGCAAACTAATGCCATACAAGGGAAAGGGAGCTGGTGTCATATCAGTTGAGAAGTGTGTCCAACATGAAAAAGAGGCCAAGGATACTCAAGGCTGCTACCGGTACCTAAACCAAGTAAGAGGGGGTTTTCAGTCTTTTACTTGAAGTAAAAGGAAGGTTTTTAACGTCTAGACCCTCATCTACTTATGATAATGTACATGACAGTAACCATGCACACTGGATTACAGTTACTGCATTTACTGCAGGACTTGTCTGAACCCTCCTACTCTCCCATGGCTGTGTGCAAATGGCCTCTCCATTCTTGTTTGAAAAGAGACCTAATTTTCTAGCAAGTCTCATTAAAAAGAAAAATCCCAGACCCCCCAAAAAAATTGTCAGGGTCTTAAGTTTGGGAGTGGTGCAGGGCATGGTTTACAGTAGTTTGAACATTTTGAAATATTTATTTGCATTTTATTCTGCATGTGCACACAACACATGCCATTCTGTGTCAAGAGGATGAGATATTTGCGTGCTATGAAAAATGAGACTATGTGCTGCTGTGGACACTTGCACCTCTATGTTCTGAGTACAAAGTAGATTTAGTGTGTTACCAGCCCAGACTGGTAATGTTTTATTCCTGCGTTATAACAACATACGCGCTGGTGAACATCAGAAAGTAAAATGTTGTAGTGTTGCCAATTCTTCTAACGTAATTGTGAGTTTCACACTATTTTTTGGTTCTTATAATGCCAAAAGTGAAAAACTTGACTTTTATTCAGGAAAACTTAAAAAAACTTATTATTATAGAAACATGCTTGAAAGCAGGTACTAGAAACAGGCATGAAGCTTATATTCAGAACTCTTTCAAGTTGCACACAATCCTGTATCATCTGACTATATGATTAATTTAGCATTAACAATTTATTCAAAGGATAAAATGCTCCTTTGGATTTATTTTTCATTATGGATGCTTGTAGTGCATAAAACATGAGCCTGAAGCAATTAAAAGCAAGTTATTGAATGAAATTCCCATTGTTTCATTTTACATATTTTTGTTTTAATTTGTCTCTGTTTCTACCAGCTTTCTGTACCTGGCTTAGTTCCACACTCAGTGTTTGTTTGAGATCACCCAGCTGGGCTCCAGTTAGTCCTGAACATCCTTCTGCATATGTTTAAAGTTACGGCATATGCACATGTATTTGGTTACTAGGTGTGGAGATACTGCTTGGTGTGAGTAAAGAGTGCGGGAGCTGTATTTTACCTACAAGTTATGTAACGAAATGCCTTATGCATGTGGAATAAATTAGTCATTCAAATAATGGAAGATGGAACCTCCCAACCCCTCAAAGACAATTTTTGAGGGAGTCAGAAACTGTGCGATACACATTATTCTATTTGAAATGCTTTGCACTTCCACAGTTCCTACTTTCACATAAATCTTCTTTGGATACTGCTTATGTTTTAGTTCTCAGGTTTTTTTTAATGTGGTTGTAACTTTTCATTTGCAGCACATGCTTTTCCAGGGGAATATAATTGATCTATTCCTTTTTGTAATGTTCTTTATTTTGTATTCATTTCAGCTGCCTGCCTTTGTTCCTCCACCCCAATAAATTCTTTATTACAGAATTATTTTCTCAGAAGCTTCCTGATTTATTGTTTCTGCTTTAGGTAAATGCATAAAATGATAATTGGTTCAGGCATTACTGCTTTCCGTTTACAATTGTGCTATCTAACTAGAAAGACATTCACTTCACTGATAAATTTGAGCTAAATCTAAAATTCAGAATAAAGAAGTCATTACATTTTTGTTTGAGAAAAAGATTTTAAAATGTCCACACTGTAGCTTGTCAGTGGAGACTGTGAATTTTTAGTAGCCAGGACTTTAGCAGTAGTGAATAAATGCCTCAAGCACAAACACTTCCCTCAGCTGTCAATATTCTGGCAATTAATCTTTTAGTTTTATTTAATCTCACCAGCCACTTCCCTTCCTTTCCTCTCCCTTCCCTCCCTGCCTCTTTGCCCTTCCCCCCAGTCTGCTTAGGGAAACTAAATGTCTCTGCTGCCAGCAGAGCTTAGTGTAAGTGTAATATTACATGAATCAAAGGCCCTTTAGGCCATGATATAGACTGGTAATTTATTACTGAAGAACAGAGGCTTTTTAAAAATTTCCTTTAGTTCAGGCAGATCGCTATGAATTAACTAGGCAAGAGGGCAGCAGGTGCTCTCATTAAATTTACAGTCACTGGCAGCAGACAGGGAAGTATTTAAAAAAAATAATATGCAGCTGTGCTGACACATGTAATCGCAACCATCTACAGACACACAAGAGGGGGAGGTGGGGAGGCAGACACAGACTTTCGGTCACTGTGCTTGAGCCATGCTGGCACGCAAGGACCAATGCTCATTCTGCTTACTGTTAGGTCCCTAAAATGGCTGACGGCTTGGAGTAGGCCTCCAAATGTTGTGTGAGAAACAAATGAGCTACTTGTAGAACTGGGCTTAATTGAGCCTCCCAGCTGAAGTGATCTTGAACTTCAGAGAAGTTCATTGCCTGATTGCAGCTTTGTGGTTATGGCATTTCTCCACTTACCATTTTGTGAGTCTGTGAAATAACAGTTTCAACAGATCTGTCCTTGATCTATGTTCTTGGCTTAGTTTCTTCAGCCATCAGATAGTGTTTTGTGTATAACTGGTATTCGTAACTAATGAAATGACATTTTCTACAGAAGCAAACTTGTATTTTCCTTAAAGGAAAGGAAATTCCATACAAAGCTGTTTCCATCTGAATAATAATGGTATCTTCTCAATTTAACTTTGTAACTGTTTATTACAAAAAACTAGTATGGAAATGGTTATTTTGTACCCTGA
The DNA here is from genome assembly GCA_013399365.1 of Pampusana beccarii. Classification (NCBI taxonomy): domain Eukaryota; kingdom Metazoa; phylum Chordata; class Aves; order Columbiformes; family Columbidae; genus Pampusana; species Pampusana beccarii. Next base: position 1,301 of record VWYH01004702.1, on the reverse strand, counting down.
ATACTGCTTGGAGAAATGTTTACAAAGTGAACTCTTGGCGTTGATCCAAATCTCATTTAAGTCAAGGCTTCCACTGGCTTCAGCAAGGTTTATATCTGGCCTTTAAAACATAGTTATGGCTTTAGATGCCTGTACTTTGTTTTCGTTAATTTTCATAGAAGATGTGCACAAATGTCTAAAAGCATCACGCTGACCAGAGTCTTATGGGTTGTTATCTGAGTTCAACACAATCCATAAGTACGAATATATTGAAGTCAGTGCTCTGTATGCAAAATAGGGTGTACTTTTTCCATCACTATGCAGCATATGTCATTTGTATACTGTACACTGTTACAAAACTGTTCCTATATTTTTCCTAAGTTTCTTTTAAAAATATTATTTTGATTGACTAGAGAAAAATCTAAATTTTACAATTCACCATGCATAGCTACAAAGAAAGAACTTTTTTCCATGTATAGACATTTTGATCTCTAAGTTAACATTCTTGGCTCCTTTTTTTTTTAAGTCTTAGAGAGCATAAATCAAACAATAAAGTATAGGTTTAAATTTTTTATTCCCTTTAATCTTAAAAAAAATATGCTTCATATTACATTTTACAGTATGTGTGCCCTTTAAATCAAATAAGGGAAACCTATTGTCGCAATTCCTCAATATACTTTCTGTTCTTCCTTTCATGATTACAAATCGCCAAAGACAAATATAGTCATCTATACAAGGTTTGAGGAAGATGTATCCTCTCTCTTGTTTTCTGTTTAGTTTCCCTGGGTTCATAAAATGGTCTGATGCTATAGAGCTGTGAACAAAGTACACCAGTTTTAATAGAGCCATTTATCTGCTTTTGAGAAGATTAGCGTGCAATCCCTAGAGACATTTCTCAGCTAATAAGAATAAAATGAATGCTACTTGAGCACCTGTAATCAAATTACTTTTTATTCCCTAAACACTTGACAGAGTCTGAAATCTTGTACTTTCCTAGGTGGGCATTTTACAGACCCTGGTAGTATAGTGCTGAGATTTCCCTGACTCTTCTCATGTTTTCCCCGTTCACCATCCACCACTACAGCAGAACCAAACAAACAAATAGATGACACACATCGGGATGAAAATCCCAATATTTCTGAGGGATGAAGCACCCCAACAGCCATTCCTTTGCAGCTGTCACAGCCCAGTCTGCAGTGCTGGTGGAACAAGACCAGTGCACTTTATGTCTTGGTGACGTACCCTGCTACTGCAGACTTGACTGTTCGCAGACAACTGTTGCAACAAGACTAAGGTAGCTTTGAAAATGGAAAAAAAAAAAA
>VWYH01004697.1:200292-258130 GCA_013399365.1 Pampusana beccarii | reverse complement strand
GGCGCTGACAGCGCCCGCCGGCTGTCCCGGCCGCCTCCGGGCCTCGTCGCTCGGGTTGCGGGGGCGGCCGGTGGGACAGGCCGGCGGCGGCTGCCGTCCTTACCGGGGGGATCGGCGGAGCGGGGAGCGGGCAGATCTCGTCAAGGAGCCGCGGAGACACCCGGGCCGGGGCCGGCGGCTGCTGACAGCCGAGCTCCGGAGCGGGCCCGCCGCCCTCCCCGCTCCGCGGCCGCCGGGCCCGAAGGGGAATCGCTGCCTGCTCGGGGCTGCGATGGAAACAAACCCCGGCTCGGGCTCCACGGGGCTGGTTCCGCCCCGGCGGCCGGGCCGAGCCCCCGCGTGGGGACAGGGCCGGGAGGTTTGGGGCTGGGGGCTCCTGGGCGGCTCCTGGGGGTGCCGGGTGTGCGGGAGGTGGCGAAGCTGCGCTGGGGTGAGCTCAGCGCTGGCAAAGGGGCCGGGGTGGGGAGATGGTTCTCTCTCCATCGTCCATTATCGACGGCGGAATTCCCAGGAGCCTGGAAAACATCACTTGTGTGTGTGCCAGGAGCCGCGGCCGCCCCGTGTCCGGCCCTGGCTGCGCCTGGGCTGAACTGGGCTCCGCTGGGTCGGCACCGGGCGCCGTGTGAGGAATTCTCTGCCCAGGGAGCTGCGAGCGGACCGGGATGTCTAAACCTCCTGTCTCCGGTTATTGAGGGCTAGCAAGGCATGGAAAAGAGCTGTGTAATGACGGCTGAGGAAATGAGATTAGTCCTTTTTCTAGAAGGAACAGCCTCGGTAGAGCGGTGCCAGCGCTTCTTTCTGTGCTTAGGATGGGACCAAAGCAACCAAGAGCTCATGTGTGTCGGCAAGGCAGGCTGAAACGCGCTGAGGGTAACGAGAGCTGGCAGCGTAACCTATTTCTGCGTGAACTATAAAATCCTGTACATAAAATGGAATTGGTGGAAGTAATTGATCCAGATTTTCTTTTCCTTCTGCTGTTGGGTTAAAGTCAAGCTGCTTAAGAGAGCTTTCTGGTGAGCCCACCCTTGTCTTGGCTGTTCTGTTAAACCTAAGCTGTTCTCCGCATTGAAGCAGAGGGAATTCTGATCTAACGGAGTCTGTGTTTAAGCTGCCCCTCTTCTCGGAGTCTTCCAAAACTGTTGTTGGCCCCGTGGGCTGTCAGCAGCCCGTGTTGCAGGTATTAAGTTCAGCTAGGATGGCAGCCAAGCAGTTGCCACTGCAACTAATGTCGTCAGAGAACAGTGTTTATCTGTGGCTGACTGCAGCCTGATTTTGAACACACCATCTACAATAATCTCAATGGTTTGTCCGGGTTACGTTCCTTCTACTCCAGGGAGTTCTGCTGAATAACGTTGCTGTGAACAGATCTGTTTCAGTTGAGAAGTTAAACGTTTCTGTGGTTGCTGGGTTGACAGTTGGTCTCATTCGCTCCCCGTATCTCTTGTGTTTCTGGTTAATCTTAAAAAGTATTTTAATTAGCTAGTAATCTCTGCCCCCGAGGTGTTAGTGCTGGTCTGTAGGAGCGAGGCTGGGGATGTGCAGCCGGGTGAAGGCTTTGCATTCCCCTCGCCTTAGTGCTGCTTGATTCACCTCCAGCTTAAAACCGTGATTCACGTGAGTTGCATTTCCTTCCCGGGCTCTTCAAAAGGCTCATTTGATGCACGCAGATGGGCTAATGGGGAGCTGAGTGACATTACCGCTGCGTGACGGGGCAGGCGCTGCGCCCTGTGTGTTAACACACCAGCGCAGAGGAGGGTCAGTGGGTGCTGATCGAAGCTCTTCCCCTCCCGTGAGCGGCACCTCTCCCCGGGCAGGTGTCTGTTAAAGCCGTGATGCAACGCTAAATCTTCTCCGAGAGGTTTTGATAAGATGGAGACGGCCTGGAAAGCCCCGGCCTGCAGAAAAGAACTGGAGAGGTTAAAACTGAGTTCACTGAATGTGAAAGTAGGGTATAAGCAGATGCAACTGCCCCTGAACGCAGCCGCGTCTGTTTGCTTTGGCTCGGACGTACTTTAGCCTGGTTTATAATATAGGTGCTGTTAATGTTTATGTCTGAGGAGAGGTGAACTTTATCCTGAAAACTGGCACGGAGAGCAGTGAAATGTCCAGGTACACAAGGAGCTCCCAGCAGCTTCTGCGACAGCGGGTGCGGCAGAATCAAAATAGAAAACTGGAATTCGGTAACACGAGAGCGCACGGCGAAAGCTGATGCTGCCGGGCTCCGGCTGCTCTCGGGTCTCAAGTAATTGTTGACAATTTCCTCTTCTGGGATCTCACAGAAATCGTGCAGGATATTCAGTCATTAACTTGGGGGGTGTTATTTGATGCTGTGAATTTATGAGATTAAGCGTCTGCTGTAGTGGGGAGAAAATGAGGGGGGATTTTTTGGTGGGGGGGCCCATTTCCTTTAACGCTTTCTAGGCAGCGTGCAGTGCTTGTCACCTTGGGTTAAAGAGCGACGTATCACCTGTCAGAGGAGACGTTTTACTTGTGACAGTGCTGTCCCAGTCCAAAACTGCTTGGCCTGAATTTGCCTTTGTGGCCTTTACTAACAGGCAGCCCCTCTCTTCAGTGGTGGAAAAATAAGGTAATAACAGCATTAAGTGTGGATGTTTGAACAGATTTTTTTTTAATCTCTTGCAGAGCAAAGAGTGGAAGATGTACGACTGATTCGAGATCAGCATCCAACTAAAATACCAGTAAGTCTGGCTCTTTCCATTTTTCACGTCAATTTCTAGTCCCGTTTTCTTTTTCGTAGTTAGAAACCTGTAAAAGAGCTGTCCCGATGCGAGACCAAATGAAAATCTGGCCGTTCCGGGTCGTTAAGCCTGGATTTCAGAAACGTTCTCAAGGCAGTAAGTGGCAGTCAGTGCGGCGGCGCAAGGTGCTCGCTGGGGAATGGAGAAAACGAGGTTTCCTGCGTACTGAAGTTGCGTGTTGTAATTTCAAAGGAAACCACACCCGGCTGCGCTCTGAGATTCTCCTGAGTGTTCAGCTCTTCTCATCTCAGAAATGCTGCTTGGCTGTCAAACCCCCAAACCTCCCCTCAAAGAGCAGATCAGCCCTCACCTTGTCACTTTTCTGTAGCTGGTCAGCTCTAAATGCTCTCTGAAGTTTTATTTTATTTATGGCGTTCTCAAGGTTATGAATGCAAAGCAAAGCATCCTAGGAAGCAGGAGACATGGATCGCGTTCTTTTTGCTCCACAACTGGTGGGCTTTGTGTGACGCCTGTTAGCGCAGTAAGCGATAAATAAAACCGCCTTTATTGCCACGTGGGGGAACAGGGAAGGTCTCAGGAGATCTTGGGGGGCAGAAGAGAGAAATTAATCAGACCCCTCAACCTTTGGTTCTCATTGCTGAGAGCTGATGATCCCTGCGAGTGGAGATTCTTGTGTGAACAACCTGCGTGCAAACTGTCAGCAGTTCTGGTGCCAGTTCATTAACAGAAGCGGTTGTCACTGTCTCAAATCGAAACCGAAAGGTTTTCAGCTTTTCTTGAGCATTAAACTACTTCATCTCGAAGCCACTGCTGCTGGTTTTCTGTGCTGTTGGCCATGGGAACAAATAAGATTTTATAGCAGAGATTTTCTGCCTTTTCTGGAATGTGCAGTTTTCCCCAAAGGCCCTTTCCTACCAAATCTCTTCCCTGACAGCAGATTGCTTTCTCACCCACCTTTCACAGATCGCTCAGTCGTCCCCAAGCTCTGTGACCGCAGATTGAAAGCCATCGATTTAGAGCAAAGCTCTCGTTTTTAAGTCAGCCATGGACATATTACTAGCAAAAAAGAAATGCAGAGGTACCTAAGCAAGCGGCTGAAGATGCAGTGATGCAAATCCCAGCTGTGGCAGAGCCCTGCTGGGATCCCTCAGGGCTTGTTGTGGTTGTCTGTCCATGTCTTAGCCTGAGTCACGGCCTCGTTATTGTCATTAGCAGCTCCGGATGAGATCAGACGCAACGTCACACTCAGCGCTAAATCCCTCCCGTGCTGTCAACATCCTCCATTTTTCTGTTGGAAATATTATCTATTGATTATGATCTACCTTTTTAAAAGCAGTGTTTTTTTTCCAGAATGAGCCAGCATTTGTTGAAACCAGTGTAAGGAAGTCTTTCTCTGATAATTAATTAAATTTGCTTAATATCTCTTCACCTATGCAGCTTCTGAATATCAACACAGCCAGACCCCGTGAGCGTGGCAGCGATCCAAGCGAATGGTGTCACGTAGCTACCGCTGATTTAAAAACAACAAAACCCACGTGGCTGTGGAAACGGGAGTGCACGAATTCTGAGATCATTTCTTAAAAGCAGGAACTACACACAGTTGCTGGGCAGGGTGCTGCTTAAATTGGCAAATCTGCAATTTCCTCCTGAATTTGGTAGTTACTACATAACAATCTTGACAATTACTGGTTCCTAAGCTAAGTCGTGAGATTAAGGAGGAGGAAATTCTCCCCTTTGAGGCTTTATACCCTTCAAAAGTAGCTTTCATGTGTTAGAGGAACGATGGGAGGTGAATGGAATAGCATAGTGATCTGGAAGGGCGATTCTTAGAAAGAGATGGCCTGAAACTGGAGAAATTCTTGTGAAAAGTGCTTGAGTTTGCAGCCCAGGCCCCTTAGTCAGCCGCTGTAAGGTGGCGGAGGGACGCGTGCTTTATCTTTTCTTGAGTTTCCTTGTTGCTGGGTAGTTCAGTGCTCCATTAGATGATTCCAGCAAATGAACTGTTCTAAAACTGCACTGCAGCTGTTAAATCCCTGTTACCCCTTCATGCAGGGGCCTGCAAACAGAACAAGAGAGGCACAGGAATAATGATCATTTTCCTTTTCAGATTCGAGACTCTGCCTTCACAAACGAAAGGAAATGGATTTGAGCATAAATTTTTGTACCTTGCTGTGTGTAAAACGGAGCAGGGGAGACGAGGGCACCAGACACCTTTTCACATCTTCTGCTCCTTTCTGTTCGTGTCTTTTTAGGTGATCATTGAACGGTACAAGGGAGAGAAGCAGCTTCCAGTTTTGGATAAGACCAAGTTCCTGGTGCCGGATCATGTCAACATGAGCGAGCTAATCAAAATTATCAGGTAGTGTGCTGGGATTTCAGTGCAAGCTGCATCAGCCTCATGCTTTGTTAGTTCCCCACCTGCTGTGTGCAGTTGGGAACTCTTTCAATGGAAAATTAATCTAACAAGCCCTTGGTGTCATCACTAGGACAAATTCCTGAAAAGAGCTGAGCTGTTAGTCTGATTTCCTGAGAAATAACTGCTTCCCAGAGATGGCGGGGGGATTCTGGGGCCGTGAATCCCTGTGTAACGTGGGTGCTTCGGGCCCAGGGCCCCAGCGCTCCCCGCCGGGCTATTTTCGGATGCTTTTTTTGGTGTTGTCCCTCTCCCACCCTCTGGAGGGGGAGTTCGGGCTCAGAGCCAGAGCTCTGAGCTGTCGCTTTGGGTTGATGTTGGCGTCCTTTGATCATGGAATGAGGTTTCCCTCGGTGACAGTGTTGAGGCCTGAAAACCACAGGTGCAGCCCAGCCAGCGTCTTTGTGTCCCAGAGCGCGGCCCGAGTGCCGCTCCGGAGCTCCAGCTCTGCTCACAACCAAAGGCAAAGGGGAAGTAGCCCTGGAGTGGAAGTTGTGTGGTCTAGAATTGCGGTCAGAAATCCTGCTAGAAGGGCATTTCTCCTGGCTTGGTGTCAAGGAGGAGTATTTGATTAGCAAGAGCTCTCAAGCGGTAAACTCGGAGGTCAGCAGCAAACCAGAGTTTGCTTTTTGTGGGACACGGTGCAGCAGCGAGTTGGTTCTTGGAGGCCACAAGCTGTAAAATCTGAGAGCTGTCCCAGGTGTCCAAACAATTCCCTCCCGCAGAGTTTGTACAAAAACTGTCGCAAGCGAATCCCAGCTCTTACACGAGCAGGAGAGTTTTGGACGCAGGAACCAGATTGCTCGTGTCTTCCAGAATTTCTCATGAACGTGAGAGGCCCTGGGCAAAACGTTTTAACAGCAAAGCGAAGGATTTTTCCCACCTTTTTCCTTTGGCTTTGTTGCTGGTAGGTGGTTTGGTAGCAGCTGGGCTTGGTCCTGGGCCGGCCCCTCGCGCACGGAGCAGAGCTCGTCCTCACGGAGCTGCTGCCGCTCAGCCGCCCGTCCCTGGGGTGAGCAGGGCCCGGCTTTGCAAGGGTCCGTTCCAGGGCTGTGCCTGGAGGTTCAGTAAATCCTTTCCAGCGGCCACTGCCCCTCAGCAGCGAGCAGAAGCGGCAGGAAGCTCCTCTGATCTCTTATTCTTTCCTTCTTTTCTTTGGTTGCACCTCCACATACCCGAATTCTTCCCGCTCGCTTGGTTTGTGAAGCAGGAGCACCCAGTTAGGTGTTCACTGTGAGTCTCTGGCTCTCTGAGATGAGAGGAAATGGCCTCAAGTTGCACCAGGGGAGGTTGAGGTTGGATCTGGGAACAATTCCTTCCCCAAAGGGCTGTGGGGCATTGGAACAGGCTGCCCAGGGCAGTGCTGGAGTCACCATCCCTGGAGGGGTTGGACAGACGGAGATGAGGTTCTCAGGACATGGGGTAGCGCTGGGGTTGCGTTAATGGTTGGACTCCATGATCTTGAGGGTCTTTTCCAACCAAAATGATTCTACGAGTCTGTGAATGTAACAGAACCTCGAGGCGGGAAGCAGACGCCTCCTGTGGATGGTGGGGCTGCTTTGGGTGGGGCCATCTCGCTGCTGGGGGGTGGCAGAGGACTTTCTTCTGCCATCTGTCCTAAACCCCTTGTTAACCGTGAGTGGAAACGCTTTGTGGTGACTGTGAAACTCCTTCCCCCCGCCCCGGCCTCTCCCCCCAGGCGACGCCTGCAGCTGAACTCCAACCAGGCCTTCTTCCTGCTGGTGAACGGCCACAGCATGGTGAGCGTCTCCACCCCCATCTCCGAGGTGTACGAGAGCGAGAAGGACGAGGACGGGTTCCTGTACATGGTGTACGCCTCGCAGGAGACGTTCGGAGTGCAATCTTCCGTCTAAGACACGCAGGCGGCTTCTAGCCTAGGATTTGGGTTGACCCTTGGCCATCACCCCCACTCTTCCCCACACACACCCCAGGGAAAGACACGGATGTCACCTCCGCTCTCAGTCCCTTAGCGTAGTCTCGCTTTAGCAGGTGTCTCATCTTACCTTGCCTTGTTTGTGACTATTAAACAGTACAGACGAGCACCTCCAGCTTCGAAACCTGCTGTAATATTCCACACAGGCACATTTACATTTCTGGACTTGACGAACGGAACCCGATTGTGCATGTGACAATTACAAATAAAGGGACATTTGATTGACTTTAAAAAGCAAACAGGCACCAGGGAGGAGCTCAAGTGTTTCGTGTGGAAAACCTCCCTAGGATTCCTTAAACTTTTTTTTTTTTAATGGGAAGGCTTTTCATGAGAGCAAATATGGTTTAATGTTCCAAAGCGGAGCTTTGTCTCGGGCAGCTCGATGAGACGCGTGGCAGCGCCGCAGGGAGTTAAGGCGAGGGCTTGGGGTGAGCTGGGGGACTCCACCTCTTCTTGTCTCTTTTATTTTATTTTTCGCAGCACCGCGAACTTAGGAACGGTGCCGGTTTCTGAAATACTCTTTACCAAACACCACAGCTTTATTGTAGTTTTTAGGAAGTGTTTAACTGTAAAATACACACCTGGATAGGTAACGTTGAAATAAACTCCCGTCTGTGCTGAATTCCCAAGGCCTGTGTGTTCAGTGAGACACTGGTGTTCCATGGGCTGCTTTCCAAAAGCTCACCCCCCCCGGCCCGGGGCTTTGCGGTTCCCGGAGGTCTCGAGGGCTGGGGGGTCCGTGCCGGTGCCCCCACGGCACCAGCAGCGCCCGCACCGCCACCTCCATAGGGCACGTGGCACCGGGACACGGGGACACGCCGCGGGAACCCCCAGTCGCTTTTAGCACCGCGGGGGGGTCGGGGAGAGCCGCTTTGAGAGGCAGCTCGCGCCCAGGAGTTGTGAGTTAACGAACAAATCCGCATTTTGATTTTTTCTTCTAAATTTTTTCCCATCACTGAATCTCTGGCCGCCTGCCCGCGGTTTGGAGCGGGGCGCAGGGCGGCAGCGTAGGACCTGTGGTTTATTCCCCCTCTGGAGTCGCTGTCACGCGGAGCGGAGCGGGATGAGATGTCTCTTGTACATTATGTGTCTGTGAACTAACCCACCTGTTACTGGAAGCCAACTCACTAGAACGGGGGAAAAAAGAAGCAATACGGCTGTGTCTTGGCACTCTCAGCTCAGCAAGGTGTACGGGTTGTACCGACGACACCTCTCTGCATGCATCTCGGTCACAATGCTTCTGATTTTGTATTGTTCTTTGTGTTTTTACTTCAACGTAAACTTTTAAATGCAGCTTGTTCTATGTTTAGTTTTGTTCGTGTAAGAAGTTGTTTAACTCATAACTGACAACCATACTTGTAATTACGACGTGATCGACTGATATTCCTGTACAAATGTTGCTTTTTTAAAAAATTAATACAGTGCTGATATGGATGGGTTACATCCCTACTTATTTATGGCCCGTGTGGTTCTTTCTGGACATTTTTCTCCATTCAGTCTCTGTAGGGAAGGGCACAGATGTCTGTTCCAGCTGGAGAAACCCCTTTAAATTAAAAAAAATATATACAAAGGGATTCTGTTTAACTCTTTATTTTCCATACATTAAATTTACTCAGATAAAAACATTCTAAAAATGTACAATTTTACTTTTAACAAAGTATAATAAAACATAAAAATCCCAATACCAGAATACTTGACATTTACAATTCAAAATCAAATTAGCTGAATATTAAATATTTACAAAACTATTTAAAATATTTATAAAGTTACATGCACAATTTGTAATACTAGAATTGACCGAAGTAAAAGAAATGGCTCAAATGGGAGCAGGAGTTTCTTTCCTTCATTCCTAGTGGAAGGTGATGTCCAAGAGAAGCTGTTCATCTGCACTTGGAAACGCACAGGATTCGCTTTCTGCTTCGGTACCACCCCCTTTCTTGCTTACGGAAGAAAAATTGAAGAGAGCAAACAGGTAGTTCCAAGGGGTTTTGACCCGAGACGCCGTTGGGCAGGGGCTGTCGGGGTTACCGGGGCCTCCACAGCACAAGTGTTTTCAGGTTCTCCGAAGTGCCCAATTACACAGATTTTTGTCCAGATTCGCCCACATCCATCCCACGTAACACATTTCAGACTGCCCAGGTCCCACAGCTCCCAGTTTCCTGCCCTCCAGTAAACACAGACCTACCGGAACCCACGCACAGGGGGTCGATCAATGCCGTTTTTATTTCGGGGAGGAGCGTTGCCACCCAACGCCAGACTACGTTTCATTCCTAAGTTCCTTCACCCTGCAGCTTGCCAGCCTGAACCGGAATTTGGGTAACGGTGAAGGTCCAGTCCTAAGACTACTGGTTTTGATAGGTCTGGCACTTAATTTGCCAAGATTTAAAGCCCGTGGTATGAAGAAGTTGCACAAAAAAGCGGAGCGTGACGGTGCTTTAAGGAAAAGCATCGCGGAACTCCGATCGACGCCTCGCCGCTGAACTGAGGCTTCTCCCTTCGCTCCCGCACCGCTCGGCGTCGAGCCTGGCGTGTTTATTAACGCTCCATCTGCGGATCGCCAGCGCCAGGAGGGGCCCGCTGCAAATTCCGTCCTATTTCAAGTCATTTCCAGCAGGAACGCTCCCCAAACAGAAAACCCTTCTGAAGGCGCCGCCGCTCGCTCCCCGGGGAAGACGCATGGCCAGCTTCTCCACGTCCCTGCAGGGCGACGTGGGATTCCCTTCCCGCTGACACTTCCAAATCGGTCCTGTTCCACAGTGAAATCCATTCTGAGAACTCATTTTTTAGGACAAAGATAGGAATAAATAGCATTCTTTGAAATCTCCGTCTTCCAACGTATAAAAATAGGTTTTAAGAACTGGTTCTTTCAGCCGCGAAGCTGGAACTACTATCCTAAAACAAGCTGCCTTTTCAGGGGTAAAAAGATGGATTTGTGCCTTTTAAAAACCAGACGAAGGATTAATTTCTGGAACTAAAGTGCTCTGTTCAGACTCCCCAGCTTTGGTTGTTCCGGTGCAAAGCGGGCAGCGTTCGGTAGCGGATCGGAGGCCACAACTCGCTCTGATTTGGGCCCATCAGACGTTTCTCTGACGCTCGTCTCGCTTTAAGCTGCTCGAAACTCGGGAATCGGAACTTAGTCTGAAACCAGACTTCACCATTTAAAAGCGTTACCTCAAGAGTTCACATTGGCGGCTTTAAGAAACATCAGCCTTAACCTCACACCACGGAAACGATCCCACAGAAAGCTCTGCCAAAAGGGATGGAACCCTTTGCGGGACACAAGGTCAGATTTCCAGTCCCTCTGCGATGGTTTCCACTCCAATGAGTACTGGACGAGACTCTGCCCAGCCTCGGGCATTAAAACTGGTACAGAAATTATTCTATTTCTTTTTTGCTGTCAATTTTTGCTATTTTGAGCGGGTTTTTAACACTTGTGTGTTGAAATACAGTTTCTTTAAATACAATTCAGTTGTAAAATATTGTTTAAAAAAAGTGAAAAAAAACCAACCCCAAGTTCAAGTTTGGCTTTCAGCACATGTTTCCAGGCCACTGGAGAGACCCTCGAAGCTGGAAAGAGTAAACACGGTCACTGAAAACTGCAGCGTTTCCTTCAGTGAAATAGGGTGTGACAGGTTGTTCCTCCCATTGTCTCAAGCTCATTAAGGCAAAGTTAATTGTCAGCTTTCATGGTTCAGTGTTGTGGGTCTGGGTGTCACCTCCTCACGCGCAGGCGGAGCCAGCGGGAGTTTCCCAGCCCGGGCCATCCTGGGCTGAGAACGCACACGTCCCATCTGCCTTGCATTGCATAGGAATAGAAAAAGATTCTTTTTTTTCTATTTTTTTTTCTTTTTTTAAACCGAACATTTTGCAACTTTAGATTTTGATCTCCACAAAGCCAAACCTGCTACGAGCTGCAGATCGTTACCTGGAGCGAGTTTGGTTTCTCTCGTTACCGGTGATGCTCATTTCCCCTCCTCTCCCGGCTCGGTGGGACACAAGGATGGCCCGGAACGTTTAGTTTATTTTCCCTCCGAACACGGCCCGGGAAGGTCCTGACGGCCCAGCTGCCGCGTTCCCCTGGCACTGATGGTCATCGCTGCAAAACCCCCTGGGGTCCGAGCTCGCTGGCGTCCCAGCCCACGCCAGCGCCACAAGCACCTGTTCACACAAACTGTTCACCCTGCTGTGGTTCCAACCGGTGTCACAAATAGCTCCAAGTGTAAACAAGGCTTCAGACTTTAAAGGTGTCTTCCAAATTACAGGACGCAAACACCTCTGTGTCAGACGTTCTCCAGAGAAAGCCTCACCCCTCATTATTCTTTCAACGCTGTCGGATTCCCCGGGTGAGCCGCGAGGATTTAGTGTCTTCTTCCAACCAGACAGGACCAAACTGTTTCAAATTAACAGTTTGAGATTTTGTTTGGCTTCCTCTCAAGTCCCAATTTAGATTTGTCACCCACAAACGATGTACGCTAAAGCAGTTAACACCAAAGCTAGTCATCTACAATCTAGTGTAACGAAGGAGGCTGACAAGAAATCCTTCAAAGTCTCGATAATAATGAAGTTTACTACCTTTTACACGTTCGACTTCTACCACTTCTGAATTCTGTAGCAAAAGCCTTGGGGTAGGAATCAAAGGGGTTTTTTTATATAAAGTAAAGCAAAAGCTTACAAACTCTGCCGCCAGAGTTGTTATTTTTTTTAAAGGATGGTTTAAAATTCATTTACAAAAGCAGAATAATAAGGTTTCTGTGAAAGAGACCTATATACAGTAACAGGACGTAAAGGTTGTTTGTGTGTTACAGGAAAACATCCTTGAAGCCTTTATGACCCTGGAGTCTCTGGGACTTGGACCCTTGGAAACTACGTTTATTCCACTGCTGGGGACCCAGCACTGTCTAGAAATAAGCGAGACAATGAAGCACAAGTTTGTTTCCAGAAGGAACCGAAACTGCCGTGTGGGTTCTTTTGGAAGGGAAAGGAGAGATTTACTCAAGATTTTTATTGTGTAGTTAAGTCACATAACCTGCTGGTGCCAATTTTGAAAAGTTGGAACTTCTTTGCCTCTTGCACTGGTCTCAGAGTGACACCGTCTGCTCAAAGTGCAGAAAGCTCGAAGAGTTTTACATTCTTCTGTAGTGCAATCCTTAAAAATCCCAGAGATTAGTGCCTGATCACTTTTGAAAAAAAGTAGAGGTTTTACCTAGCCCGGGGGTGCCCGAGTCCCTGTGGGGACGGCCGCTCCTGCCCTCAGCCTCCAGCTTCCACCTCCCAGCGTAGCTGCCCTGGAGTCAGACGTTTCACCTTGGAAAGTCCACGTATGGCAACATTCTCCAGCAAAATAATAAGAAAAAATGAGTACATCGGATGTCGTACTTGCAACAGAAAACGGGGCTGGCCAGCTCCACCGTCCGTCGGTCCGAGGACGCGTAGTCAGGAGTTCCAGCGACAAGATCCAAGCTTGAATTTGGCAATCCAAAATGGGTTTGATGCACCCCCTAAGCTAGATTTTCTACCTAGTCTAATAAAGTAAAGCACCTTTGGATTAAAAAATACATTAAGCTTAACAGCAACTGGACGTCTCAGTTTTGTGTTTCGATCTCCTTATGTCTCCATGGCTTACAGTATTTTCTCGCCGGCTGACGAAAGGTCAGTCTGTGGAGTCGAGGCTTTCGGAGGGAGGCGCGTATTTCAGCCTGAACGTACCTGGGGAGAGGAAATGGGAGAATTAAACATCCACCTTCTCACATCGGCTGCACCTCAGAACTTCCGAAAACAACCTGCTCCTTCCTGGACGTGTAACCCAATATTCCAGCGGAGCGCCGGCTGCGCAAGAGGCCGACAAGAGCGTGTGTGCAGCTGGGAGGAATGAAAATCAAACATCATTTCACACGGTGAAAACCACCGGCTTCCGTGTAGTTTTAGGGCCGGCAAAAATTCATTCGGGATAGTTTAACCAGAAATTCAATTGATGGAATGAAATTCAGCTTAAAAAGACAGCAGGCTACGTTTCTGAAGTTCTCCGAATTAAGGCTGGTGGGGCAGCATCGCTTCTCCATCAGCTCCAGAAACTCCATTAATTAATTACATTTTAGCACTGCTGTAAATTGCTGCCGCCAAACCAGTCACTTGTTGATTTATAGTGGTCACATACTTGAAACCTTGTCTGTGCCATATAAAAACGAACAGACATACTCTATAGGCAAGACAACGTACAAAATAACAGCTCAGTGCTGTTTGCTCCAGCCAAATGTTCGCATTTAATTTTTTAAGCCTGCACCACATGCAAATTATCTCAACACAATATGCCGATTAAAATTAAAAAACCTAAAAATGGGACTAGAAAGCGCTCCGGGTAAAGGAACATTTCTCTCTTAGTTGTTTTCCGCCCGGAACTGTGGATTTCGGCTCTCCTGGAGAAGTCCGTGCTGGAACCACGTGGGCAACACGCCCTGCAAAATAATTCCAGCAGCAAACGCAGGACCCTCAGGAGCCTTTGAACAGAAATTCTTTATTTATGTTGCTATTTTGGGGAGGGAAGGGCAAGGGGGAGCAGAGATGCTCAAGTTTGTAAACCTCCCAGGGAACTTGAAACTAGAACCAAAGTTGAGCTCTGGGCCTGACGTGGGCTCCGATGGATCCTCACGTTGGGGCTGCACGAACTCCACTTCAACTTTTGCAAATGCAGCTCAAAACCACCCGCTTTCAAGAAGATGATTATTTTTTTTTTAGTACAAGTCAGGAAAGAGCAAGCGTGGTCATCAGCCCCCCCGCCCTTTGGCTCCGCTGCCGTTCCCCTCGGCAAAACCCAACGTTCTGCGTGCGAACCAAGACCGTCCCTCCCGCTTTTACCTTGTCGGTTGAAATCCATGGGCGGCTGTTTGCAGTCCTGAGCTCGGTGACCACTGGCCCCACAGTTGTAACACGAGAGATTCCCGTTTTTTTTGTGACTCGAGCCGTTGCCGTTGCCCATCAGCCCCTGTGCCTGGTACACCCCCGCCGTCCCCGCCATAAAGTTCTGCATGGGCGGCACGGCGAACGTGGACTGGCCGCTCATGACCGAGTCCGGCGCTAAACCGCTGTTGTAGGCGGTGTGGACCACGGGGAACGTCGTGCTGCTGTTGTACTGCTGCGTGTTGATGTAGCCGTTGCTACACAAAGGGTTGAAGGGCAGGAAGGGGAAAGTAAACATGGAAGGTCCCGAAAACGGGTGCTGAAAGTAATTAGCGTAGCTGACGGTCATGCCGCCCGAGCCGCAGTTGCCGCTGCAGCCGCAGGAGCTGCACACCATGCAGCCGGGAGGCTGCGGCGGCTGCTGCTGGTGGTGGTGGTGGTGGTGGGTCTGGTTGGGGACGGGGACGCTGCCGGCGGATCCGCTGCTGCTGCTGCTGCTGCTGCTGCTACTGCTGCTGCTGCTGCTGTAGAAGTTGCTGTCGGGCACCGAGGAGAGCGTGGGGCTGGAGCTGGGCGCGGGGCAGCTGGGCAGCGTGGCCATGGTGGCGAAGGACGTGGAGGGGTGGCTGCTGGAGGAGGCCACGTTGCTGTTGGCGCAGAAGCTGCCTTGCATCGGCGCCACCGGCACGCTGCTCATGGCGGAAAAGGCAACTTTGGTGTTGGCTGTGTACAGAGCAGTCCGGGGGTTAATTATTGCGGGGGACACCGTTATTTGCATATTGCTGGAGCAGGACGTCTGTCCGGCGATGGCAGAATCGGTAGGAAGAGACGAAGACACCAGGAGTTTGATGGGTGGACGAGCCACGTGGAAGACTGTGCTGGACGTTACGGTGGCAGCGGTGCTCGTTTCTACTATTAATCCCGGCTGCTGAGCGGTTTTTATCACTCTGTCCAGAGTCGACGCGTGGACGACTTTGGTTCGAGGCCCAAAGTTAATAGTCGAGGTGGGCGAGCTGTTCTCAGCAGCCCCTGACAGCACTTGCAAGGGCTGGTGGGGAGAAGACGCAGACATGACGTCCACCACGGCGTTCCCAAAGCTCTTCTCCATCTTTATGCTGCCCCTAGGTCCAGGAGAAACCTTATTTCTTTCTTCTAAAGATAAAAGAGAATGCATAGACGATGAAAGTAGCTTCATGTCTGCATTGCCGCGGTCTGATTTATGCACCGAATTTAGCATCCGGATGGGGGTGATGTGAGTGGAGGCGGCTGACATCATTTGCATGGGCAGAGCGTGGTGGCCGGACGGATTGGAGCTCGCGTCGTTCTGCACCGGTAAGACCTGAGCCGTGGGTCTGGCAGAGCTCGAGGTGAAATGGTTCAGCAACATCACCGGCTTCTCCTTTTCCGAACCGTCCAAGTGAATCTCTAAACCTGGGGACAGAAACGCTGATAAATACAAAGCCGGGCGGCACGGGCACCCTCGGGGGTCGTTTCTGCTTACGTCTCTCGTTCTCCTCGGCGCTGTCCGAGCTCTCCTCCCGCGTCTGGATGCCCATGGGGCTGGAAGAAGAGCTGGAGTACTCGGAAGAGCTGCCCTCCCGGGGCAGGGGGTGCGCTGGCTGATCCACGTCCACCCGCAGCTCTGCAGAGAGAGAGCGATCAGGGAAAGCAAATGAGACAGGTAACACCTACTCAACAGGACCTAATTACAACCGTTTCACGACACCGTGCTCAAGATTTACAGACAGACATTAAGGATTCAGCGTAACGGCCGCCGGTGAGCGCAGCTCACGCAGACACCATGATTTTTATTGCGCTCCATAGACACAACGATCAGACTTCTTGATTGCTGGCAAAATTTTGGAAGCTAAAGCTTTCGACGGGTGAGTGAAAAAGCAGCGTAAGAATGAGCTCGCTCTCATGCAAGGACGTTTTCAGCCCCGAGAGCACAGCGGTGTCCTCCGCTCCCCCTCACCTGCAGCGTGGTTGCCACGAATGCTCTGGATGGGCCCGACGTGCGTGGTGGGGGGAACCCTGGCCACGCCGCTGCTGGTCACCGAAGACGGGGCTGTGGGGTTCAGGCAGCGTTTCTCTGATTTTTCTCTGCAGGGCGATGGGGAAACGTATGAAGAAACAAAAACTGGCTAAAGCACAACATATAGATCAATTTCTGAATTAAACTGCAGCAAAGCCCACTGGAGAATCCACTAAAATGTTACGCTAATTACAAATGGAAACGTTTGGAAACAACATCAATCTTGACCACAGGTTCTTGCCAGCAGTTACATTTGGACTATTTGCCATCTGATTACGAGACTAATGCTCTTATTTGTACAAAGTCAAACATCACCAGACGGTGACTAAATTCCTTCCCAAACCCAGTCGTGCACACCAAAACCAAAGAGAAGCCAAACGCAGCCCCAGGTTTTCCTTTTGCAAACACGCTCCGGATAAACTAAGACTGACGAAAAACGCTGTCAAGGAGTTTTGATAAATGGGTGTGGATTTGGATTTTTTTAATTGCTTTTTAAAGTAATAGCAGTAGCTCCAGAATAAACATTTCCCTCCAAGTGGAGATATAAAAAACAGGACAACCTGTTGCCCTAAAGGGCTTTTAATACTGCACCGAGCACTGGCCTTTTTTGTATCACCTTCACCCCATAAAGGTGTGATCCTCCTGAGACCAGGGTCACCACCAACAGCCCCCACTGTCACCGGTTTGTCCCCATGTAAAATTAGAAATCCAGATCCTGTACAAGTAACATTTGGCAACCCACAGCCCAGCTCCAGCCCAGCAGAGGCTCTTGTAAATCATTTAAATGATTTAAAAAATATCCCCGGGACGAGCTGTTAGCGGGACAGGTGAAGACGGGCATGTACATTACAACTGGGTTGCCATGTCCTTTTAAAATGGAGTTCACAAATTCTTTACATTTGGTTATTCTTATCACAACCCTACCATGGACAGTAAACCAGGGAGTACTAAATATTACCAAGTAAACCCCCGTTTCAAAGGTTTTCAGAGTAACTGACACAACCGCAGAGGAAGGGAGATAAGCATTATCTTCACAGGTTTATGGTCTGGAAAGCAAAGACCATTGTAAAACGTGCATTAAATATCTTACGACCTTAATTAAAAAGCCAATTTTTCCCTCGCCACTTACTTCTCCAACTCCAGCTGGGTCTTGAGCTTCTTCTTTGCTCCCATGGTGAGGGATTCAAACTTATTCAGATCTTCCTCAGTAAGACTCAGAAACTGGTAAAGAAAAAAAAGTGTGTTTAGTTTTACAGCCTGAAATATTCTTATTTACACTTAAAGATCGAGTCTGAAAGGCAACTTTAAAACCATTTTTGACATAAGTTAATTCAAAGAAACGCTCTACTTCAGTTTTAAATTATAGAATCAGTGCAGAATAAAAGTGCGGGGGACTGGAATGAAAGAAAGAACATTTGTAGATTAAATTTAGTTATGTGTGTGCTTATAATAACTATGTGCAATAAAGACGATGTAATCAGCGTACATATTAAAATAGAACTTTGCGCTATAAATGAGTTTAAGCATCTGATTCTCTTGAAAAAATAAAATTTAAAAAATCACTCTAGTTTTCCCAGTTCCCCATTTAACACAAAAATCAATGTACAGTCATCTCATCAGTTTAATTGGAAAACAGGCTCCAAAATTAAATTTTATAACAAAATATAGACATAGAATGTGAAAATAAAATAGCTATTTATAATATAATGTAATGAAAATGCAAACCAGCAAAGTACGCATAATACCCACTTTTAAAAAACACACTAGGATACACACAGTTTTGTTACCTTATTGGAGAAAAAAACCCCACTACATATTTCCCCTCACATAAGGAAGAAAATAAAATCAGAAGACTCAGGTAAGAGATTATAATTAAGTACACCCAACATACCAGAACCAGCACAAAGCCATCCCAGTTTAGACCTGGCTCAACTTAAGCACTTAGTCCACTGGAGGGCGTTCAAGGCTAAAAAAGAATACGAATTTTACAGCTGGAACTGGGTAAAAAAGTATTGTATTGAGACAAAATCCAGCACGCATCAGTATAATCCGTGACTCTTAGTATGCAAATACATAGGGGATTATTTTTCCACAAGAATTTTTGCAGAAAACAAAAACGTCCCATTCGATTGCAGGTATGTTCACGTCAGAAGTCTCTGTGAATCTATTTTTTTAAAAATAAGGATAATAAAATATTTGGGGAGAAAAATCAATCAAGAAGTAGAAATAATAAAAAAAAGTCAACACATTTTAGTTATGTGCTGTGCATCAAGGTGCTGAACAGGGGCAAAGCGGAGCTCCTAAGAGCACGGAAGCTGGATTTTCAAGCGTTCGGTGAAGAATTCTGGACGTCAGCTGTTGAACAGCCCAGGCCCCGGACACAACACAGATAAAAACAGGAAGGTTTTCTTCAAATATTATTGCAAACCTCCGCAGCATCTGCCAACGACTTCCGCAAAGCCCGGTGCAGATGTTTGCAGCCTCTCTCTCTCCGCGCGAGTGACCGTAATGACAATTTAAAAAGCTTTCCTCCACCTCCTGCCCTACCTTCTCCATCGTCAGCTGTTTGAAGACAGGGTAATACTTGTGCAAGCGCAGCTTCCTGAGCCAGTCTAAGATGCCGTTTTGCTCCTGCGCCGGGGGGTTCTGTGGGCTGGCGGCCATGAGCACGGGGGAGGCGGGGGCGTCCATGGGGCTGCGGTAGGGCAGCGCCGGGCCGGGCCCCGCGCCGTGGCCGCAGTGGGGCAGAGCCACAGGACCCGCCGGAGAGTGCGCGACGTGGTTCTGCGCCGCCTGGATGCCGGCCACGCCGCATATGGGCCTGCGGAACAGCAGCGAAAAGCGGGTTTAGTACGTTGAATTTTGCGTGGCGCGGAGTTCGGCCGCTACGGTCAGTTCCCCTATAGAACTGCTGGCTGGTGCGAGTTGCAGATTTGTACCTGCGTTGTTCCGTAGTTTAATAAAAACAGAGCAGTTTACGGCAAATAGTAAGCCTTATATTCAACTCAAGCAGAGGTTTCCTTCTGTAAGCGCAGTTAATACATTTTCTACTTCTTCTCTGTGATTAAAAAAAGGTTTAGGGAGAACGGCCACGGTTCAGCTTTGCTTTTATTAAAAAGAAGCTCAAATATAATCCTGCGGAGTATTTTTTCCACGTTGAAGTGGCAAAATAACCCACAATAGTGGCTCCGTGGAGGGTTTGTGTTTTGTTGGAGAAAATGAAAATTGCCTCTTTAGAGAATGAGTTCTGAGTTTGTTAAATCCCAACACAAGGCAAGAGAATTCCTTTCCTTCTTTCCCCAAGGCTGCCTCGTACCTCCCGTGGAAGGGTTTCCTTCCTCCCTCTGAAAGGAACCCCCCGCTGCACAAGGAAACATTTAAATGTGCTGTAGAGAGGAAAAAAACCCTTTCAGAGAAGCTCTAGTCGCCTTGGCTCGCAAAGGCTCAGACTAAGGACACCAGACCTGCGCCCACCCTGCGGGTGATCATGGTTCGGGTACGTGACGGAGAGCATCGCGACTGCAGCATCGCATCACAAACAATCGTCCAGCACCACAGCTCAACGTTAATTTCATAACGAGAGATTCTGTCACGGTGCTCGACAGTTTGGTCCAATGGTATCACTTTTCACATCCTTTCTTTTTGAAGCTGAAGTTGAACTATAACTTCCATTTCCAGTAATTATATCGCATTATATTTTGACTCGCACTGAAGTTTTATTGTCTCTGCGATCAACTCACTGCAAAACTTTGTTTTAAGCAATTACCCATTCTGAGCTCTTGCAGTTATTATGTGTTTTCTGAAGGCATGTAAAGAATGAACAAACAACAACACTAGGAATGCCAGTACCTGACACTGATATTCTCACCATCTGGTAAGGGCGGACCACACACTACGGCAAAAATTTCTTAAGATCTTCTACTGATAAATACGAAAGTGTAGATGCAAATAAATCCCCAAGAGAATACAGACAACTGGAACAAACACAAACAAAATAAATATTTCACCTTCCAGATGTTCCCAGCGTAGTTCCTACTTTATAAAGGGAGGGGTTGCCAGGATCTAAAAATGGGGAACAGAAGTTAAAATAGTATCAATTGATGAAACGTACATCAGCACAAAAAAAGCACTTTTAAACGTTACTTTAACTTACTTGAACTCTGAAGTTGCTGTGAAGGAGATGAAGAGCTGAAGAACTTTCGAACGTGGTCATTTTTCACCACATGGGAAGGTAGCGGTGCCAAATACCTGCGTATTCGTGAAAAACAACCCCCCCGCTTCTGTTAATCATTCGATCTGCAGCTACCCGTGCGATCACGATTGTAGGCTGGACGTGAAACTCGGAAATCGAATTTGACATGTGGAAACTACAACATAAAAGACCTTTTAAATTAATAACACCACGTAAATCTGATTCAAAGTAGACTTGAAATGTAAGGCTGTTCTTACCCTTAAAACTACTTCAACACATTATCGTTGTGTTGTTTTCACTCTGTTTAGTGCTTCAGTAAAAATGCTTAATTTCAGAACACTGAACATTTGTAAGGCAGAAACTGTTCAAATATAAATTTGAAAATTTCCTTTCAAATTAATGAACCTGAAGACCATAAAACATAGATGTATCTGTCATTTCGTTTTCTCCTCTATGAGATAAACAGCAGATGCAGAGTCTGGCAGCACAGGGAAAAAAGCTGCAAAACCTACGGCACATTTTCCCTGGGATTGCTGTGCCTCTTTTGGGGGAAAAAAATGGCAATTTCCTAAATCTTCACAATGTATAAAGTGTGTTCTATCAACATGACTAGACTCCTCATTGCTGTGCAAACTTGACTGCCTTTTGCCAAGATTTGAAAACGTATAGAGAATTGTTTAAAGAACAGCATGTTGACCATATCTTTGTCATCTTGAAAAGGTCTTCGAGTAAAAAATAATCCAGCTATCCACACACACACACGAATGTGCTTTCCATTTTCAAATATCACAGCTCACTGCCGAATTTTTCAAACCCGTGGCACTTAAAGCAGCTCCTTTCTCTGCTCTGCTGTATAAACGCAGATTGCTGCTCTATTAACCTACATTTAGAGCGACTGTTGCCAGCTCGACAGCGGCAACGCGCGGTTTCTCTCACCCGCCCCGATTCTCGGCAGCGAGCTCGTGATCCTCAGAGCACAGAAGGGAATGTTGGAAATATTAACGCTGTTTGCCATGAAAAATAATCTCGGTGTGCACCTGCTGGCCCTGGCGATGGAAAACCAGTATCCACCGCGGTTCTGCCAACGGCGGATAACAGTCTGGCCTGACTTAGGGAAAACAGGCGTTTAGCAACAGTTAATTAGTATTTTTTAAATGTAATTTAATACTTTGCATAAAGACGGTAGCAGCTGAAAATACTTTTAGTCTCTCAAATTTTCCTAGCAAAACTATTTCAGTATTTAGAAAGAGAGAACTGATGTGACTTGCCACAGATGATGATTTTAAAAATGGTGGTTTAGATGAGATAATGGCTGGGAAATTTGTGATAATGTGAGGAGGTACTACCTAAGGCTTCCAAAATTTCTTAGCTGTTAATGGCTTCCAAAAACTTAATGGTAGAATATATACATACTTACCTTTTTTAAATTAAAATAATACCATGTCAACCTAAAACAATGGAGACAATTGAAAACTCTGTTAAAGGGTAAGGGGGAAAAAGTCCCCACAACACATCCCTCAATACAGAAGGATGACTATTCAGACAACTATTTTTTTTCCCGAGTTTGGGGGTTTTTTAAGCAGTTTTGGCTCTTTTTTTGAGGTTCTGCAAAGCCAATGATCCTGTTTTGAACAAGGCATCGGGAAATGACAGTTCTCCGGGAAGCTTAATACAGGATATTATTACCATATGTATTGCTGAAGAAAGAATTCCTGAAAAATTCTGATGCACTGGAATTAGTAGAACATCAAGAAATAATGCTTAAGGATCAGGCTCTAATTTCTTGAAAGTAATTTAGAATATGAACATAATATTTATGTTTCCTGTTTCTTTTCTCCAGTTGGTGAAAAAAGCCAAGTGTCACAATAAAAAACGCCACAACACCAGCAAGCCCAGCATACCTAAGGTCTGATTCCAGCTCCATGTGGTTCCGTTCCAGGTAAAATGAATCTGGACCAGCGAGGCAAGGAATGAATTTCTCCAAGTTTTCCTCTGGATACAGCTGAGATAGCTAAAGGTGGAAGATATTACAAATAATAAATGAAAAGAAGACTCGTTACTCATACGAGATTCAAGGCACAGCCATTTACAAGTCAAACATTTTATGAAATTGAATCTCTCTGGATTATCTCAGTATATTTTGAATAATGAATGAAATTACAAAGAGGGACAAAACACCCCTCCGACATTTTTCGTATTGCCTTTACCTTTGAAATAAATTCAGTCACTTCGGTGGAAGATTTGGTTACCGATGTCACCGAAGAATCAGACCACAGGACCTAAGGGAGCAAAAAGTGTTCAGTTTAGCAACTAATAGTCAGGGATTCGGTTCCCAAACATCGATAATAAATATCAAATGTTCCCCACAAACTCCAAGAAAGTTTGTAAAGTGTGACATCAACAAGGAAAAACTATTTTTGTGCACAAGTCACTATTACTCAGTCCTCCCTCCCTGCCTGATTCTTGCTGTTGTTACACTTAACAGCTTCTGAAAGCTTCAAAAAGCACTTGAGAGTTTCCACAGCCCTCGCACGCTGCAGACGGCCAGTATTAAGAAACAGGCTACTAAGTAATGGAAATTTTTTGTTAAAGATTTTTTTTTTTCTTATTTTTGTTAAAGAAAACAGCTGGTTTGTAGAATGTGACGTACGATACGAATAACTCGCCCCAGCACAACGGCGCCTATTTAGAATTAATCGGCTCCGTGTGCCAAAGTTGAAGGTGGCAGCAAATCACCCCACCGCAAGGAAAAAAGGGCAAAACCTTCGAGGTGAAACCTGCGGTTTCTGCTCTAGCTACGCGCTTTAGACACCATCTTGTACGTGCCCTAGAAAAAAGAAATAGCTCAGTATCTCTTCCCATATGCTTTCTGCATTAAGTCATTACATTCTTAGATACAGAGGCATTTATTGGTTGGTAAGTGATTAGTTTAACTGAGCCAAAAGTCAGCATTTCTTGGCACAAAGAAGATCGGCACGAGACTGGCGAACGTTCAGTCCCTTGGGACTTCAAATATGGATTCCAAGCAGATGGATCTTCAGCAGTTCTATGGGGAAGAAGCTGAATTTATGTATTTAAGAACCAGGAGTCCATCTTCTCACATGACACCAGTTTCAATGACAACTGGAAACATACACAAAGTTTTTCCAGCCATCAGAATGCTGCCAAAAAGACTGGTGAGAGGAGCGGATTTCAAAATACATTACATAATGGAGGAATTTCCTCTCTGCAGAGCTGTTACACAAAAAGTAAGGGGGGCAAAAAAAGAAAAGAAGAAAACTTGAGCAGTTCCTGGTTTTACAAAGCCTATGAGTTTGTTTGTAAGTTTGTGATAAATTAATACATTTTTAGATTCCTTAAAAAATTCAGAAAATATAAGAGAAATTTCTCTTCCTAGTTTTGTAATAACATTTGTTACGAATTAGATTTTGCTCACTTGTTCTAACTTTCAATACTTATAAAACAATAAATGCAGGGAACTACAGCATTGCCAAGCGATGCTGAAAACACTCAACTGCTCTTTCTATTGACCTCCTATTCCCAAGCTACTACACCAAACATTTAATAGTTGGGTTTCTAACCCAGCAGACAGCACTTTATCAGCTCAGTTAAAACTATATATTGTTCTTTCAGTTCCAGGCTGTCAAGTGAAATACTGGTAAAAGTAATTTCTGGTATTTATAGAAAAAAAAATTATAATAGGAAAAGATGTTTCACAAGATGCTAATATGTAACTGGAGTCCAGAGAACTGCTTAGAGATTTTTAAAAGCCCTGGAAAAAAAATCCTTTCTAATATTGATGACATTTGGAACAATCATGGGATTCAGAAAATTCAGAACATTATTTGTTGGGTGGTAGCTGTAAAGAAAAACTTTTTTTTTTCTTTTTTTTAAAGTTGTAGATAATTTAAGTTCAACCATCTATTTTCTTTTGGGTTCTCCTTTTCTCACCATTTGGCTCCGCTGCCTCACTAAGCAAAGCAAAGACGACACCTGGGCTCTGCATTCTGAATTTTGGAACCCGCCGTTCCATCGGGATGGCAGAAAAGCAGTTTGTCGTTCTTCCTCCGGTCCCCGCTATGAACACCAGGTTTCACGGAACGGAGCCGTCCCTCCCAAATTGCAGCAATGACCGAACCTCCAAAAGCAGGGGGCAGAGCCTCTTCTCCCGCAGCCTGTGCCCAACCACCCTCATTCCACAAACTCTTCTCGCTTCCACTTCTCATTTGTCTGGCTCCAATTTTCAGACAACAGTTCCTGTTATGTTTGGGTTTTTTTTTTCCCCACTAGATTAAAACCCCCATTACCATAAAATATTGTCTTCCCTTGGAAAGCGCTTTTATGATACTCCAATAATCTTCCAGCCACGGGCTCCAGGTCTCCCAATAGACGGCGTTTTCTTCAAGCCCTGAATAACTTGCGTAGCTATTTTCTGGACTCTCCAACACCCCTTTTAAACCCAGTAACACCTGAACCATCTCCCGCAGTCTCGCTCTCCCCTCAATGCTCAATGACCATCCTACCTCTTTTCCCAAATGTGCAGCACTTAGGAATCTAAATCCTGTTCCTTCTCCAGATGAAAATTTTGTCTGTTTTCTGCACTCCAGCACATAGATGCCCATTCTGTAAGTGTGGCGCAGTATTTTCCCCTAAATATATAAACTGTCAAAACGTGCTGTGTTGGAGTGGGTATTTTTATTTTGCCTCTGTCCCACTCCGCATTATCCACAGAAGTTCATCAACAGCAATTTAAGGCTACTTCCAAACCATTGATCATAAAATCTGACCAGCATCTATTCCCAAGGAGCTGCACTAGACCAACTTCTGGGATCTAACAACGCAGCTTGAGAATTTCTTTAAACACCTCCTTAATTATTATCCTCCCTTCTTCCATAGCGGAAAAGAAAAAACTCCAATCACCAAAACTTACCTCAAAGGAATATTCAACACTTCTTTCATTCTTCTTGTGTGCCAGTCCCTTTAATTCCACTTTTTCAACACTCACTATGAAAAAGCAAAGAGAGAAGAAGAATGAGAAGGATATTCTTAAACATATGGAAAAGCGGGGAACTTTCTGGTAGTGCCAGGACTTGCTTTGGCAGCACCGGAGACTCGCGGCACCGCCACACGTGCACAGCGCGGGGAAAAGGTCGATCCCCCAGCTCCGTGGTGCTTTGAATTCCAACCTTCATTTCAGCCAGTACCCAAACAACACAATAAACGCAAAGCTCTTTATTTCCTCGTGGCCCTATCGTACCACTCATCAGCGTAATAACGGTACACGAACACGCGTGGATTTATCTTAATAACACCCAGTAGCAAACACCGTCCCTCCAAGGGAAAAACGGCGCGCGGAGAAATAAAGATGGCAAAAGTCTGCGTGTTTTCAGGGGCCGGGTTTGTGAGGAGTTTACTGTGTTTTTTGTGCTGTGTTTACCGCAGTTTCATGGAAAATTTCAGCCTCGATTACTGCAATTTGAGCAAGTTGTGAGTAAAAACAGGATCTTACTGTGGAAAGGGTTGGGTAACGGTACAGGTCACGGCTTCCATCTCCACATACGATACGCAGCCTTCAAAGTCACGATCCTACACATCAGATATTTGATACACTCGATTCTTGGGTACCCTCATTTCCCAATACACGTGGATCAGAAATTCCACCATGCTAAACTTTCTGAAGGTTATTTTACTGTCTTCCTATTTCACTTGCGAATTTCTCCTGCCTTTCCACTGCACGCACAGGGATACACACATGGAATTTTGCCCATAAAAAGCCGATTTCCATTGGCTTCGAAATCCAAAAGCAGTTCTATTAAAATAAAGTCACAAGGACTTTACCTCCCAGCGAGAGGTGCTCGAAGGGCTGCGTGGTGTGTATTCTGTTTCCACTTAGTGGTTCTACCAAGCCAACCTGGAGCCCGACCACTTCGTTTCTGGGCAGCCACCATTTACAAGACTCTTAACCTGTTTTCAAGACTATTTCTATTACCTGTAAGACTCAAACGTGCACTTATCAATACATCTTTCTCATAACAAAACAGCTGCAGTGCAGAAGTCCTGATGATCACACCACACCAGGAACCTGCCCGAGCCACCCTAGAGCTTCATTTTCCTTTCCCTTAAAATAATCACGACCTGAAGTCTTTTCTGTGGCCATTTAATATTTTTTTTGTTGCATTCTCTTAATTCAAAAATGTCACAACCCAGCTTTGGCTGCTTTAAAGACCTCCTCCTTGAGTGTTATTTATTTGCAGTGAAAATTTTCAGAATTAGCCAGTTTTAAATAGATCTGCAGATGTTCGTGCCAGTCTTTAAAATACAGAATTAGCATTCCCCCGATGATCATCTCAACTGCTCCTTCTCTATGTAATTCCCAATTACAATAACACAAACCCCTGAGCTTATGAATAATGTCAATTCATTATTCACTACATTCTCCTGCATATTATGCTTTTTGTAGACTTGCTGCTCTTAAAGTTTCCATTGGGTTCCTCACGCTTCTGAAATGAAGATTTAAACATGCACATGGTTCAGAGGTTTTCCTGCCAATTTAAGAGGAAAAAAATATATATATATACCTCTGTAAAATTATTTAAGAGAATTCAGGGTACTCTTAATTGTGATCAGCTAAAATATACTGAATTTTGATTGGAATTACATGTACCTTGGAATTATAATTGGAAAGAAGGTGTGAGGTGGATGTAGAGGGAGGTATTGCTGGGCTGTTGGTGGAACGGCTGCAGGAGGAGCAGATAACTCACAGAAAACCCGGTGGCAACTGCGGCAACATCTGGTTTTGGAGGAGGACAGAGAAAACCAGAGAGACACCGCAACTGTTACTTAACATTTGTTGTTTATGGCAAATCCAGCATCACTTTACTGAAACTGTTCTTACCACTGGCATTTCTACACTATTTAAATAGCATCTCTTCTATCTATTCCTTGTTCCTCTACAGTAATTCAAGCAAAATAAGATTACCTATCAATATAAAACAAAGCTATTTCTGTTCTATATGGGTTAATAACAAACTTTCCGTCACCTGATGGATTTTGTTGTGCTGACAGTTCCATGAGCTTTTCACACTGAAGTTCGGGGCTGAACTTGCCCAGTTAATATAATCCACTGCAGTGAATTTATCCTCTGGAAAACGATTGCAATTAGCCAAGTGAACCATTAGGCAGATATTTCTGCGCTGATCACAAACCGAACCTTGTAAGATTGTCTGTTCTAGAGCATGAACTATAGCTCATTGTGCAGCAGCAATATGCTGGACAATTAACTGGATAATTTCTGATGCTATGGAAAGTGCTCCAGTAAATTTCTCCCAATATTGTGAAAAATATTCTCTGTCTAAAAAATTCTCCAGTTTTCACTTTTGTTCAACCAACGCACGCGGGTCTCATTTGTGTAGCATGTAGCATGGAAATACTGTTCTCCAGCATTCAGGTGCTAAAATTTGAGTCATGAGGTTGGGTTGAGCCTGTGATTGACAAAAATGTGCCAAAATGCTATGATTTATTTTTAAGCATGAAAAAATAAGTCAAATTCTTTAGTTTGTGTTACACAGGAAGCCAAGTACATAACCATAGTCAATGGATTTAAAGATTTATTAATTTTCATTCCTGAGCTTGTGCCTACACGGAAATAAGTGCTCAAACACGAATCCAGCAACTGAAGTTTTGCTGAAAAGGTCTCCCCCACAAAAAGGAACTAAAAATGCTTTCCACATCCTTGTTGACACAGAAGCGGTGACCAAACACTGCAACACCAAGGCTTTCACACGCCACCTCTTGTTTTTCTAACAGAAATACTTCAAAAGCAGCATTTCTCAATTACTGTTGCCCATTAGACACCACAAGGAAATCCCAAGTGACCGGAAACACAAAACCCACAGAGTCTCCCCACTCAGCCCCCAAACCCACCAGTATTTATGTGCCCATACATACAGGCAAAAAGCAAGGGAAAAATATACAAGAAACAGTTTATTTGCTTTTTTCAAAGCATATTTAGGGCAACAAAGCACATGGAATTACAAAGTTTGGTTGTTCTTGGGTTTGTTTTTTAAACAAAAAGGTCAACTGATCCATTGGAGAAACTGCTCCTAAGTATCAGCTTACCAGGGGTTTTGCCTGTTTTCCAGAAAGCTCCTGCTTTCCCATTTCTCATCTTTTTAAAGCTTTTTATCAAGACTATGATGAAGAATGAAACAAACCCCAAGATATACTGTTCTTACCATCAAATACGTTGATATTGTGCCACAAACATACAAGAGGAAGTTTTCTCATCAACTGCATTTATTTTATTTCCCTCGCCTCCTACTTCCGAAAACTTAAATTATTCGTTAATTTGAATACTGGAGGCCTGAGGAAAACTTAGAGAATTAAATATTAGTTTTTCAAAGCACATACAGAAATGGTTGGCCAGAGACCGTAAACCAAGCAGATTAGGGAGAACTGAGATCTAAATAACTCCGGTATTGATCAGCATCTATCAGGTTGCCGAGAGCTTCGTGTTAACGACGTGTCCCTGGACCCTAAATGGGGCCAATCTCATTTCTTTAGCACAATACCTTTCAACAGATCAGAGAAGTACAATATTTAGCTTGTAATAGTTTTGTCATTAAAGCCAAGAAAGAGGTGGCACTGTTGATGTGTCCCTGAGGCTTCTTCGGAGGAAGATTCCACTGGAATACTGACCAAAAAAATTAAATTAACTTTCAAACTTGGACCTAAGAGGCCCTGGATCACTAAATACTATGGGACGACACAGAAACCGTTCAACTTGAACTCTGCTCTATTGCACAAAAGCACACCTTGGGTTGTTCATGACACATTCACTCACAAACCATTCCTTTGGGGAAGAGATATCCCATCTGCATCAAAATATCAATGGGTCAGGGTCCAAATAATGCTGGAATAATGGAATATATGCCAATAATGGAATAACAAGAGATGCTCGCTGGTGTGTGACGTTTGTGCTTAGAGAAACTGCTACTGGGGAGGGACAGAACATGAAAGGGCAGGTCATAGAATATATTCTTAAACTACACCAGATGGAAAAATTGCTTCCACTCAAGAGCATCAAGAACTATTTAGAGTATTTTCTGAAAAGAGAAGGACGACAGGTAAGGAAAGAAGACAATTTTCTGAAAGAAACACTTATTTTACTACTTTTCTACAAAACAAGTCAAATATGGCACAGGATGAAGCAATTCTCTCTCCAGTTCACTAGGTAGATAGGTCATGTAAGAACCACCTTTCATTGGGATAGTAGCAGTGAAGAGACACGAGATCTCATTCTCAGAACTCTCCAGACACAGCAAGGTATTTTATTAAGATATTCACCTGTTTTCACATAATACAGTAGTCACGGATTAAGAAAAACATTGCGCGAAGATGAGTAACTGGGATATTTAAGCGATCCCAAAACCTTTATGCAAATCTAAAGCTGCTGCTTGCTAAGAAATATTTAAATTGCTAAGAAATATTTAAATTGAACCAGATGATACAGAGCTTTTACCTCCCCTTCCAAAAGAGGGCAGAGAAATCCTGGTTGGTACAAAAGCACCGTAAGATCGTCGCTCATTCTTCCCACATCGGGTATCATCAAAACGCTCCATGAAGAGGGATCCACCCAGGAAATCAAAGTCCAAATGGAGCAGCCATCTGCTATTTACCAAATTCTTTAAACCGAGTATTAATTCTGCCTGGCTAACACAAATGTAGGCCAAAAAAAGAGGAGATAACAGAACTCAAGTTTAAGATACGTCAGACTTGTTAGGACCCAATTCAGCCTCATAGCAGCGGAAAAGCAGCCAGTGGACCCTGTTATCTCTTAAAACGAAAAGCAGAAGAGCAGACACAGCAGCTTTTCCATGGTGTCTGCTGAAAAACGGAAACGACAGCTCGGAAAAAACTCCGAACCAAACAGAACCATTGCACTAGTTCGCAAGAAAGTCTTCGGGCCGGCCGATGCCTCTACCAAACACAGAGACCCTGGAAATTAAAGCTTCGTGGTCATGATGAAAATGTTTCTGCTAGCAGAAGAAATGCTCTTCGAACTGTCCTTTTTCTTTGTAAGAAATCAGGGCTCTTCCAATTTAGAGAATATTTAAGATCAAGAACAACACAACTTTGAACAAGAGCTTAAGTGACAAGTTAATCCCGTTTTAAATTAAATGCCAGGCTGAAGAGTATGAGCTGCAATATTCCACAGGAAATAATTACACAGCTTTTTTAAAAACCAGGGACATCAGCTGACTTTTGGCAGAGCATAGGAAGCAATAATGCGCCGGGACTGTATCGCTCGCCCCCAAACTCGTAGTTTTCATGTTCCTGCTATTTCCTCAGTTTGGCTGATTTCACTTGCCAACTAAGTGACCTTTTATGTTTCTCTTAAAAAAAGACAGACACTGAAAAAAAAAAAGTCTGTATATCTTAGCTTTTAAGACGTTAATTGAATTCATACATTGTTTTGAGTAATACTGAATGATACTGTCAGCACTCGAGCCAACCGCAAAAGCCAACCAACCTAAAGAATGGGTTTGCGACTTTATTGGACGCAAAAGCTGAAATAAAACAAACTGGCTGGAGAATAATCCCATCTGGACAGGAAGATGTAAAACCCAGAAGAATCGGCCAGCTGCTTTCAAAATCAAGACAGCTTCAAACACTGATTTGAAGGGTTTTTTTTTCTTAGTTTGGGTTGAGAATAATAAGTTTTGCATGACCACTGCTGAACTGCCCCTGCCATTGCCACTGAATATTCAACCGCCTTACAAACTGCCTTTTTGCTTTTCTAATGCCAGAGAAAAAGCTTTTGCAGAATATATTATCCAGAAGGGGCTGCTGTATTGGACATATTTGTGCCACAGCTCTAATGCCGTACTAAATCTGAGCACCAACACATGGCCCTAAACAGGTGCTGAGCCTTGAAACATGTACTTACCGAGGATATACTGTTGAAATATATAGAATAATGCTCTGGGCTGACAGCCAAGAAAGGCTGCAAGAGTTTGACATTAGAGACAACTGAGCAACAAGTGAAACATATTCCTTAACTCAAGAAGCTGTAATCAAGCAAAGATATCTCTCTTTGTAACATCAGGCAGAACATCCCCAAAACAGAATCCCTAACCATTTCTTTTTAATACCATGGAAACACTTTGCCATTTTCCAGCATGATTTTAGGTAAACACTTTGGAAACCGAAGGCTCAAAGGTACCCTACAACATCTCAGACACCAGTCACAGGGGTTGGCATTAAGCACGTGCTCAGATTTGTTGCTGGGGGGCTGCTTGTTTGTTTGGGTTTTTTAAAGGACCTGGGAATTTAATTTGTAAAATATATTTACTGCCTAATCCCCCAAGCTGGTTAATTCTACATGGAACTACATCTAATTAACTACTTCCATACAAGGGAGAACAGCACATGTAAGCCATGGATGCAGCTGTGGACTGAATCGGCTCCGAAATCCGGCCCAGTGACTCAGCTTCCTCCTGCGGTTTAACCAGAGCAGAGGAATGTGCAGCTCATTTCCAAAAGCATCCTGCAAAAGTGACCGTAAGCCCAGCCACTCAGCTTGAAGGCAGCTTCAGTAACCACTAACACGCACTCTTGTATAGGCAATTAAAATATATCTAATTGCACAGCCCGTGCTAGTAAAAAATATCTCTGCAATCAAGAGAGATGCTCAGGCCTGTATGGAAACACTTCTACTCACCAGGTGAGTAACGTGCAGTTGTATATTTGATCTAGTTTTATCTGATCAAGTCATTATTTTATTTACTGTTCTTTGCTTTGTTTCTTATCTTCAAGGGAAGGTCAGCTCAGCCTAGAGACGTCTTATGTTTCCCTAGAAAGGACTCTCTCTGGCTCATAATTCACTGAAACCCCCCAAACCCCAGACAAACCAGGCGATGAGTTCTAATCTCAACGCTATATCCACCTAAAAACTAAAACTGCAAATTCAGTTTTCCATGGAAAACACTGTTGGTAGTCCAGTCTCTTTCCCTAACCTCAGGTTTTGTGTTAAACTGTACCAAACCCTGGAAAACCCAGGCTTTCCTAAACCCCAAACATCACCAGAGGAAACAACCCCAGTTCGGCTACAGCCTCTGGAGTTCTGTCTGCAGAGAACAGACGTGTACCCCGAGCTTCAAAAAGAGAATCCAAACCTCACCAATGCACCCCAAAATGAAACCAGCTGGGGAAAAGACGAGACATGCAGGTGGTCACCATGGCCGGCGTTTGAAGTTTGAGCAACATCCTAAATACAGACAAACAGACAGAGTCTCATATCAGCTTGAACTAGCAACAAATCACCTTTTCTTAGAGGTGGGATGAGGAAAATGGCAACAGAGTTCAGGTTGCCTGCTACCCATTAGTTTTCCTTCATCACACAAGATTTTAATCTTTTGTCTGGGTCCCACCTAGATCATCATAATCTGCTGTTACTCTTCATTAAGACGACCCAGTCCCCACTGCATAAAAACAGCTGTAATCAATCACAAGCGCATCCAGTGAGGATTTGCCCAGCAACACTAAGCTTAAAAAGTCACCAAGTTGGGACCCGAACATTACGTGTATATTCATACAAATTATATACATATGTTTGGGTTCTTTTCCTGTGTGTTTGGTTGGGTTTTTCAGTTGGTTGATTGGGTTTTTTGGTGGTGTTTTTTTCTTTTCCCCCCCCCAGCACAGGCGAACCGCGATGGCGTGCCGCAGCCCGTAACCGTATATCGTATATCGGCACCGCCTATCGGCCGCAGCTGCTGGGCCGGCGTGCCTTGGCTTGCAGGGCGATCTGGCCATCAAATGCGGGCGCTGGGATCGGACGGCGGCTGCTCCAACCTTCGCCTACCTAAAGGAGCTAAGGCTTTTCAGCCCTGAAGCAAAAATACAGCATTTTCAACTCCAAGGCACACGAATATAAGCAGCTAGTCTTGCTTAAGAGAGCTGCTCCGGCACAGTTTAATGCTCATGTAAATAAGCACGTGCTGTTTTCTGCATTTTTTGGGAACAGTATCAGCATCTTGAAACTCATGACTAAGGCTGCAATAACAAGCAGCAAGGACAAAGTAATTTTCTTCTTTCCCCCCTCACCCCCCCACTAAAGAATTATAGCATGAAAACCTTGTTAACAGTGAAAAAATGTTCTGTTAGCATACTACGTAAAAACACCGGACTAAAGAACTCATCTAGAATAGGCACAACCTTGAGTACACACAGTCTTGCCAAGAGCCACAAATGCATTCAAGTGCTTAGTTCAGGGCGAAACAAACATCCCTCAGCAAAACCACTTCTGTGAGGTTCTCCCTTTGTTGGAAATTACGTCCTCGTACATTTTCAGGTCTCAGGCTTTCATATTCTTGTTCCCTTCTATACTTTTGTATAAATCATTGTTCCTTCATTCTGGATCCCAGACACGATTTGACCAGTAACTCAAAGAGACAGAAAAAAGTTCTAATTCAGCATTTGAGCTTATTTTGAGGTACTGTACAACTATTAGACAACTGCTTCTGCAACACATCTTTGTAGTGAATACACAAGGGTAGGGAAGACCAAAGCAGATTTCATTCGTATTTGCCAAGGCAGTGAGAATGCCCAGGAACTGAGGGAAAAAGAACAGAAACAAAACCAAACCCATCCACTGAAAACCTCACCATCTCGAAGCTTCGACTCCCCACACTTCCCACCAGATTCGACAGCGTGCAGAGCAGAACGAAACAAAACACACTTCAGTTGCAGCTCTGGTTCCTCACCATTTTTGCAATAGTGGGATATCTAACAAATCCCTGAACTATTTAATAACAAGGACGGCAAGCAACACAAACTTTGAGCTCCTCCAGCCACTAATAGCCCTTTCATATCTACTGGGTTTGCAGACAAAATTCATCTATTATGCTCTCCCACAGGACTGTTTACAAGGAAACAGCCTCAAGCTTTGCAAATACAGTGGGTCCAACTCTATCTCTGCTTGAATGATACACGCTGAATAATCCAGCCACGGAAGACACAACAGAGATAATCTTCTGTTGCGTTTTATGCCGTTTCCTTTCAGCTGTGTGTATTAGTGATGTAATTTTAGCAGGGCTACCCCTTTGAGTTCCTGTTAAAATTAGCAACCCCACCATACACTGATGAAACGCATCCACTCCAGGCGGTGCAGTCATGCAGCAAGTCCACTGCTTTTTGTTTTGCACAGAGATAAAAGAACAAGTCAGAAAGCAAGTGAAACATTAACCTTTTGGCTTAGCGTTTCCTTGCACCTGAGAAAGAAAACTGACTTCAATCAAAACCGCTGTTTTGCATAACTACAGCCTGTGACATTCCAGCATAAAAGAGCCAGAGAAAATGAAATTAGAAATGAAATGCGACACAGCACCTCAAGGATGCCAACACCGAGCATTTGTCGTCTCCTCCCCTTGCGTGAGGCACAGGAACAGATACACCACACCGCTCAGAACCACAGCCCCTCTATTCCAGAAATGCATCTGACCGCATTAGCACCAAATGTGTAAGGAAAACACAAGATACCCTGCTACACACAGGTTTGGGGCAGTATGACCCCTTAAAGTCCTCCCTATTTCCACTACCTGCAATCCCCAAATGAGATGTTATTCTCAGTTTGCCTCTTAGCATCAACCCATGAACAACTATACGTGCTTTCATTGCCCATACAGCTGTCCAGTCTCTTAATCCAGGTCTCAGTATCTGGCTCTGCTCTGCCATTTCTCAACAGATGCAGTTTACAAAAGCTGCATTAAGCCTGCATTAAACAGAAGAATCCAACTTTCCTTAAACAGCTCCAATACAGCAGAATGCACACAAGAACTTCACTGCTTTGATTGTTCTCAGCTTTACTTTTTCTTCATTTTTATTCTACTGATAATGAACCCAATATTAACAGCACTATTTTCTCATTTGGTTATTAGCAATAGGAGATAAGTCAGTGAAGGCACATTTTATTTAGGAAAGGAACATTTAACTAAGCAAAACAAAGGGGAGGAACTTGCTTCTGTCTACAAAGTGTGTCCAGAGAGCCTTTCTGACCACCAATTATAACAGGAAAATCCCCAACATTTTGACAGAAAGCTGAGTTGCTCCTCAG
Source organism: Pampusana beccarii (assembly GCA_013399365.1). NCBI lineage: Eukaryota > Metazoa > Chordata > Aves > Columbiformes > Columbidae > Pampusana > Pampusana beccarii. The sequence continues at coordinate 222,807 of VWYH01004697.1, read as the reverse complement.
AGACCCAAACAAATGTCGAGTCAGCCCTGGTGTGAAGCAAGAACTACCCAAACCTCACAGATACATAAACAAGACTCTACAGCAAATCACTAGTAAAGCCTTCCCTATAACACAAGATTTAGTAGTTCTTGCACAGTAAATCTCAAAGGACATGAGGCACCAACTCCTGAGTTGGAATCTGCAGTTAAAAAAAAATAAAACCATTTTAAAAATACAACCAATTTTCTCCCCTCTAACTCTACATGTCCTGCAGTTGGACTCATCAGCTCCCATTTGCAAAAGGTCTCTCACCAGCATAAGCATTATTACATTTGTTTTTTCTTCTTTACAGTCCATCTGTTCCCTTGTGCCAGATACTGAATGTGAGAAATCTTCATCGCTTCCATGGCAATAAAGTGTTGTCGTTCACTAAATAAGGCCACTTCCCGATTAGAAAGAAGGGAAGCAGAGTAAAGAAATATTTGCTATAGTAGTAAAGGAAGCAAAGAAAATCGGTGGCAAAGCAAACAACTGTTTCTGTGCAATGTTCTCATCCTTCCTCTCCACCCACCTCATCCTCAACCCAGAGCAACACATCACGCCAGTGCCCAGTCCTACAAATAACACATCTCCTGGGACTTACTGCCCTACGTGAAATCCATTTATTTCCCAACTCCCAATACCGCCAAGTTCTCTGATGTTATCTCAAGTCCCGCAATGTCTGGTATCTCTTCCCTACTGTGGTTTGATTCTTCCAAAACCCGCCAGCCTCCCACGTCTGCAGGGAAATCCTAATGCTGACACCAAAAGCCAAGCAAGAAACCTTTTCAGATTTAAGTTCTCATGAATTTTCAGATCTGGACCCAAGAATCTGTGAGAGATGACACCATTTCTATATGCAAATACCTGTAAAAACTCCAGCTACCTACTGATAAAATTCTTCTACTTTAAGCCTGTTACTCTCAGGAAACCAACTTTAGGAGAAAAGAATTAACCTAAATGGAAACAAAAAAACGAAAAGTGTTCTTTGGAAAACGGGGGATTTAACAATGGGCTCATAAGGGAAGGAAAGAACATCTCCAAGCTAACAACTACCTGGCTCTAAAAGCTTAAGCACACCTTACCCTAGAAAACTGCCCTTTAGTCATTAGTACACTTGTGACAGCATCTAAAAGAAATCGGCAAGGACATCATGGTTTTCTAGGAATACATGTGAATCATTCCTATTTACTTCTTTGAAGTGACTTTTTTTGTCTAATTTAGTTTAGAGGAAATGTAAGCCTACATAGGATAAGCAAGCCATTTCTTTTAAGTTCTTGTATCGATGTTCTACACGGCAGCAAAACAGGTAAGTATGAATCAGACATTTTCAGATGTTAAAGGGTGTTAAATTCTAAAGAGATGCAGCGATCAGCTGAGCATTTCTGACCATTTCACACATCCCTTACTCGATCTCCCAATGTCCACTCCTAACGAGCTATTTGCCATCAGGCTGCAGCAGGAATTGCCGGATTGGAATCAGCAGTTCATGTTCACCTTCAGGTTTTTTCTGAAGTCCCACATGACGCGTTTTCTACCCTTCAATAAGTTTTAAAATTTCTAATTTCCTCTCCCTCAGCCCCCCCCGTCTTTATAAAGGATTTTCAGTATAAACCCAAGTTTAAGCACTGGTTCCACCAAGACGTACACCTGGTAAAGTTCTCTCAACTCATTATATTCTGAGGCCACTACATTTTGTTCAGAAGATGCTCTGTATTAAGCAATTACCTAAAGAATTGAAAAAAACTGGTTTTTGCTCATTTAATGCAATTTTAATTAAAAGCTCAAGCTGTTTATGTTGTTTCCATTACTGGTAGAACGTCACACTATTGCTCCCATCGCTGAGCAATGACTATTAATATCCTCTGCATTAACAACTAATGTGCCACTGCAGGCGCCTCCAGGACTTCATAGACATGAACTGGCAATACAAGAGAATCTTTCTAGGAACGTACACGCCTAAGTGTTGCCTCCTGTGCTTCCGGAGAGCCCTGGGAAAAGGAAAATAATCTTAAATTTGAGTTCATTGCTTCACATTAGATATTGACAACCACGTTGTCACTATCCGAGATGAAGAATCTGCCCGAGGAATGTGTTACAGTGAGGTAAACTCCCTGGCATGGCTGAATTTAACAGCATACTATTCTTAGAACTTTTATTTCTCAGAGTTGCTTGGTTCTAATTCATTACAAACAGAAGTGTCATCCAATTCCCACTAAAACCCAATTAAATGGGCTCCAGCGTCCTCCAAATGAAGTGTTTCACTGTCAAACGTTACTTTAGCAGAAAGCTGGTCATTTTCTAATGTTATATTGCCCAGTACACAAATTCAGAACAAGTCTTTATATAACATAAGAATAAAAGCAAGATCAAGGAGCAAAATGAAGCCTTATTTCCCACAGACCTGCGCTGTATGTCTCCTCTTTTCTGCAGAGACTCCAGCCCCATATCCCCTACAACAGACCTACAATAATACTACTGTCCATACCTACCATGTCTACCTTAAATTTTTCCAAATTTTCCCCATATTGCTTAAAAATACACACAAAACACCAAAAACAACGAGTGGCTGGGCAGACAGAAGAGGATAAGGGCCGAACTGTTCTCACCTCGCCGCTTGATGGAACCATGAATGAGTCTCTTTATCCAAACCCTACAGTAAATAAAAACTCCAAATGCCTCTGTCAAATTTGAAGTAATTTTAATCAACAGTCTCAGCAGTTAATAAGCTAGGGACTGACTGAGCTGCTCAAGCAGCGCGATTCCATCACCTTTATTGAGGAAAAACACACAAGAAGCCCAAATAAAACTAAAGAAAAGGAACAATTATGCTCAGCAGCTTCAAGATAATGCCCTTAGGTATATGCTTGATGTAAATATTATTTGAGGTGAACAAGGCATACAGTATATACACAATTAAAACTGCTGACAGGAAATTGTTTTCTGTCATATGAACTCAAACAAGAGCCACTGGTGAACATCCACAGTGGGACTTTCCACCAAAGCCAACTCACTGCAGCTCGGGCCAAGGGACAGCCCCTCTGCTCTTCATGGAAAGCCGCCCTAGCAAAGGAATCAAGGCCATGAATCACAAATTTCAGCAAGAAGCACCTTTAATATTTGCACAAAGAGGTTATGACAATGATTTCACGAGCAGGCAGCTCAGAAGCCTGCTTTCCGAGTCTTGTTGTGTGATATGGGAGGTAACGAGGAAGACAAAGAAATACCGAGTCCAACCTCTGGAGAGCACAAAAGTTAACTTATTAACAGTTAACGACAAACTTCCCAGAGTCCAAGCGCAGGAGTGTGGGACTCAAGCCCCAGCTCGGATGCAGCCCTGGGGTGTTACTCAGCCCGGCCTCTGGCTTTGGGTGCAGAAAAAGGGATTCCAGGCCCTCCTACAGAAACAGAGTCCAACGGCACAATCAGGAACAACCTGGGATGAGATGCAATGTTTTCAATTTTTTAAAAACTATTAAACACTCATGAGTATTGTCTTTATTGCAAAATTAAACCTCCAACCTTAATTGAACTCTAACTCCAGAAGACAGAGCTGCGCGATTTATGCAACATACAGGCTTCAAGAAATGTCTTAATATACAATAATCTTCCAGCACAGGGGAAAATATGCAACATCCAAACTTCTAAGCACACTAATCCTTGGATTTGATTGCTAGAATTAACTCTAAATACCCGGTACTCATAAACCAATGAGTAGGTTAGAGACAGTGAGTCGGGAATGCGATGCCTTGGGTGTGACCTACCAACCTACATCGCTGAGCTTTAAAAGCAGAGTTCCACTTCAGAGATAAAATGAACCAAGACATATACAAACAGCTGAAAAATTATATACAGTTGGTAGAGAGAGATTTTTTCCTGAAGGATCATCATAGCCTAAATATTTCTTTAAGCCCTACCCTAACAGGAGTTGACCCAATATTGTTGGAGATGATGTATTTACCTAAAAATAGAACAATCCAGCTACACAACTGATGCAGAACCAGGCACTATGAAGTCTGGACACTGAACCAAAGGGATTTCAGAGCTTTTTTTTCTCCCTCTATGTATTTCCTCCCTGCCATCAATAGGCTGAACAACTGGTGTCAAACGTTTCAGGAGGAAAAGAACTGTTGATTGCCACTGACTAAGAGAGATCCTGCAGTCTGGTTTCTTCTGCAAAAAGGATGAGTCAAGGGAGACAAAAAAAAGGTGCAAGACGATAGAATACGTTTTGCCAAGGAAAATAAATTGAGTAGCAAAAACAGTGGTTAGAAGTTCTGGATAGCTTACACCACACATTTCTGCTGATTATTGTAATGAAACAATTTAAATACCAAAGCTTGCTGCCCAGCTTAACCCACCTGCAACTGTATCCTACCTGAGGCCAAGAGGATTACTGCAAACAAGGATATAATTTCCATACTAATACAAATCCAGAATTAAATCAATCCATTACTGAGATGCATTTTCTCCAAAGTGTGTTTTTCTTTCTGTCCACAGGTTGCTGCTGTCCACTGAGTCCTGTGCTATTCTATGTATTTATTCTAGTTCAGGACACCACAAAGCTTTGCAGGACGCTGTATGTGGACTAATACCATCCCTTCAGTTAAGCAAGAAGTTGGACTGTGCTCAGCAGCAGTACTGAACGGAGCACAGGTTGTAGAATAAAGCCTCGTGCACCCATTTTCCATCTGAAAGCTTTCCCCCTCTCGTCTACAAAAAGCAGTTTGTGTCTATCATTAGACACATGTGTTACAAGAATTGTGATTCAGCTTCACTATATAAGGATCAAATTTCAACAGTTGCTTCATTTGAAATCAGACTGGCTCAGAGACAGTTCTGAGGTTTTGTGTGGCAACAGCGGAAAGGCAAGATAAATATACAGGAAATACAAGAAGAGGGGAATTTTTGTCACTTCGCAGAAAATGAGACTTGTTCAGTCGAGGAAACCATCTTCCAGACGGCTTTGTGGAGGAAAACAGCAGTAAGAGCAGTAACAAACACCTTCTAAATACCAACGCACAACTCCACTGCAGAAAATTCAAAGCAGAGGCTGTGACAAATCAAAATTTTACTCAGTATTATGAGAAATTACAGTATGAAGACTGCACAGTCTTTACCCTGCAATGTTTTGCAACTTGCATTGCCTTTATTATAAAGATTCTTTTGTTCTGCATTTCAACATCTGGTCTAATGTACTTTATTCCGCTGTGCTTTTGGAAAATATGCTGTGGTCACTGACCATGTTTAATACTTTGCTAAAATATGTCACATGCACAGAGCAGTACTTCAGTGTTATCCACCTAATGGCCAAATCATCCTGCTTGGAACCTTATAGTCAGAGTAATTAATAACATCTCTGGTGTACGGGCAACTCCTATCGCTCTAAAAAAAATTACAAAATAAGCTGAATTTTTCATTCAGCCTTGATAACCGTAACTACTCTCTTTTGGGAATTGCTGCACAAGGTCAAAACAGCTCTACATCCATAGGCTTGTTACAAATTAGCTCTGTGAATGGGACTTGCCGTAGGTCAAATAGCTCCTTCTGGACTTTGGCATGATGACTGGATTTCCCTTAGCTACCAGCACAGCATTGCCTGCAAAACAAGAGCTGCTAGTGAACACACTATTTTTAACCAGTTCTCTTTAACCACCTGGGTCACTTACTACTGGGAAAAGGTTTTGAGGTGGCTCCCCAGAAAATTTAGAGTAAAATCCTAAACTGAAGACAACCGACTTTGGTGCCTTTATCAGAATCCCGACAAGTTAGTTTGCTGACTTTGTTGGCATCGTGCTGGGAAACACAAACCTGCTCATAGAAGAGGCCATCACTACAGAGCTGAGCTGTTCTAAAGTACGTGCCTACCAGGCAAGCGTGAAATCTCATTTTGGAAACTGGAATCAACATTTCTGACACCGACACGTTCTGCAGCTCTATTTGCACTGGTTCAGTTCTTGTTGTATTGCAGAAAAAAGCCCCGGGCAACACAAGGAGGAGAGTGTGGCTCTCAGTTCACTCAGCATGCAAAAAAACCCCAACATTCATTTGAATTTGTTTTGTCCATATCAGTGTTAAAACCTGACTACATTGTAGAAACTGTGGAAAAGGACAGAAAGATCCAGCAACACATCTCTTTTGGAATTGCAATTACACATGACACAAGAATCTATTGGTATTTGCCCCTATTCTCCTTGACCAGCGAGATCTGTCAATACCTTAAAGCCTGGAAATAAGCCTGCCTGCAGCTCACAGGCACAACAGCCAGTCGTTGAGAACAGGGAAAGTCTCTGCTTCCCAAAGTTACCTCCAGTTAACACAACTTCCACATCTGTGAAAACAGGTTTGAACAATCCCAAATCAATCAAAAAATATGAGTAAAAAGCACAATTTATACTGCACGTTACGGATATCAGACTTCAGAAGGGGTTCACATCCTTGTGTCAATACCCATCTGTATTTTTTTTCTAAAGTGGCACAGGCCAGATCTTTTCTTTTGTAAAATAAAAATTCAAGTCCAATAAAGCACAGATACCTGACATACTTATGTCAACAGGTACAGGATCTTCCTAGAGCCACAACTCTTTACTTTGCAGCAGTGTCCATCTGGTTTAACCTGCTTTACCGCTGATACATACAAAAGGGAGACGAGGCTTTAGCTCAGACTGAAGGACCAGTAGAGAAAAATCTGTGAATTTTGCTCAATAACTACATGGTTGTCCCCAGCTGGTCACTACTCCCAGCAACTCAGGCATTACAGCATGGATCCAGAACCCCAATACCTGCCAGTGTTCCCATAGTCAGCTGGGCCTTGGAGATAAAAGGGAAGGTTTACAGATTTCTCAAACGGACATGCATTTTATAAATTTGTTTCCCAAGGCAGCAATATTCAATGCAGATATGATGGGGAAATTATTCAGGAGTTACGTATTTGACAAGTCTCTACGTGAAGCACGTATGAATGTTTCCAGCTAATCACAAATGCAAACACAAGTGCACCCAGACTTACAACACAGTTTGTTAAAGAGTATTCAGCAATATGCTCCACTCTTCTCATCCTCGTCCATGTAGAAACTTGAAATACTTTAAGCTAGTTTCAAAGCGTGGATTAGGGAAAATACAGGCACTGACAGCTTTCAGGTCAAAGCCTACTACAAACCCACTCACTGTTTAACTACACATAGAGTATGTTATATTACTGACATTTCTACAAATCAGAATTAAAACGTTTCACAATACAAACTGTCTCTAATTCAACTGCACCTTTCAAGAGCTTTCTCATTTTTCTTCTGTTTCAGCTACAGCCTTTTTAACCGAGACACTTCCAGCTCCAGTATTTTGCCAAGAGAGGAATGTTAACTTAGGCAGCTCACTATTCTGACCGCAAGCGAGAAGAAATCCTGTCCTCTCAAGCTGTCTGATACAAGACTCACTAGAAAATATCAACACAAGAATTACACAACTGGTCGAGCAACCTGTCCATCCCATACTCTCATGACTGAATTTCATGTGCTCTGGGTTAAAAAATTAGCAAGTCCTGCTAAATTAAGAGATGTGTCTCTCCACTACGATAATTAGAAATCTGTACGAGAGCAGTGGCGGTCTCCAGCCTGGTAAATAATTTTACTCCAAGCTTAAGAGGCAGAACTCCCTACCAGACAGGTCATCATATATCGTGGAGAACTCAACACAACCTCTGCTGCTGGTGAACCAGAAAGCAGAATATCAGTTTGTAAGAAGACTATTTGTTCCACAACCCCTTCTACCAACTATCACTAAGGCAATCTATAAATTAAACAGCTACATTCTCTGAAAGCTAAGCAGGTATTCTATAAGAGAAAAACAGTTGAGAGGAAAACCTAATTAATTTTCACAGTGTACCATGACTAATCTTGGCATGTATGGTACTGGAACAGCAGTCACAGTAGAAACAAACAGAGCGTTGAACCCTGCCTTATTTTTAATCAGATGAAAGCCCCAAACCCAGCCATGCTTCTGCTTAGTCTTGCATTTTCTTCTACCCTGATGGCTTTTACAGCTGGAGAAATAGCTCCTTACAGCACTATTCTGCTGTAAAAATTATTGCTACTTACAGCCACTGGGATTATAGTTGAGTATGTCACAGAAAAGGAGGTGTGGTGGTGGCAAACCAAGAACATTTCCTTGGGACCTTTAACCCTTTCCAGTCTGTATCAGCTCCTCTGCGTGAAGATGTGCTTTGAAACTCTCAATCATCATTTACATGATATTAATCTATCTGCAAGGTTATGCAGCAAGTCAGTGGCAGAGAAGGAAAGAGAACTCCAAAGACCAATTCCAAATTAAAAAAAAATAATTTGTATGGTCCATGACCATATTTTTCATGACATCTGAAGGTAATATACCAGTGCTGCTAATGTGATGGTGTATTTGCTCTGCATGAGTTCTGCCATACAGAGCTATTTTCATTAATACCACAAAGAGTTCACAAGAGCTGTTCTACACAAATTGCAGCTCACAGTTCAAAGACTTTCCTCACTTAACGGTGCTTTTCATATGCATTAAACAAAAATACAGTTAGACAGTTTAATATTTGTAATCACAGCCTGGAGTGTGGAAATGGAATGCATACTTATTAACTCAAATTTGCTAAGCCCAGTTTTTAGCCAGGTCAGCAGGCAATATAGCATTACAAAAATAAGGCTGACTTTGTAAAAACATCCGGGGTGCCCAGGTGTGCTGAGGAAGATGCAAAGTCTCTCTCCTCCCCTCCACTTCTCACTTACACATTCTTGGGAACCAAGAGAAAGGTGGAAGGGCAAGTCTCACTACCGTTTTAAACTGCTATTTCCATTCATAAGGAATTTTGTGCTTACTTCCAAAGAAGAATAAACACATCTGTGTCTCACTGACCGTTTTTCACTAGCAAACTAACCCTTCCTATACAAACCCTTCCATGGCTTCCTTTGCTCAAGCCAGCCCAGAAATAAAGCAGCAAAATTTGTCTCCAGTCACAATTAAAATAACGCTAATGGCCATGCAGAGATAGGAGCTGGTGCAGAAAAGGACACACCTTTGGAGTGTTTCCCCGAAGGCCTCTTGGGTAATGACTCCTCAATGGAATGTGTTGATGTGTGTAGTACGTTTTCCAAGCTGTTACTGACGCTGTTGATGGGGGTCTCGGACCTTGGAGTGACCTGGGAAGAAAAAAAAACACACACACAAAAATGCAATAAAATAAACTGAGGGAATGTGCAAACATCACACCTTCCTGCAGAGCGAGCAGAACCACTTCTGAGCAGCCCGGAGAGCTTTGCTGCTTCTGAACTCAGGGCTGGTGCTACTGATATTCCACAAGTAACAGTTCAGGGAAGTTGTTTTGGTCAGGAGCTATTCACAAATCTAGATTAGCTTGGCTAATCTATAAAGCTACTTAAAGTATAATTCTTTTTTAAACAATAGTCCCAGCAGTCAATTGTAGAGATATTGCGAGACCCTTAACCTCTTCACACTGCAGTTCTTAATGTTTCAACAAGAAAGCTAGAGCAAAAGGGCTCTTGGAAAATATCCTTTTTATGTTAAGTCATCTAGCTACACAGATGCAGACTGAAGGTGGTTCAAAGTATTTCCCCACAAATTACAAGGAATTAATTCCAGTTTAGCAAAAAAGCTAATTTTCTTGTCTTTGCCATTTACAAACCTGCTGTCATGATCATTTAAATGAAAAACTGCATGCTAAAAATGCCCGGGCAGAAGGTTGCATCATCGGAACAGACTCCATGGCCTAATACAGACTTTCTAACTGCATTGAGCGTAAGAAAACGTTTTCACCATTACTTAAAACTACAGAAACAAACACAAGTCATTAGGAAAAGCAGAATTGAACGCTGCCCGTTTCAGCTGCTGTCCACAAGAGCATTCACAATTATTTAGCAACACATAAAAACATCTATTACTTGGAGCATAACATTCAACACATAAACAAGGCAATTACTCTCTTGTGTTCTAGGTAATGAGAAGCAGAAGTGGATGAACAGTTACATTAGCAGGACTGAACACAATGGTTTAAGTATCTCAAAGAGGAAAGTGTGCTTAAAAAGGTAGTTAGGATTAACAAAAGCACTCAGACTAGCCAAGGCATTACTCAAATTTCAATTGCCACATTTTGAATCAACTGGAAATGCTGGTATGGAGAGTTTTAATTAGAATTTAACATGGGGTTTAGCCTTTCACAGATCACAGGAGAAAGTGCGCGTCTTGACATAACAAAAGCATCTATGGTTTATTCACAGTAACTCAGACCGGAGAGCACAGGTCCCTGTAAGGAAGATTACTTGAGACAGTGCCATGAGTCAGGACAATTCATAATTAATGTTTTGCTCACCCTCCTGTTAGCCTTATATATTGACAATCGGAATACGCAATGCAAGTCAAAAATAGCACATCCCAGCCCCTATACGATTACCCATTGTAAGCTCCATTTTAAGACTGACATTCATAGATTTATACGCGGTGTAAGGCAGTAGCACAAGTGAAAGCCTCTGTATACTTGACATCCATTAAAAAGCTTCTATGTGCTAAAAAATCAATCCACACAGACAGCTGAGTGTCAGAAGAAAGGATTACAAGTACCTGCTTTCCTCTTCAGCACTTAATCTATTTTTTTGATCAAAAATAACGTTTACTTGTATGCTCCTACAGAAGAGCTTTCCACCAATAACAAAAACCTAATATCAGGCTTTCACATTAGAAAGTTCTAAGCCTGGAGGCAGGGTGGGGAGGAGTTTAAATCTCCTTGCCAAAGTCGGAGCTTATCTCACACCGTCCCATTAAACTCTCCCTCCGTTCCAGCAGCCTGAGCAAGCACAAAAATTAGATTCAGGCAAGACTACGTTATCCTAAATCACCAGGTTCCGAATATTGAGGACAATCAGCAAGTATGAACACTTACAGTACTTGAAAATGAGTCAGAGCGTAGCCACATGGTTTCAGAAACACCTAAACAAGTAGTTTTTACAATATATTGCCTCCTATTTTACATTCCCTTTTCTCCACTATCCTTACGATAAGCATTACGGCAGTTTAAAATTTGCATTTTGTTTATACAAAGCTTCCAATTCTTTCCATAAAGATTTAATGTTTATCTACTTGGTAAAGATTAGTTTAGCCCATATGCCTTGACTGAGCTCATATACGATCTGATCCAGTCGCACATCAAAGCAAAGCAGCTTCAAACTGGCCTAGAAAAATCACAAAGCTCTGATTAGTTCCAAATGGAGCACTTTGTTAGTGAGCTGAATGGTGTTAGAACCGGGGAATCTGAGTAAAGCTCTCATTCCAAATTTTAAGTAATTTTTTCCACTGACTTAAACATACCAATACGGCAAAGGTTTGGATTTGTTTGGGAAAAGTAAAATAACGAAAAACGTTTTGCAAAGCAAAGTTTCATTTCCAAAATAGTAACAGCTTTTTTTTTTTAAATTTGAGGCCAAGCAAAACACAGAGGAGCAGTAACCCCATCAGCTACAAACTGCAGAAGATACTGGCCGGGGAGAAACATCGGCAAAAACTGAACAGCAGATGCCCAGGGAGGACTTGGCCAAATTCAACTGTAGAAACGAAGTTTAAGGAAAATTCTGGGAGAAACGTCCACTATATATATACAAACACTATCGTAATCCTTACTTTGAGCTCAGCACAACCAACCACTAACCAGCAGTCAGTAGATTCTGAATAAAGAACAAGGCATTCCTGTGAGATAAAGATTCTGAAGCATGGTAAGCAAATTGCTTTGGACCTTCCAGGATCTGCAACATCTCTGAAGAAATGCCATTAAAGAATAAACATCTGCTGTTCAGAGAGCTGTTAAAAGCTTGTTTACTAAAGCAGTGAGAATCCACAGCAAAGGTGGATAAGCAGGCGCCACAGAAACCAGAAATGTTCAGGCAGGGTATCTAACAAACCACAGGAGTGACATTTATAAATGCAGAAAAAAATCACAAATCACTCAAGGTCTAAGAGGGCACAGCATCAGGCATTTAAGCAGAAGACTTGGGATTTTTCAACCAAAATTATTTGAAAATATCAACAGAAACAATCCAGGAAGACTAATCAAACACAACAGCAACCTCAGAGTTAAAGCAATAGACATTTTTTCACTACATCTAATCTTATCCTTCGCAAAGCATTTTGTAGGGGGCCATGGAAAAGGAAAGCTCTGTTGCACCTATCCATAATTTCATTAGATTATGCATAAATTATTTAAGCACTAGAGAGGCCTGTAGGCTTATTCAACGACACAAGAAGATGCACCACCCACATGAGTGCGGAAGAGATTCTTCAACTATTTTTACTCAACTCTAACGTTGTGTCTGCTCCCTCCATAGCAAAGCATCTGGCTCACAGATGAACTTCTGATTTTCCACATTAAAACTTAGCTCATCTCTTGAATTTCAAATAGTGGCCATAACCAAAAATAACAAAGACAATTTGTCACTACCTAATGACTGAGGCCCAGCCTGAATTCTTCTGTGCCTCATTCTCCATAGTAATAAAGACGGTACCAGAAGTGGGAGAAGCTACTGAAAAGCACATCCTTCCCAACAAGTACCAGACAGAAGGATCAGACCCCTCCACCCCAGGAGGTAACTGGAAAGAGAAATAATTGGCCATCATCACATTTTTCCCCTTTTCACCTGCCAGCAGACAATGACATTTTTTCAGCAGAGTGCAGTGATTTTCTTCTCAGCATCACAGATGGACCAACAAGCACAGATCATCTTGGGACAGCAAAAAAGTTCTAGAAAACTCTCCAAAAGCTTTGATCAAAAAGCACATAGAAAAAATTTTTAAAAAATATATATCTATATATATGAATATCACAACAATATCACTGGGAGCAGATACTTCAACAGGTGGCGTTTCTCTTTCAGCCACTGTCACCTGAAGTGGCTCTGCCGTTGTCCAAGGCTGTGGAAGTAAACATGGAAAATGGTAAATCCATAAAGTGAGATGCAGTAACTGTTTCCTCTGCTCCCCAGGGACAATTCCTAACATTTAATACAGCAAAGGCTTTCCTAAAAATAACAGGACTGATGGAGTCAAACTTAATGCGGTAAAATTTTTACCAAAATGGCAATTATATGTTCCTTTTAAAAATAACTAAACAGAACACAGAAAATACATGGTTTAATAGCAAAGTATTTGCTGACTTAGTTTGAAGTAGAGCCAATACTAAAAATCAACATAGCTTACTACCTAAAGTGTAACATGACTTATAATTTAAGGAAAAAATTATATAGGATGAGGGAATAAAATACTGATTTCTATACCTAGTTATGCGTGAAATTTAAGGTCACGTATTATTCAGGAAAAGTGAATAAAATATAAAAGCAACGAGTCAGATAAGTAAGATCCTGGGGCCACAGCTAAAAGCCACACGAACACATTCTCCTATTGATCACGCAGGAAAACTGTCACACATGTTCAGCTTTCAGAAGCGGCCAGTGATATTCTGGGAAAGTCCCACAGATAAATGGTTCTGCCAATACTCTGAAAGTCTCCCTTAAAAAAGGGTTTTCATCATCATAAACTGCCCTCCACGCCTGAGGCTGCTGCAGATAACATGTTAAGGGTGCACTGAGGAATTCCAGTACTGAACAAAAAAGAACTAGTCAACTCCACTCTCTGCTGTCAGTTTGACATTAGTGAGTATTAACAGCAGCTTACTTTGAGGTTAACACCAAGGTGTTTAACACAGTGCGATCCCGTTTGCAGAAATGCTCCAGCAGAAGCTTGATAGCATTGACACAGCCCCTGCACCTTTTGGCAGATAAGCTGCTATTTCCCAACACAGGGAAATAACTCTGCTTCACAAATAATTCAAAAAAAACCCCACATCGCTAACACTCAGGTGTCAGTCTATTGGTGCATGAGATTGTTCAGTAGGTTAAGTCTGAGCCAGAAACAAGAGGACTCAATGAAAGGACCTGAAACTCTAAATCTATCGAGACTACAAACCCAGGAGAAGCGAGACCGAGCAAACCTCTTCCCGTCAGCAGTAACAAGCCCTCAGTGTGCCCGGCTGCTTGTGAAACCAGAGCCTCAGGCAGCAGCTCTGCATTTGCTTATATATGCAAATACCTGACTGTTCTCCCAGCAGGAGAACAAAATTAGAAACTACTCCTTTTGAAGATGAGGGCTCTTCCACAAGGATGTTTAAGGAACACTCACAAACACATCCAATTTTACACATATCTAGGAAAGTCTTCAGCAATGCTCAACGCTTAAAATTATGTGTGTAGTCGCTTTGCTGGACTAAGACACGAATGCAACTGAAAGTGTTTGGTTCGTGCTAGAAATTCATGCACTAGCCAGGGTCTGCAAAAGGTAGATGTAAACACCAGGTGCAGTCACATCAGGTGAGTCCCTGTTTCTCAACAGCCACAAAAGGTCCCACACGGGTTCTCAGAGGAAGATGGTAAAAAGGCACGTGGCTTTGAACACAAAGAGGGAAGAGGCAGCTCCCAGGGCAATAGGATAATTGATCAGATGCTTCTGTCCTGTGAGACTGTTTCCTCAATCACACACCTGCTACAAGGCTCTGCTATAAATTCAGTCGAGCAGATGGACCTAAAAAGGTCAGGGTTGTATCTTCTAGATAAAGATAAAGTAATTTCCACTAAAAATCCTTTGCTTAAAAAACTGTGAATACTGTGTTAATACTACAAACAAATCCACCACAGAGTAAAGAGATTTTAATTACATTGTGCTGTGGTTGCCATTCAAGACAGTTAAACGAAGCATTTGAAAACACGTGGTAATGCTCGGTGGTGCAAAGAGCACTCACCCCGTAAGACAAACAAGTGAAGCTTCGCTCTGCAAAGAAGTTTCAGAATTCTTCAATATTAAGTAATGCAACATTTTCTGCCACCACTAGAGTCTCCAACAGTTAACCGTAGGAGCTTGCCAAACAGGCAGAATATGTGGGATTTCCCGCTGAAGAGATACACCGAGTTAAAGTTTGAATCCTGAAGGGAAAAACTATAAAAGGCAACAGGAAAAAAAAAAAAGCATTAATACAATAAGCTACAAAATAGCACCTGTTTCATTGATCTGATCTTCCACAATTTGCTGTGCCTGACTGGTCAGGCTGCAACTGCAACCCGTTCACTCTGCGCTAATTCAAGGCGCTTTAATTCCAGACTCCCGGTGCATCAGGCATGTTTCCAAAAAGGCAGATGACAAAAAAATATTTTTTTTTTTCCTTCAAAACAAAAAAGAAATCACATCTGAATTTCACAAACCAATCATTAAAAACGCATCAAAGCAGATAACTGCTTATAACCAGCACTGATGTACAAGCACGTCCCTGTTTTGTAACCTGAATGCCACCAAAAGCTAAAAGCACCACCACTGGAGTGGAAGATTACCTCAAGTTTCCCAAGAGAATCCGAAGTGTAACACGGTCCTATCTCCTATAAAGGCCTTTAGACCTTAATGACACCTGCCTTTAAAATGCTAATATTACATTGACTTTAGAGCCGCTCTATGTGTTACCAGCATATGGGTGGGAAATGGACCCGAGCGGCTGGTACGTACATTTGGGAGGTAAAAGGACAGTCAAAGAAGCAATTCCAAAATCTGCTGAAGTATAATCCAAGCAAGGGTACCGTAAACCTTTCCCTGGCCAAACGGTTCATTGTCACTCCAGGCTTTTCTGCAGCAATTCACAAAGTTGGCTGAAGTTATCTGACAAGTCACAAATTCCCTGAATTTTATTTCTCTCCTCTTTCCTCCTCAATATCTGCTTAAGTAATGGCTTAAGTGCAATACAACCAGTGGAAAAAATGAGACACTGGAAAAGAATTCATAATATGCATGAAAAACGTTCACTTGCGCTATTTATCACGACTCAGCAGGTCTTTAATTAAAATTAAGATCTTGCTCTTAAGTAATTGATCTTATTCTTTCTGGATCACTTCAGCTATTTACAAAACCCCTGAAACCCTATACTGGCCAGAACACCTGTTAAAAAGTTTATCCCTTTCAATACTTATCATTGGATAATCATACCAATGACACCAAAGGAAAAATCCTATTCTAGTATGAGGCAAGAGCAAGGAATTTAGATGTTTGCTCATTACAAAAACAAATAAAGAGCTGGAGCATATCAACATCTCTTTGCTAGATTTAATACCCATTTCAAGTCTAAATGGGGCAGGAATTGGACTCAATGATCCTTGTGGGTCCCTTCCAATTCCAGACATTCTATAATTCTGTGATTCTGAGATTCAATTCAACTTGCTCCCACTCTTTCGCCAGAAAGTCAAGCTCTAGTTTAAGCGTGACAATGGTTCTCATTTCAACAGATGAATTACATCTAGCATTTCTGTAATAAGATTCTGTGTATTCACAGAAACTCTTACCTATATTCTTGGGAATAGCATTTCTATATTTACTTTTTTTTTTTGTAAGGAGAAAGAGCACTCAAGAGCAAGTAATAAAACAGATACTGCAGTATTTGAATGTAGAAGATGACTACACATATCTCTTCACCAGACCGCACTTCGAATTGTCCCAGGTACTGCAGCACTGCGAAGTCCAGAGAAGAATCAGAGCTCTACCCTGCTGGAAAGAGGCACATCTAATATCCAGCTAAAAGATTACAGGATCTCATTTTAGCCACTCAAACATTTTTAAAAACCCACTAAGCCAAACGGTGAAATACTTCCAAACAAGGATGCTGTTCAGTACCTTTGAAGTCAGACACTGGAATGTTTGTTAGGTGTGGTTAACTACGCTGGCTCTGCTTTTCCAGGCAGAATCTGCATACGGCTCCTACATTGATTCAATTAAAACAGTTGGAGGTCTGGTACAGTTCAGAACATCCAACACCTTACAACAGGCATTTTTATTCCAGAGGGGACAAGGCCCACTGACAACTAACAGTTACACAGCAATTAGTAGGAAAAAAAATAAAAAGAGCAAATTTAAAAGGTGAAGTGGAACGCACTCTTAAAACAAAAACTTCATTCAGAGGGCGCAAAAAATGGAAAGACAGTTCACGGAAAAAAACATCATCATTATTAGCTCAAAACAATTTTTTTGGCTGCTCTGTCCCTGATGTTTGGATGTACAGTCCATTTCCCCACCAAACTAATTTAGGTTCTTAAAGTCAAGTTCATCATGTAACATGTGATGAAGCAAAATAAATTTGGTGGTAAATAATGCTGTTGCTACATGAGACTGTTGTCTTCCAGAGATTGCTTTATGTGTTAAGCTCGTTTCTGAAAATTCTGCATCCTTGAGGCTGAACCATCTTAAGAGTCACAAAAACTCTCCAACAAGAATATCAGTAAGAAATGAGCCAGAACCAGAAGCCTCATTTTCTTACCTGGAACAGCGCTAGGTGTGTGTGATCCGTGTTGCCTCGGGTACCCAGAACGCCAAAGGGACAAAGATTGGCACATGGCACCAGCTGAAGCTCCAAGACCTGTCCCTGCAGCTCCTGACGATCATTTCATGTGGGTTTGGAAAATGAGATCATTCCTGAGATAACTACTGATACCAGTGAGTAAACACCTCAAATCCTAGCTAGCGATTTCTATTAACATGGCAATCTAACTCTATGAAATACTTTCTGTGGGTTAGGAGGCTAAAAATTAGGTTTTTATTATTTAGTCTATCCCTACAAAGTCAGCATAAAAGCCATAAAGGCAGCTGACATAGATCACTTAACACCTAGTCTCTTCACTCTGTAAAGACTTAAGGACTCTGTTTCAACCCAACAAGTAACAGATTTTTCCAGCTCATCATTCCACAGACAAAATTAAAAAAACCTCTGAATATATCTGAAGTTGGCATAAGTAACTTCGATCACCTGAAGCAACCAGTGCAGAAAGGTGAAGGTATTTGAAACGGGCTCCTCAGAGCATCAGCTCTACACAGCTCCCAATACATAGCCTTTAGTTATTTCTAAGTTTTAGGCGAGCTTATGGAATTAGCACGGGTGAAAAATAGCATCTTATGCTATAAACTTGAAATAGCCATCGGTGCAGTATTTGGAAGCTGAGTAGGCAAGAGCCCTTCTTCCCATTCACAAGATAAACCTGAAACAGCCACAGAACTACAGTGTCACTGACTCATATCTTCTTTCAGCTGCAAACAAACTCTGGTCAGACCACCATTTACAACTCTGGTTCTGCAGCTGAAGCCACCACCAGATCGTGGCACTAACAGCACCAAAGAGCAGGTGCTAAGTAGCCAAAGTATTACCTTATTTCCCTATTTTTACAGAATTATCTCAATAAATAGATGAAACAACTCAAAGAAATACAAGGTGCCAGATTCGTTAATAAGTTCTCTACTTCTGCAAGTTTTGGACAAGATACTTGGACACTGGTTTTCATGTGCCCTGGTGCTTCCAGCTCCACCTCCTGTACGAGAAGAGCAAAAATTTGCAGCTCTAAGGACTCTACACCAGCCCAGAAATGAGCCTTGGAACGCTTGGCTCCAGTGCTGCCCAGAAAACCATTCTCTCCTTTGTGGCAAAAGTATAAAAGGCAGCTGAATAGAGATCTTAAGGTACAAAACTGGCCTGAAAACTCAGTTGCATCATTTCCAGTTAAAAAGAAGACCATTATGGTTAATCTCAAGAACGAATGTTTTTAAAGACCCAATTCTTTATGCATGGACTTCATCTGAAGACAACTTGCACTGATCCAATTTAAAAAAAACAAGCAAAACACATACATCCTCCTTAGATTTTATGCCTACAAGCAAGAAGTTTGAAGAAGCCACAATTCAAGTCCTGCAAGTGTTGGCACCATTCAACATCAGAAGAAAATACCGGACAAGAGGCAGAAATTATCATCTTTAACAGAGACTAAAGCAAGAGTCTGCTGTGGAGAGAGCAGTGTTTTCCCTACTTAGGGCAAGGAAACAGCATGTTCATTTTGTACTATCAAGTGGAAACCATGAATCTAATAATTACTGACCTACTTCAGGCCAGTCACAGCCACCTGTTCCTGTAAAGATTCATATAATCCCAGAATAATCTCAAAAAGCACAAATTAAAGCACAAATATATGGGCAGCTGCTTTGAGCCTCCTTGTAGTCAGCAATTGCAGTAGACAGTAACAGACAACAGCAAAAAACAGTCGTTTGCATCACAAACCAACTTTAAATGCGTTCACCTACCCCAAAGCAACCTGAAGAACCATGGAGTGTCTACAGCAATTTTGTATCAACTCTTCAGCCTCTTTGTTGTTACACACAATTTATTTGTGAGAAGTTTTGCTGTAAGATGTGCAAGGAACAGGAGACTGAAAGAGGACTGCAAGCTCCAAACCTCTGGAGAAAAAGTTGTAGCTAATGTCAAGTTGGGTCATATTTTAACAGGACTGACTAAAGAGAAACAGTGCGTTTCCATTTGTTTCTGCAAAGAGAACAATAAGCCCTGTTCAACTTTGCTGCATCTCCCTGAATAAACGAGTTAAATGTAAATTATAAAGAACTGGAAGGGAGCTCTAGTTATACAGAAAACCAGGTAGTCACACAGGGTTAGGCCCTGTCCCACACAGGGAAACACAGAAGGATCCCTGGTGCTGCTCCCCATTCGCATTTCATGACACATCCACTCCATTCCAGCTCCCAAAAGTTTCTCAGGACCTCAAACAGTGACCACTTCTCCAGCTCATTTTCTAAGGACGAGCTCAAAGAAGTTCACCCTCGAGAATTCAGGAGCAGCATTCATACGATTTAACCTCAAGTACCCGCTTAGCGTAGCTCAAATTGGAGTGAAGCAACAGGAATGATGAGAAAGTGCTGGCTCGGGGGAAGAAATTCTCCAATTCCGAGGAGCGCGGGGCTCTTGGCAGGAGCAGCTCAGCTCGCTTTCCCTTGACATCTGCATTGTTTTTTTCTAGGTGATGTTACAACACAAGTATTGTCACAACATAACTTGGTAACATCACAAGATCTGAAGTCCAGAGTGTTGGAATTTATTTGTGCATATTTAAACAGGGCTGAATGGAGAAACACTTTTTTTTTCCACTTGCTTCATCCAACTTCTGTTTTAAGCCAACTGCCTACTCTAAAAGTAGCAAAATTACCCAGCTATCGACATAAAATAATTAATGGTCTTAAAAAAGGAAACCTGCATCTGTTCAAACAAAACACATATCCAAGAGACTGTGAAAGCAAAGTCATCTTTTTTGTTCCCTCTCAACTATTCTGTACTTAGCAACCAGTATTCTTCAACAGCATTTTTGTAAGTATTTTTAAAGAGACAACCTTCAATGAGTTCACAAGAAAAAAAGGCACTAACCAAATGCCTGTCCTGTACACCCTCTTGCTGGCATGGAAAATGGTTGGATGGTTTCTCCATCCATCTTAGATTGACATAAGTAGTGCCGGAGTTTTTCAGCTACACAAGTCACACACTATTTGTGAGGCTTGGAAAGCGTAATCTAAAAAATGCTCCTGCCCACGTAATTTTATCTTATTTTGGGAAAACATGTATGATTTACAGTCTTTCCTTTCAAACCTGGGTTCCGTGCATCTTTTGAATAACGGAAGTCGCAAGTAGTTAAATATCTGAAAGGAAGCTTTTTCTGGTTTTAATTAAACCCTTCTACATTCCATGTGAAATATTCCTTCCATCTACATTTTATTCACGTAGAGGTTTAAGCTGAATAAAGAGACATTACCATACGCTGTTCTTTCCCCTTAAAACAAAATGTCAGGAACAAGGACTGTTTAAAGGCACAGGAAGGGACAATTAAGAGAAATACTAAGTTTACTAATGCTCATCTAAATTTTACAATTAAAGCAGTGGTATTCAAAGAACATGAAATTGGAGAGAAATTTGGACTCGGGGGAAGACTGAGGATGCATTTCCATCTCAGTTTGAAATTCAGTGCTCAGTTTAATGGAATCTGTACTGAGCCCTCAGAAACAGCTTTATTTAGGATACTACTCCAGTATAGGGATTTTTGTAGCCTTCAGGTATACACCAGCTCTCCCAGCAGAAGGGTAACAGAGTTATTTGTTGACTGAGCCCGTAACATGCTCAAAAGCTCCAGCCTGTTAACTGATCACACACCCCCCTTAGCTGGTGCATAGTCTGAACTTTCAAGCAGGTTAAATTCAGTCAAGATAACAGTTTGACTCCTTAATTATAGCAGGCTAAGTGCACTTAAGCAATCAGTAATATATCTAATTAGTAACAGCACGTCTATAATGTTACTGTCTATCTAAATCGCTGGCAATTGAATAGAAGGAACAGCAAGCTAATGATGGTGAACCACTGACACCAGGATCAATACCCGAGATACAGGGCGACAAGCAACCACAACATTTAAGTTTAGTATCTGAAAGTCAACATGTTTGCCCATCGTTTGCCTAAACAAAACCCAGATCCACTAAGATGCCTTTGCCACTGAACAGCTACTCCCCAGGCTCATCCTCCTTTCCAGCTTCTTCCAGGGAAACTTTTAAATAGATGCTTGTTCCCAAATCTAGAGATATTATGTGTTTGTTGCCTCTGACAAATCATTGGTCTTCCATGCAACTGGCAACACTGTCCCCTCAGTGGGAAACAATCAGTTAAGGTTTATACAGCTGCCTGTTCACCTGGTTGTGAACCCCTCCTTATTTAAATGTCATGAGCGCATCAAAACGCCACACACTCCCACTTTCTGCCCTCAGTTGACCATCCCTATCCTCAACCAAGTGAGCTCTGCCAGTCATCACAAGAATGCCCACACTAGTAGAAAGGTTTAAAGTCGGAGCTGAAGATGACACACAGCCCAGTGCCTTGCAGCAGTGCCATTACGGAGTGGAAAAGCAGGATACCCACCTTATGGCAGCCAGGATAGGTTGCCATGGTGTTGAGGGTAGAGGTGCTGGGATTCTTGCTGGTGCTGGCCATGATATTCTGGATCTGGGTGAGCTCTTGCCTCAGCACCTGTTTCTGGTGGAAGCTGAACGCCGGGTGGTTGGATGCCATGGTGAAAAGCAACAGGAACTCATCCCCCGTGCGGCCCTCGTTGAGTTGCAGACCATAGTTATTGATGACGGAATCGATGTGGGTGAGGGTCCGGAAGAGGACCCCGGCCGCCTCTCGGTGGGCAGAGCCGAGCAGGGCAAGGGAGACCAGAAGTTTGCTGCGCACCACCTCGTCCGTCAGGTTGGTGAGGCTGCCCAGGTCGGCGGGGTTGTTGGCCTTGATCTCGGAGTCGCGCAGGGAGTGATAGTCCTTGCGGGCCAGGTCCTCCAGGCAGGCGCCCAGGAACCGCAGCTCCAGCGGGATGCACAGGTCCAGGAGGCCGCACAGGAACTCCACACGCTGCGGGGAGGGCAGCTCGGAGAACCAGCGGTACACGCTGTCCCGCTGCAGCCGCGGGCACCGCTTCTCCACCATGGTGCTTCGCCTCCCCCCGGCCCGCACGGGGCAGCCCCTGGGGCGGGCGGCGGCGGCGAGGCCGGGCGGCAGCGCCCCGCCACCCCCCGAGC
>VWYH01004697.1:178206-200170 GCA_013399365.1 Pampusana beccarii | reverse complement strand
TGGGCGCCGGGGGAGCAGGCCCGAGCGCTGAGGCGCGGCCTGGCCGCGGGGTCCCCGCCCGGTAGGGCCCGGCGGCCCCGAGCAGGCCTCTGCGCTCCCGCGTCCTCCCTCACGGGGCGGTTGCTTCTCTTAGGCGGCCGCCGGCCGGCTCCATCCTCCGCGCAAGCCCGTCCCGCCGCGCTGGGCCCCGCCGGAGCCGCCGCCACAACCGCGGGAAATAATCCCTCCCTGGAAGGCAGCGAGCAGGCGGAGGAGGACGGGAGAGAGCGCGCACCGCCGGTTCGCGGCGGAGGGATCCCGCGGTGAGAAGTCCCACAGCCGGGAGCGGAGAAGGGGGAGAGAAAGAGAGGAAGGAGCGATCGAGCGCCTTCACTCCCGGCCTGACCCCGCGGCGGGCCACGCCCACCGCCCTGCCGATTGGCCGAGACATCTACTCGCACCTACGGATTGGCTGCCAGCGCGCTTCTCCCCGCCCCCATCCTCGCGCACGAGAGCGGGATCCAGGGGGCTTGTCAATCCCCGGCTTTTAGCCCGCCTTTAATCCCTCCCCCGGCGCTGATTGGTCGAAAGGACAGTTAAATAGGGGAGGGGCGGGGACCGCTGTCTTTTGTGTGCGAGCGGCTGCGCCGGTGGCTGCAGCAGGAGCCCCGGGGGTGTCGCAGTTGGGAGTTGGGTGGTCGTAGTGCTGCCACCCTGAGGTGACCTCGCAGAGGACTTGTGGTGGCGAATTTGGGCCTGGGGCTGCCGTCTTCTCCCACCCAGGCCAAGGGTTTCCCTGTGCCCTGGAGCGGCACGTCAGGGCGCTTTCCTGACTGCCTTTAAATCGTGTGACCAGCTTCGTTCTCTCCTTCATGGCCGCCGATCCAAAGAGCGCTACCTGTGCACTTTGTTGTCTCCCGTGTGACACGTGTCTTTTCCCTGATTTTCTGTCAAAAGCACCCTCATTTTGTCAACCAGGAGCCTCATGGAGAAGGAGAAATGGCCACGATGCTCTTGCCGTGGCTGTTTCAAGATGGCAAAGAGCCTCGAGAATGGAGCAAGGGGGTGCGTGGTGCCAAAATCCCGGTAAAGCTTTTGGCACCGGTGTTTTCTCATCTCACCAAACCAACCCACGCTCTCAGTTTGGCAGGTGACTTCAGGTTGACTTTAAATACAGTGTGGAAACAGAAGACAGGTTAAGGGCCTCTTAAAATAGTAGTTTTTTTTGCGCCCCACATTCCCACTCTCCATTCTAACCTGGGATTCTGGCTGACAGCAATATAGCGATGCACATTTTGAAGCAGTTTTATTATCAGCTTTGCCTATGGGTTGCACGGGCTGCATCCAGCAACCAAGCGGCGGACACGTAATTTCTTCGTTTTTCATAATGTTTGTCCATGGGGCTTGGCTGCGTATCTCGTACCCCAGACTGCGCATCAGCCAGATAAATGATCCGGGTGGAGATCTTTAAGTGGTGCTGGCCAGAAACAACATTTTTAAATGCAGCCCCAGGCAGGCAGAGGATGATTCCAGACTTGATTTTTGTATGATTGTAATCTTCTTGAAAGACGGACCGCATCTTTTATTTTAGCAAGCGCAATCTTGCTGCAAAGCAGATAAACAGAAGAGCTAACGTTGATGCTTTTATAAGCAGAGCGGCATTTTGTCTTGAGTTCATCTTTATGGGGTGCACACGATGCCCAAGCGCAGGGGGATTTCTGTCGCATGAGTTGTGTGAACACTTGTGTTGGTACCGTACAAGAGAAAAAGGCTTATTCCTTTGGGCACGGTTTATTGGAAATCTCATTATACACCTTGTGAAGACAAACTGCTGCACCACAAAAATTCCAAATGCTGGTAGTTTATCCTTTTTTATTTCCCTATGGAAATAAAAAACTATCAAAAGACTATCAACTGCATTTATTGAAGTCCTGCCGAAATGCAAGAACAAGCAGCCAAAGGATGTTCGCTCACTGGGGCTGCATAATGTCATATATTGTAAAGCTACACAAATCTGCTTCTGTTTTGCAGATTCCTGCTGTGAGAGGGTCCTTGAAAATCCCGCAGCCTCTGCGTGTCCTTTCATTGCAGTGATCCCTGCGAGTGCGAACCGTGTGCGCTTCCTTTTCCTGCCGTGCCTGGCGGTGTCCGTCGGAGGACGGGATACACAGAAAACAGAGGAAGGGCTCTCAGTCCCGCAGGAAAGGTTTGCATGGAATCGCAGCACGGACCAGGCGGGAGGCATCAGGATGCTGAGTTCTTCGGTGGCCTTTCTGCTTATGTTGGTGTCTTTATCCTGGCATTAATCCACCCTGAAAGCGCTACGCTGTGCTCAGAGTCAGGTACCTGATGATTGCCTGGTCTGTGGCAAGGTAAAGCTTTAAACTTTGCTGCTTGGGAGCTAGGGCTAAGCCTGAGCCCAGATGAAAGTCTGAATGGGAATTTTGCTGCTGAAGAGTGAGTCTGTGGTTTACAGCCAGAGCAGCAATTGTTTGTCTTGAGTGCCAGACAGGAAGACAAACTCTAATCTGGAGTGTAGTAGATGAACTAGGAGCCTTTTCTCTGATTAGAAGTGGCTTTGGATGAAGCCCGAGGAAACCAAAGGGAGTGTGACATATAATTCTGTCTCAAGCCACCAAGAATTCCTGGCTAGCCAGTGGCAAAGCGAGGAACCACCCTCAGCAAGATAAATCAACTTGGGAAGAGCTCGTGTTACCACTCGCTCTCAAGAGAACGGGTTGGGAGCGAAGGTCGTTCTGGGGTATCTGTGCAGACACGTTCCCCCTAAAATCAGAGCCCTCTAGGGCACCTAAACCGGCTCCTTGTCTCATCCCCAGATCATCCTATTTCCAGCATCTTCTCTCTTCCTGTAAATTCTCCTTGTGCATGTTTGAGACAAACAGCTGGGAAAGATTTCTTGTCAGAATAATCGGTAAACAATAACTGAGAGTGAAGTTGTTTTCTTCTTTTTGTGTTTTGGGAACATGCAGCGGCTGTCACTGGATGTCTCAGTCAGGAGAGGGAAGAGGGTCCATTTCTTCAACGCTACTTTAGTTCTCACCTGCTGAACTCTTGTACTCAGCTTTCCTGTGCAAAAGGAGCTATTTCACTTTTTTATCCCTCTGCAGGGTCAACAGTAAAACTTCTGCCACTGAAATGAGAGGGGAAGCTTTATTTAGGAGGCTGCTGGTTAAAAGGCCAGTTGAGTTACCCAAATCAAGCTTGTGCCCAGCGCTCCCAGCCCACAGGACTCCTCCCCAGGGACCTTTTCAGAGCTTTTGTCTATCACCTTTTAAAAGTTCCCCAGTTCCTTTAGGAGGCTGTTCAGTGCTTGTCATTGAACAGGCAGAAGTGTTTTGCATGTTTGGCATTTTTTAAACCTCCCAAATATGACTTAAACCTTAGCGCTTCTGCCAAAAAACCTGGAAATTCTAAAACTTCTCCCCAGATGACTTGCAAAGCCGTAGATGAACCTGCTGCTGTCTTGGTCTCGCTGGGTATGAGTTCATTAGTTGTGACAGACCCCCTTCCCTCACGTGGGTTCCACCCAAAGCCACCTCTCCTCCATTTTTGGGATGGAATGCCATCCCAGGACATTACGCTGAGAGAAGACATACTTCTGTATATCGACGTACGTAAAACCTGTGTCCTGCAGCTCTACCCTAAACGCCCCCATCTCCTTTTCTGCTGGGATGCAGTGACAGAAGCAAACACTTTGCATTCTGTCCACTCGTTATACAGAAAGGCAAGATACATGTTGCTATTGCGTATTCACACACCTACTTCTGTGCGCAGGGGTTGTTTCCTGAAAGGTTTCTCGCAGATGCTGCAATTGGAGCTCTTGGTTTTGCAAAAAAAAATACCCCAAAAAAACAACAAACAAATGCCAGCTTTGCACGTGGAAAAATATCACATGGGCTTTGGGAAAAGGGAAAAAAAAATAAAGAAAAAAGAGGCCGGATGTCGGGCCTGCAGCATCCCTTGCAGTCTGCCCTTCAAATAACGAACTGAATGCATTTGGTTTGGGCAGGGGTGGTGGGAGGTGTCCTTGCTGGGACAGCAGCAAAGACGGGATGGATTAAAGGACATGTTGGGATGTGAGTGTCAGTGCCCTCTGCTGATAGACTCTGGCAGGCACAGACCTGCCTTTGAATAGGGATTTTTCTTTTTTTCTTTTCCCAGCTGAAGGCAGAAGGGACAGATGCCTCTCCCTGAGGAAAGGTCCCCTCTCGGTCACCCCTTTGTCTCATCCGTCCCCTTTCAAAACTCAAAGTGCGACTCGGCCCTGAGCTCCCCTGGCCAGGTGTCCCTTCCCCTGCCGAACGTTGTCCCTCGTGTCCCCAGAAGCCAGGCAGACCTGGCTCTGCGTGGTTCCCCGTGGGGTTTGCCTAAGCGTGAAAATTCAGTCCCTGGCTGCCAAAAATGCTTCTCCTGCTCTGTTCCCTTCCTCCTTACGTCCGTCTTGGAAAGGAGCGTTTTGGTTTTCTCTGTCTTCGGCTGCCTCTGTTTGGGCTGTTCCTGCCTCCCGCACTGGGAGGACGGGGACGTCTCAGCCTTTGCTGAAGCTCCAGCCTCCCTGTCCCCACCGTCCCAGGAAAGCTCTTTCCTTTGGATTCCTGCTCTGAATTCTTCCTTCCTTTAATCTCACCCCATGAAAGCCACATTTTGGGTGACTCTTGACAAAACAAGGCTGTGTTGCGATCATTTTCAGAGGCCTTTTGCAGCCGCTTGCTGCATCCCGGACCAGGTTACCAGGGCCAACGTTGGCCCCATGCCCAGGGTGCTGCTCCAGTACCTTGGGAGGGGTGTGCAACAACTCAAAGTGGAGTTACCCCTTCTATCCACAGCCCAGTTCCAGCTCTCAGCCCTTACACAACATTGCTCTTTGCTCCAGCCAAATCACTTTACAGCTGGAAAGCAAAGTCTGGAAGTATTTATCTGACTATTCCAGTGACATTCCTTGGGGTGTTTTCACACCATATCCCTCCTCTCTCTGCCTTTGGTCAGGATTTCACTAACCAGACAGATCCATTTACAATGCTCAAGGAGAAAGTACAAGGAAGACGAGGAACGTGCACAAGTACTTACCAAATATAAATGTGTTTCTTTGCAATGTTTGAAATGCCCAATACACTTGGTTACATAAATATCAGCTCAGAAAAGAGGGATAATGTCACCTGCCCTACCTGCTCGCCCCACACTTCACATACTTCTGTGCAAACATCACATATTTACAAGTTGCGGTGTGCGCTGGAATCGCACGCTGGGGATGATTTCAAGAAACCCACAAATAACTCCTGAATGACGACCAAAATGAGAAAATTGGGATTGGTTCACGGGCAATTCATGAGTAGAAAAAGAGATGAAATTAGCTGAATGAACTGTTCATTATGCATTATTCAGCCAGCTGTACTAATTAGCGCCTTAAGGACTGTTCCTGTTCACACTGCAGCCAACTCCAGAACTCCTTTTGATTTCAGGGGCAGCAGGACAGAGCCCTGGGAGAACGGGCCTGGTGCCTGCTTCCTCTGCAATACCTTTTTTTTTAGTTATTGCTTTATGGATTCCGGCTTCTTGTGTCTTCTGTTAAAAGTGCTACTTCTCAAATGTCCTGCTTGGTGATCAATTAGGCACAGGAAAAGAAACGCATCATCAGTCCCAGAGTGTGTGTCTTATGCCCAATGTGTTCTCTGAAGGGGAAGGTTATTCATGGCTCTTCTTTTGCTTTGCTTTAATCCAGACTAGGTGGTACCAAAGAGCACAGAAACTTGAAAGTCCTTTGGAAAACATGATTCAATCCAGAAATGTCACTAGGGCAGACAGTGCAGGAATTCAGTGTTTGCTCTCTGAGCCCAGAACTTGCAGCTGGGCATGTCTTTTTTTTACTTTTTCTTTTCCTGTGCTAGGATAATTTTTGTGATCTTTCCTTCCCACCGAGAAGTTCCTACAGCGCAGTTTTGCTCGGGATGTGGCAGTGTTAGAGAAAGACACCAGTTCAGACTGGTGGATGTGCTGTTGTCGGGGCTGCCTCGTACAGGACTCAGCCCAACAGCAGGCGGCTTTGTCCTGCTCTCAGATTTGTAACGCGCAACGTTGTCTGCATTGCTCTCTCCATCGGACCACTTGTGTTAGTGGCCAGAATAATGTGCTTTATGTCTGGCTTTTCTTACCATGGGCAAGCCAACACCTTCAGGACAAGCAAAACCTGATCTGGCATCACTCATGGGAGACTTCAATGTCCTTCTGCTTCCTATTTTATTATGTTTTCCTATTTATTATGTTTTGCAAAGTTTTGCAAAAATGATTTGAAGAGGCACAACCCCAGACCATCATGTCCACAATCTTTCCTGCTGGTGATGAGGTTGGGGAGGACCCAGACTGACGTTCAGACCCCAGGTTGAACTTAAAGGGGCCACATTTAAATGGATTACCCCAGTCTCGCTGCAGAGCCCTCTGTCCCCCCAGCCCAAGGTGGAGGTGTTTCCACTGGGGGCTGTGTGGAGAATCATTGCCCAGAGAGCAGATTCCCATTTTCACGTAGACACACGCAAGTTTTGCCTGGGTTTTGCCCGAGTCTATCCATGTCACAACATTTTCTTTTCTCCCAGTTCTTCCGATCCGCGCTGAACAGCAGCAACGCGGCTCCACGGTGCTGCTGGTGGGTTTCTACCACAGCCTGGCCCCACCGAGGTAAAGCAACTGGTGGGTTTCCTTCCCAGTAAGTCACTACAATTGCTTACTGGGCAGGGAGCAGAGGATGTCCCACCAGAGCAATCTCCACAGCCCCGCTCTTTGTTCTTCTCGCCACAGACTGACTAAAATGGATTTAAAGGAGCCCCGAAGTGGAATTTATTTTCTTCCTAAGACCATCCTTAAAATAACAAACACCAGAAAACGGCTGACATGCGGTACATCTGTTTGAATAACACGGACCTTCTGTCTGTAATAGAGGAAACTCCGAATAACTCTTTGATTTGTGTTCCCTTTCTTCTCCTTCCTCAGCTCCTCCTCCTCACTACTATATACAAATCTGTTCTGCGAGCTCAAAACCACCCGTTCTCTCTCCCCTGACAAGCTTGTTTTTATGCCGTGTGACAGTTATTTAATTTCCTCTTTGCCTCTAACACAGCTAATATTTATCTTTCCTTCTGGGATTGCATCTTTGTTTATCCGCTGATGTCAAGGAGTAAGGACAGCGCTTCTTCAGCTCCAGCAGCCGAATTCCTGCCCTCTGACTGCGTCTCGTGGAACAGCATCTTCCTCGGCAGGATTCCCGGGTCAGAAAAGCGATTAGGATTAAAATACGGCTTTAAAGTTAGCACATGTACAAGCCCTTTTCTAAATAGGGACGCTCTCTAAAGCGGAGCCGGCAGAGTCACTGGTATGGCAAGGTTCAATATGCATAAGGCTATTAAAATCTGGCCCAGTATTAGCTGCTTAATTGCTTCCCCAGAAACAGCCAGGCTGTGAAAACAATGGCTAATAGCCATTTCTCCTTTTTTTAAGAAGACCATTGAGACACAGAGCTTAAACATATGTAAAACAGAGACTGCAAGGCACCGTTTCCAACAATTCGATTTCAATCAATAGGACCCTTAGAAAAGGCAGGATCTTACCAGGCAGTGTGTTTTGTCGGTTTTCCTTTGTTCAAAGCTACACCCGAAACCGAGTTAGGAACCATCTTTTCCTCATTAAATTTGTTTCCTTTCAGCACTGATCCTTTCACTTCATTACCACATGCCATTTTGTAAAGCCCTCATAGCTAATATCGCAGCTATAGATCTAGGGTTTATTTATAGCCCTGAACTCCGCAGAGAGCCGTGTGTCTTGTTGCTGTGGAAACTGGGATTCGAAAAGTAAAAGGATTTTAAAGGGATTTTAGAAGAGACCTGCTGGATTTGGGTACTGGCTTTCACTTCCAGAGGTCTGTGTTCAACTGTGCCTTAAACTCACCAGTAAAATACATCAAACAGTCTCAGCTGGCCCTCAGGGGATGCTGGTTCTCTATGCTTTTTTATGATCTGGCACTTTGCAGCCTGATTTTTGCTCTCTGTTGCGAGACAAAAGATGGGCAGGTAGCTCTGGGGGTGTTAAACTCTTGGTGTCAGCAACGGCACATTTGGCAGGTTTGGGGCAGTTTGCTTTTTTCTTTCGCTTTCATCGTTTTTTGGGAGTCTTTCGCCAAGGGAAATACCACTTTACGCGCTGCTAGGTTTGCAAACCTTCTGCAGGCTGCAGTAAATTCAGAGCTTTGAGGCCGGCGTGGACTGATATTTCCTGGAAATTAGATTTTACTGTGTTGAACGGTTATTGAAATTATTTTATTTATCTCTGGGTATAGTGTGTGTAAAGGACAAGAGCGCGATCGACAGGCTGGGTCCTGCTTGTGCCTCCTCTGCTGGCAGGTCCGCGGTGGGCAGACTCGCATTGGGCAGAAATATCCTATTTTACCTGGGGCAGGGATCTCGCCGAGCCACCCAGGGAAAACCCAGCCATTCCCTATGGTCCATCGAGGGATCCTCAGACGGAAGCCAAGCTCCTGCAGGAGATGCCAAAAGCCGTGACAGCCCCTGGGCTGCGGCTCATCGCAGGAACACTGCGCTCACCCCCACCCCGGCTTTTTCCGTGCCTCTAAATGTCAGGTGTCCCCCGCCACCCGGGGACAAATCTTTCAAAAGCTCTGCCAGAGGGCTGCGTGCAGGACTTCGCTGGCTGTGGCTGTCACTTTCTGGCAAGAGCTGAGCTTTTTTAAAAAAAAAAGAACTTATAATTCAAGCAGTAATTCTGTTTATGAACCAGCTGCAGAGCCCGGCCGAACCTGGGCAGAGATTTGAGATGCTTCCAGGACGCCTGGCTTGAAAAAATAACCTGGAAAATGCCACCGTATCAATGTGGCCATGGGAGAGCAGAGGGAAGGGGAAGGACGGGCAGTGTAACATGACTAGCCCACTAGCATGTGTCTTAAATTCACAAACAAGGCACAAATGTCAGAGCTGGTGAGCTATTGCCTTGCATTTCCATAAGTAAAGCAGCAGTCCCCGGGTGTGCTGGTGTCCAGGGCTTGGGGGGCGATCACCGGGCGGCCTCTGCTTCCCCACGGCAGCCTTGACATTTGTTCAGCACATTCTTGGGGTCCGTGATGGCACGGGGTGTATCGAGCCTGCCCAGGAGTTATTACCGTGATATTCGATTTAAAATAGAAAACGCAAGAGCGAAACCGAGGGGATGGTAGTTCAGTGACTTATCTTTTCCATTAGAGGGTGCCAGGAACCTACTGTTGCTGCAAACCCCAGAAATCATGGAAAACATGACTTTGTCCTGGACATTTTGGGACCAGGCAAATCCGTGCCCATTTGGGGCACCCAATCCTGGTGCTGCCCAGCCAGGCCAACCAAAGGAACTTGGCTGCTGTGCTGAAATGCAGAGGGAGAAGAGTCAACGTGGCAGCTGTAACTCAAAAGCACATCGGCAGGCGACAGCCCGCAGCAAACTCAATAAGGCAAAGCCATCCTCACACTGTTGGGTGTGAACTGGAGCATCAGCTGGGATGGCAGAGGTCTTTACTGGGCTTCGTGGGAAGCTGGTGAGACTCGGGTGCAATCCAGCTGTCCCCACTTTAGGGTGTCCCTATATAGGGTGGACTTGCAAAGAGCTGGCTTTGCTCAGCCTGGAAATGAGAGCTGTTGGGCCCAAAGCACAAACCTGAAGGGTAAGAAACAGGGGTGATGGACACTTGTCTGGGATGGCCCCGTGTCACCGGTTCCTTCTGTGAAATGTCAGGGGTCTCTCCTGGGTCTCACCTGCAGGGCGGGTGTTTTATGGGGCAGAGACGTGTTTTGAAGGAGTGAATACAGAGAGCATGGGCTTTCCATGCTGCCAAGGGATTTTGGGCACTCTTTGAGCATAAATAGGAAATAATTAAAGAAACCACTATTAACCACAGAAAGTGAAAGAAGGGGTGGTACCTCTAGTGGGTGATGCTCTGGGAAAAAACAACCGACAGAAACGGACTTGTTTTTCACTTTTCAACACGGGTGTTGCTAAATAATTAGCAACAACCACCTACAGGGCTAAAAAAAGACAATCCAAAGAAATCAGGAGATCAGTCTTAACAGCGGGAGATTAACAAAATAAGGGGAATTTTTTAAAAAGGGAAAGCAACCCAGTCCTCCCAATTCAGGCTTTTGAAAAGAAATGCAGACTTTGGGAGAGAGCATGGCCGAAAGACTCCCTTTTTAGTTTCGAACTTTGGAAAAACAGTTCCAAGATCTACAGTTTTGTGGGGAAAGCGTCAGCAAAGCTATTCAGATCGGTCGGTCACTCCCAGAAGCATGACGACCTTGGCTCTTCTTCTTGTCCCCAAGGCCACCGATGGCTACACCATGGGGCAGTGGTCCCTGTCTTTCTACCTGGTGCAGCTGCAGGGAGGCACGGGGAAAAAGCACATGGAAAAAGCACATGGAAAAAGCACGTGGAAAAAGCAAGACGAAGCCTTGGACTAGGAGATATCTTTGTCCTTGACCTGCCTCTGCAGCAATTCATTGTGCAACGCCAGGCAGATCCATCCCCATCCCCATTCCTCGTTTCCCCATCTGCCCATCCAGCACAGGGCCCTTCTGGATCACACGGCTTTCTGGTAGACGAGTTAACTGGGGGACATTATGCTTTTTGGGGTCAGGGACTAGAAAATGAGAGGTACTGGTAGTGATGGGAAGGGAAGGCCAGTCTATCCAGATCCCCAAGCCCAGCACTGCTTGGCTCTGCGTCCCACGCTGACAGCTTTTCCTGGGGACTTCAGCCAACTCAGGGTTTGGAGCCGTCTGCTCCCGTCCCAGCCGCAGTGGGTGATTCCGAGCAGATGGGACGAAGGGCCGACCCTGAGCCCCAACAGCAGGGCTGCTCTGCGCTTTTCTGCTCGGGATTTCAGCGTAAAGCAGAGTGTCCTGGCCGGGTGGGTGAGGGCATTGTCGGCAGCCAGCACACAGCCTGGATTTTTTCCCCGGCTACGGGATAAAACTGGTCCTTCTGAACCCAAAATTTAGCATCATGTGCCAGCAATTATTTCTAGCTAACAGATGAAAAACCAGGGGTGGTAAAGGAGCAAGCAACTAGTCTGAGACAGCAGTTTTGCAATAAAACCATGCGTGGCCAAGTGATGGTGTTTGCTGAGGCCATCGTTTTGGTCATGGTGGTTTCCCTGGTGTCGCAAAGATGGAATCTGTTGTTCGCACACGATCCTCTGTGGGCAGCCCGTCTCCAGCTGCTCCCATGGCTAAAGAAAAATCCCCGCACCCAAGTCTCCAGCCCCTCTCATACCTCCGAAGTGCTCTGATTTCATGGGACGGGAATAGCAAACGGCCAGGCTGCTGTCACACCCTCACGGAAAGAGCCACCCAAGGGTGGTGTCATCTTGCATTGCTGGAGCATCTTCCTTCCCAAAATGATCCCGAAGCATTTTATGGAGTAAATATAAACCAGAGGTATTTGGGGAGGAGCACGGGGTGGGACTGATGACTCAGAGTGGCACAGCTCAGCGGTTTGGGATAGGAAGGGAAAATACAGCGTCTGATTACACGGGAGGGAGCGCGGGCCGGCAGAGTGTGCAGTACAGCAATTGGCAAATCTGAGGCTTGGCCAAGAAAATAAACATAGGAAATATTTGAGACTGATGAAAACCACGGGCAGCCTGCTCTTGTTTAAAGGAGTCTTTTTGGGACAGCGGAACAGACACGCGCTGCTGGCAGAGCAAGATCTCAGCCCCGTTCAAACTCATGGCGGAACCTTCATTGACTTCAGCAGGGCCAGGATTTCATTTCAGATGGCTCTGGTTTGGTTTGTTTGGTTTTTTTGCCCAGG
The DNA here is from genome assembly GCA_013399365.1 of Pampusana beccarii. Taxonomy (NCBI): domain Eukaryota; kingdom Metazoa; phylum Chordata; class Aves; order Columbiformes; family Columbidae; genus Pampusana; species Pampusana beccarii. The sequence continues at coordinate 188,335 of VWYH01004697.1, read as the reverse complement.
ATGTGATCTCCCCTTTTCAGGACATGCCCCTCTGCCACCCTCTGCCCAGCAGGGAAAGCAGGCTGCTGCGATTTTGGAGGTTTGTACGGAGATTTAGGGACAGATCCTGTACGGCGCTGAGCGCTGCCAGCATGTCCATCGGAGCGAAGGATGCTCTGCAGCACTGCAGGGCGACATGCAATCGATACGTTCGGAGCTGGAGACCAAAAATTGGGAAGAAACTGGCCTTCAATCGGGTGTTTGCACGTGGCTTGAAAGCCAATTTCTTCCACGTTTTCACCTTGAACAAATAACTTGGAGGCTTTTCACTCCGGAGTTTGACTTGGGCCACTTAACTTTAAAAATCCAGCCCCCTGTATGTTCTTCGGTTTCCTAATGAAGACGGCAGGCCCTGGGACATCCCAGGCAAGTGAGAAATTGATTCAGGTATTGATTTGGCACCGACTTTCAGCCTGACACCTTCTCCAGAATTAACTGTCCAGAATTCACAGGCTCTTGAAAATCCTGGTGGTTTTAATCGTGAAGGAAGTTTGGAGGGAAGGGTCAAGTGATACTGGTAAATATGTACAGAGGGTGAAGGAGGAGCGTGGGGTGGTTGTGAGAAGAGCATTTCTAGGAGGCAAAAGCCCAAGGAAGGTTTTATTCCTGGCCGAAAATGAAACCGGGTAAGAAGTGAACAAGACGGAGGACAGAGGATGTAACCTGCAGCTCCGCTTCTTTTGGGGAGCTCTGTTCATCTCCATGTGTCTGGGATGAGCATTTTAGCCCAAATCCAAATATTCCCCCACTTCAGAAGAGTCAGCGCCGTGTGCTCCCGGGATCCTGCGTTTCGGCAGGACCAAGGTGTGTGTTTCATCACAGCGAAAATTCAAATACTCTTTACTTCTTCATCCCTGCATCTTCCTGTGCTTTGTGCCCGGGGCATCTCTTGACAGTGACAGCTGAGCTAATCTGGTGGTTTAGAATTCTCATGGCTTGATTTCTAAAAATCTCGCTCTTCTAGGGTGACGTTCCTTTATCCCTCACCCTTTCTTTTCCTCCTGGATTATCCCGTGTTAATAAGTACCACGTAATACACTCTGTTCTTAACTACTCACGAATCCTGCCTGCTGATTCCTTAAGCAGATCTTGAAATCCTATGAATCTGGCTTCGAGCTTTGTGGAGGTTTGGTTTGTGGTTTGCTTTTTTTTTTTTAAGCACAACACATGAGATGTGTAGGATAGCTTTCTACTCCTCTTTCGCAAAGCAAAGGAGTTGCGTGTGTTTAGACAGCCTAGACACGCTATTCCAGACTGCAGAGTGCGTCTGCTTCTATCCCCTACAAAACAGGCTGTAAGAAAGAAACCTGGTTTGAAAAACTACATCAAATACAGAATAAATCCTTCCACAGCTGTTTATCTGCTCAGGAAAAAAAAAAAAAAGATCCTTGAACATCCTTGCGTGACAGTATTTCATAAGAAAAGAATATTAGTAGTGTCAGCTTTTTTATATCGCTGTGTGTTCTTGCTTCGACAAAAGACATTTCTTCTTTGTTATGAATTATTAGGCTCCTACAGTCCAAACAATTCTGGGAACTAGTGCCACTGGCTTTCTGAACACAGGAAAATACACTGTCCTGACCATTCGTAACGCTCAAAGCATTTCCAAACATTCATTATTCACACAGAAATTTGTACATCGGCATCTCTATTAAACTGAAAATGTAATCCCCTGTTACTTGGTTGATTCCTGAGTGTCCAAGGTTTTAAGCTCAATGTTTGGCTTTGCAGGTGATCCTGCAGAGAAGAGAATCCTGCCTAAAAATCCTGCGGTCCGTGCTGGCAACTGGAGTGGCTGACGGGCTGCAGAGCATCGATAATCCTCTGTTCTCTTGAAAACCGGGAAGGAGCCTTATTTCTTCAATTTAAAGCAAATCCCGATCCCGGGGTTCAGAAGCACCTTTTCCAAAGGGGCAGAGCAGAGGAGCGAGTGTTTCCTTCTGCCCGTGACCGTGTGGCAGCCGCAGCACAGCCTTTCTGGGTCACCTTCGGCAAAATGTGTCGTTGGTCCTTGCCTCAGTTTCCCCATTGGTGAAATCAGATATTGGTATTCAGTCCGTTGAGAGCTTGAGGAAAAGAAAAAAAGCAACCCATTTTGGCCAATACTTGCAACCCTCATCTCTGAAAGTGCTGGAGTTCTTATGAGAGCTTCCTGAATTTGAAAAATAGGTGACTTTCTGCGGCTGTTAAGAGAAGCCAGAAAAAACCAAACTTTTTCCAGAAAACATCCCGAATCTTTAAAAAAAAGCCCTCCTGGTTGTTTATTTTTTAAACTCCCATGCAAGACGAAGCTCGTCTCGAGACTGAGGTGGGGCCGAGGGAGCAGACGTGGCTTTTGCTGCCAGGTTTAGCAAAGCTCTGGGCTGTGACCGGGGCGAGGAGCCCCGCGTTAGCTCCTCCGGCCCGTTCCTCGGCACGTGGCAGCGGTGAAGGTGGAACCCAGCACCCCAAGTCGCTTTCCCAAGCAGGTTTCTTCCCTTCGCATTATGTCAGCCGCATTTCCTGACAAAACCAGCAGGAACACGCGGGTGACAGATGTCCCTTAATTATCGGCAGCGTTCCCGCTCCTTGGTCGCAGACAGAAAACTCAGAGGCTTGAAAGGAAGGTCGTGTTTTGTTTGGTTAAGGCTGGCTACCTGGGTTTTATTTACAAGCGTCTTTCGGCTGTGGAAAATCAGTCACCTTGGGTTTTTTGGCGTGCCAAGGGGTATTTCCAGCCTTCCACGAGAGCAGCAGGCAGAATAACAGGGTGGAAAACACGGGGCGATGGGGGTGGCTGGGGAAGCCAAGTCCCTTCAAATAAATTATGTTCTTGTATTGCTGATGAAAGAGGTTTTTCCACTTGGGATGAGAAGGGCAAACGGGACCACTCTGCGCGACAAGCTGTGACCGTGAGACGGATCTGGGTTTTACTGTGAACAAACAGCTTGACGCGTATTTATTGTAGGGTGATCCAGCGAAATAAAAGGGAAAATGGGATGTCTTGGGGGGAAAAATCACATTGTTTTCCCTTGGCTTTATTTTTTGGTTTCCAAGTGGGCAAAAGCGGCCTCTGTCCTTCAGCAAACATCATAGAGGGATGGAGTGAGAGGAGGAGGATGAGATGCTACCACCTCTGGAGCCAGGTACTGCTCCTGTTCTCCTACCATATTTGCTTCGCAGGTCTTTCTGTGGAATAGCAGGTTGATTTTACTGAAAACACTTGCCGGGTGCATTCCACAGCCCATTGCTAATTGCAGCTCTATTGCTTTGCTCCTGAGAACTCACAGAACATGGGTGCTCAGGGGCGGCCTCTGCCCGCGGTCTCCACACCACCCAGCTCCGTGGGCTGCCTGGTGGGTGCTGGGGACAATAGCGCCCTGGGGGAAAAGATCCAGCTGGCCAGAAGGGAAAAAGCATCGTAACACGTTTCATGCTCCCAGCGTTGCGAATCTGCCCTCCCATGTGCTGAGTTGATCAGGATCAGCTTCTTTGCTGCTGTTTTTGTGCCTCTTGACTTCCACACGGAAACTGGCTCTATTTTTACCCGGCCAAAGCTGATTAGATTTGCGGTAATTGGCAGGATAAACAGGCGCATGCTGTATGAAGCAGGTTAATGCGATACATTTGGTGACCAGTAAAGGCCCTTAGCCCATCCCCAGCACAAAGACGACAATCAAGGTAATTTACTGTACACATGCCTGGTTCATGCCCATTAACCATCCCCGTCCTTCCTCCCTCTGCAAACCCGTTTCCCCTCTGGGATAACAAGTGTTATTGCAGGATGCAAAACATTTCAGTGTTTTCTCCTAAGCTCTTTGCAAACCGGTATTAAATCCAAGGACATGCAGGAGTTTCTCTTTCTGGTTAACCCCGGTCTTGACTTTTCTTGACCTGCGAGAGATTATTAGCATTGAAGCAGCCTCATATTAAAAAAGAAAAATGCTACTTACAACTCGGAGGCTGACCTCCTTCAAGTAATGTAATTTCCAACCATTTCAATCATTTTCATAAGCTACAATCTACCGGAAGGTTAGCAGTAGTCCTGCTTGCTGCAGTATCATTCTGTTCTTTAATTGTTTGGGGGGCTTATTTAGCTAGAGTCCAAGGAGATAAGGGAAGACTTGGAGACAATATCAGGTGATTGTGTACTCGTGGAATTCAATTAACTGGGGGAGGAAATGAGCGGGAAGCGAAAATGAGAATCATTCCAGTTTTCAGAGCTGCGCGTTTCAATCTGATGTCATTAGACCTCGGGTATACTCCGGCTGTTGTGCTCGGTCTTTGCGAGGTGCTGGCCATACCATCCGTTCAAGCCCAGAAGAGACACGCAAGGCAAGAAACCCTCAAAAACATTATGAGCTGGGGTGGGAGGTGCCCTGTTTGTTTCAAAACACCCATATGGAGTCTGATGCCATTCGCAGAGGGTTCCCCCATCCCTCTGGCTGCTGCAGGCCCCACAGCAGCTGGGGGTTGTGAGCCACTACCTGGAGATGTGTTTTCTGGAGAGTCCGGCTGTGCAGAGCTCTGAGCTGGAACTAGAGACCAAATCCCTCCTCCCCCTCCTCCCCAGGCTGCTCTGCTCCCCAGCATTTAGCTCCTCGGCGTTTGCTGGTGTCACAGGTAGGATGCTCAGACCTTCTCCAGCAACCTGAGCTGGTGAAGATGTCCCTGCTCAGGGCAGGGGTTGGACTGGATGAGCTTGGAAGGTCCCTTCGACCCAAACTATTCCGTGATTCTATGTTTCTAGAGCCCAAAGCTGCTCCCCAGCGATGCCTCTGGACACACGCTTACTCCGCTCTTACTCGCTGTTTACAACTGGCCTCTGAGCCCTCTCAGTTCTGCGGTTTTGATCTATTCCGTGCAGGTCCTGTTGATTTTGTATTGTTTCCCGATCAATCCGTCGCATGGGCCCAAGCCAAGGGCTGTGGGAAATCTGAAGATATTGCATCGCTTTGATTATTTTTCCCTAACGCCCTCGTCACCTCACCGGTGACAGACGGCGAGCTCAGCGCTGCCCATTTCCCTCCAACTCCTATTTGCCATTCATTATATCGCCTTCTTTTAATTCCCCATCTATCAGGTTCAGCGTTAGCGGTTCCATTAATTGTCCAAGATCCCTCCCAGGGCTTAAAGACTTAAAATCACCAGCGTCCTCTTCACCGCTCGGAGCGTGGGCACAGTGCTGGCGGTGTCCCAGTCCCCTGGCACTTCCAGTCACTGCTCCAAGACCTATTGAAAATCACCATTAACTATCCAGACAGCTCCTTGGCCACCTCCTTTACAACTCTTGCGAGTTATTCAAATCCAGTGGTTTAAAAATACCGAGCTCCCCCAGCTTGCTGTTCAGTGTCCCTCCGATGTGCTCTTGGAAAGCATTTTGTGAGCACGTTGCCTATTTTTCCACCCGATACCAGGAGGAAACCTGTACTGAGCATTTCTACCTTTTCTGTATTATTGATAAATCTCGTATTTCTGCATAGAATTGGCCCACTGCTAATGCAGGTCTTCTTTTCTTGGAATAAAAGATCCTTTTCTCTTTAATTTCCCCAGCTTCTGAGGTCTGTTCATTACTACAAGTTTCCCTTTTCTTCCTTTTGTGTGTTTATATTTTATGTGTTAGTCTTGGCGGCTCTTTCACTTCCTTTCCAAGCTATGTTGGGTTTTTTTTTTTAACAAAGATTTCTGTCCGCGTTGCTGCTTTTTGGGTAAAAAAATTCTTAAAGGCTTCTCTCTTTTCACCACATTTTTCATCTAAATTCTTTCTCCAAATTGATCTGACTTGTAATTATTTTCTGCTCTGTGAAACAGGACCTTTTAAAGTGGCAAGTGTGTATATATATATATATATATATATATATAGCTGCTTTGAGCTTTACTTCGTTTGCACATAACAAATGTAATCAGGCCATGATTGTGCCTAGTACAGTGAGAAATTCATCTCCACCTGCCAGGGCGAGGTTGAACATGGAATTCCCTCATGTTGGAGGCAATATTTTTTGCATTAGGGAATTATCTTTTATATTTTTTCCCCCATAAATTCTGAGGATATTTTAATACTGACCTCCAGCATGCATTGCTTGGTTTGAAGTCCCTGGTGGTCCCAAGACTTTTATTAGATATTATGGCCGTGGCTGTTTAAAGAAGAGTATTGTGTCGGGTCCTTGATGCAGCGTGGTGGTCTGGATATTGATCCAGAAACACTCCGGATCATTTATTTCCATGTTGCTAATGACTTGGAACCAGGCTGGGACCACTTGGGAGAAGGAGATATCTGCTCCCAATCTATTCCCAGGGGGGTGCGGATCAAGTTTGGCACATCAAGACCCCCAAGTACGAGTGGAAATCGGATGGAGACGGTGGTCGTATCACAGGGCTGCAATACCCTGCCCAGGGAAATCTCCCGGCCGCCTTCCAGCCCGAGGAGCAGGGTTGTGCTGCGTTTTCAGCAATTCCACCTTGTGCCGGTGGTTTTTGCCACTGCTGTTAATTTGCTTTGCATCCTGTGATTTTCCAGTTCTATTTTTTTTTATGAGCCGGTGCTCTTGTTCCTCCTCCATTATGTTACCAGGCTAACATGCCCCTGGCTTGGCCATCCAGAGTCCCCCCAGGAGCTTTTCCCTTTGAGATGGAGCTCGGTTGAGCTCTACAGCTCCAGGAAAACACGATCCCCCCTACACGGCTTAAACAACCTGATATCTAATTCCGCATTTAGCTGCCTTTTTCCTTTATTTCTCTATGAAACAGGGGTGATTTATTTTTTTTTTAAGACGACTTCGATGTGTTTCCCCTTCAGCCTCATTTGGGCATCCCCAGGAGCTGCCTGCAGTTTGGGAGGTCCTGCGAAATCCTGCTGGTAGTGCCAAAAATCCATCCTCCCAGTGGATGGTCCCCACTGGGCTGAGAAGCCTTCAGATCACACCTCATGGCCGGGCCGTCTCTCCTCCTCCTGGGAATGGGCAGATGTTAATTCTATTCTCTATATTTTGCATCGCTCCCGCTGCCCAATGCTATTTTATCATCCCCCATCCATGCTCAGTTGTTTATCATAAGCTGATTTGCTTTTTATTGTATTTTTTTCACTATTATTCTTTTATCCCAAATGTCGTCTCACTCCCCTCACCCACACCTGCACCAGGTTATTAAAAAAACCCACTTGACGGCACTATCTAACACCAACTGTACCCCTTGGGGAAATATCTCCAGAGTTAGTAAAATGTCCTGGAGAAATCCCTCTGTGGTTTGAGGGCAGCCCGGCCCGGCAGCATCTGCAGAGGTCACCCTGGCACCTGCTGGTGGCAAGAGCATCTTCCAGAGGGAAAAACCCGCTGGTATTTGGGGCTGATGTGAAATCAAATGTGGAATTTCCTCTCCCTCAGCCCCCGGCACATCAGCAGCACCCAGGAGCTATGAATGGGTCTGGAAATGGCTTCTTGAGGCAGTAAGGACTGAGGATGATTGCGGTGTGAGTTTTTATTTTAAATTAGAGCCTGAACTTTGGGTAAAGGCTGTGAAAACCAGATTTCTCTGGGGCTGGGCTCGGGGACAGCAGTGCGGCTGTGTTGTGGTCGGCCGCCACGCCAGGGTAGCCCTGATGTCTGTAATTCTCCATCCAGCCCCTTCATCTGATATTCCCACAGTGTTCTTTATTTTTCTTCAAATTTTCAAGCCTCCCAAAGCCCATCTTTAACCCTCTAATAACCAAGATGGCCTTTGCTGAGCAAACCCTCCACTCCAGCCACAGGGCAGCGAGACAAAACCTCAATGAGGACATGAGCAGATGTAACACGTGGCTGCATCTTTAGCACAGAAACTGCCCCCTCATCCGACACAAAGGTGCTGTTCCCGAAATAATCCACTTTTTGAAACCATGCGCCATCCTGATAGCCCCGCACTGGTGCTCGTCACGAGTAAATCTCATTCCTCTCGCAATTTCTCAGCAATTAGTGATTTCTTTTTCACCAGGTGCCACTAAACATGCTGTTATTTTGAACACCTATTTTATTAGGAGCAGCATCCCACGTTGGTCAGAGGTGTCTTGCACCGTGGTGCATATTCAGCCTCTGGTCTCTACACCCCATTGAACTCCCCAGAAGGAAGAGCCAGCCATTAATTAACATGACAATTAACATGGAAAACTACTATAACCGTGTAAAACTACTGAGAAAACAACAGAAGGGGGCTGGAATTCCTTTGTTTCTCTGCCAAAATTTTTTATGTGTTTAAGCAACTTCAGTTGTAGTGTTTTTCTTGGAAAGTTTGAGGGTTTCTACCCAAAGTCTCTCTCCATGAAAAAAATTGGGACTTGCAGTTGCCAAAAAACGCAGTACCTGAAGTGTGGGATTTTTAGGAAAACAAACCAAACCAAACCCCAGTGTATATTGAGAACAGTTCTTGCATTTACGAAGGACTTGGTGTAGTTTGGAAAGCCATTTTCAACTGAAAAAAATGATTCAGTGGGAACATTTCTGCCCGCTCTTCTTGCATCTCTTCCAGCTGAGGGAGAGAAAGAGTTTCTTCCTGATGTGATGTGTTTCAATAGATGGACAAGAAAATGCATCAGTATAGAAAAAAAAAAAACAAACAACAAAACGGAGTGGGAAAAGACAGTTTGAAACTTCCTACTAGGTGGGGAACTGAGGCAGGTACTGAGCGCAACCGTTCCAGTGGGATGCACGTGCCTAAATCCTGTGGGTTTCCATCTCCAGCGTTTCTACAGCTCATTTTTCTCCTTGGAGTCCTGGCTGAGCCGGGTCTCAAGTCCAAGCCGATAGTCTTGGCTCAAAACTAGTGCTCCAGTAACGCCAGCAGTGATGGCAGGACGTGAACGCAACCCGGTGTGCCCGGCAGTCCTGCTGGAGATCTTCTGGAAGAATCATGGTTTTGCACATTGCCCAAATTTTGCTTTATAGGCACTTGTGAACATCTTTTTAATTTTTCTTCAACAGAGCTCCCCCTTTAATACTTGTGCATTAATACACTTGTGTATTAATACAAATATATGTATATATGCATGGAGACAGACCCACACGGAGACCATGATACCACAAATATTTGTCATGTTTAGAAACAAGAGGGTGCGTGGCAGGACTGGGACCCGGTGTGCTCCAGAGGCACGAAGTGAGCTGTCACTGCTGGCTGGGGCGGATTTCACATTTCCAGCAATTCCAGGAAAAAAAAATAAAATCTGCGGGCAGGACTGGCGAGATCCTCCTGCTGTTTTGCACCTTCCCGGCGGATGGGAAGGATCCCGATGAGATGCTCTGTGTCGAAGGGAGGGGACCGAGATGCGCAGCATCCCAGCCGGGAAGGGATACAGCCCGGACCGCTGCCATAAACCCCGAGTGACAGCACGGCCTTTTCATGAATAAATAATTTGTGTTGCAGTGTGCACGGAGCAAATTCTGCCCGGAGACTTGGCGCTGGTGCTGCTGAAACGAGGCGTTTGGCCTTTTCTCATTGTGTCCCCCCCACCCAACCCACCTGCAAATGGGCTCTTGGCGGGGGACACGGTCGCCCCTCGTCGCATCGAAGCGCGGTGATGGAGGGATGGAGGGAGCAATAAACCCCCGGGAGCATCCCAGGTGGCGGGGGGCTGCGGGGGCCGCGGCCCTGCTGGGGTGGGAGGCGAAAGCGACGCAGTTCCTGTCTCTTTAAATCCACCCTGAGCCCGGAGCCGGGAGCCGAGGCAGAGCAGAAAGCCCAGGATCGTTCCTAAGCAGGATTTATCCCCGGGGGGAGCCGGGAAGGAGCGGGGGGGGGAGGCCGTGGGGAGAGCGCGAGGGGGGGGGTTCCTCTTCCCGCCCGCCCCAAACCCCCAAGCATCCAACCCCCGAGCATCCTCCGGCCAAGATGCGGGATCCGCCGGGCGAGGCGAGCGGGTCCCCCCGGGAGTGAGGTTTGCGGCGGGGGTGTGCGTGTGTGTGTGTGTGTGCAGGGGCGGGGGGGGCGGGCGGATAAGGGAGCCGATGGCGGGTTTTTAGGGCGCGGGGGGTGCGTGCGCGTTTGCGGGGAGGCCGTGGGAGCGGAGCGGGAGGCGGCAGAGGCACCGCATTGCTGCTGAGCGCCGCGCCCGGCCCCGCCAGGCCCCGCCGGGCCCGCCATGCGCCCG